>APFE031566088.1:341092-371734 GCA_000404065.3 Pinus taeda
ATGATAACTATAATTATTATTGTATATGTGTCCTTAGAGGTATCCTAAAGTGTTGTTAGATTCTAGCTAGTTCATTTTTTATCATGTTAAGGAAAAAATCATAGTACCTAAGGTGACGACCATGTATATTCATTTTAAAAATTTAAATATTTTGTAATAATTTTTGTCAATATAGACAATTTTAAAATTGAAATTCACTAAGCAAAATCATAACAATAGTTATCTACTAATCTATCTCAAAACTACATCTCTCCTTAGACTTTTGAAATTAATATACATTTAAAAAATAAATATTCAAAACTGAAAACTAAATCTCTTCTTAGTTTCAAACGTTATATAAAATCTTTTTTAATTAGTACATATTTAAAAACTAAATATTCAAAACTTATTTTTATTCACACCGAGCCAATTTTTCCAATGATGGTCTAAAATCCAAAACCCTAGTAGAAAAAAAGATTCCTTGCCACATGATAGGCTTCTTTGCGCTCAAATTGTTGGGAGGATGACACTAACATGTAAAAACTGGAAATTCAAAAAATACTGTAAGATAAAGAATAAATAAGTTAATTACATTATAATTTTTTTGAGTTGAATTGCAAGTAGCAACCCTAGAAATTTAACAAAACCTTACTTAAATCATGATCAGGCTATTTACTTGCTCGCAAATAGTAAAATGTCATCTTCCTTCTTCGCTTTTGCGAATATATATAGGGCTCTACATTTTAAGGACGTCGCTTTGAAATGTTGAGCATTTTTGCAGGGCAGAAACCTCTTCTTTGACTGATGCAAGGGGCTCTCAGTTATTTTTGGCTAGGGCTTTGTGTTTTGGGGTTTCATCTTGATACATAAAATTCCAAGGGAGACGCGGGCTTATTATCATTGTTTTGCTTGGCCGCAAGAGTTTTAAGGTAGATTTCTATTGCAAACCTTTATGCGCTATAACCTTTCGTGCTAATTTTCACCATGCAGATTTTATTAATATGTTCTTTGAGTATGTAATGTTGGATTTTTTATGCCTTTTAGTACTAAAAAGTTTTTGTTTTGGGAATATTTTCAATACAGTTGGGGCATACTTAATGATGGAAATGGCTATACATGTACAATTTGTTACAACAAAAAATGGGAGAATTCTATCTCCAATACTCATATTTGTTCATCTCCATCTAGATATAGGTAGGATGAGTAAAAATCATTTCACAAAATCCATGGTCTAACATAGCTATTTGGCAAATATTTTACAAACTAATTATATAACAAGATAGATAGATAGATCATTCTTAATTTTTCAATAGACCTCAAAGGAAGTAACCAAACTCAACGAGCAAGGGTTGTAATCCCAATGCTTTGTTCCATTTAAATTCTTGTTCTCACATTTCTTTCCTAGATTTCCTCCCTCTCATGACTGGCATAGAGCTTAATGTTTGTTTAGCTACACTTCCATAAGTGAGAGTTCTAATGTCTACCTTTGTTATCCCTAGGTTGAAGGAAAATCTTCCCTCACTATCTCTAATCATTGTTCCTCCCATGGACTATTAATTTGTTGTTTGACCATTTTTCCCTTGTATTTCTTCTAAATTTTTGCATTTTCACCTTTTTTTATTTTTTGCACTTATCTTCTTCGTGTAAGGACATATTGTGGCTCATTTCCCACTCCTCACTCATATATTTATATTCCAATACATGAGAAATATATTTATATTCCATATGAGCAATATACATATTTCAGTCCTTGAGGGATTGCTTAGAAAAGAAGGCTCATAGTCATTACAAGAAATACTCATTATGAGTCCAACACATTGTCACATGTAGGATTTCTCCCTACCACCTGTGCTAAACCTAATTGACTTTTCATGAGAAATATTTTTATATTTCATATAAGGAATATACTTGTTTTGGTTCTTGATGGTTTGATTAGCAAGGCTTCAAGCCATTACAAGAAATACTCATTATGAACTTTGTTAGCCCTTTACAAAGCCTTTATTATTGAGTGAAATATTCGCCAAGGTCTTACAATATTTTATAATCCAATGAAAGATTCGCCATGATTTTACAAGATAATATAATTTGGTGAGAGATTCACTAAACAAATTATATATACATATTATATTATTGATAAAATTGCCTTCCATTTTTCCTATGTATCATGGGGATTCGCCTGTTTATTATATATATAAATTTAGGGGGTCCTTAAAATTTTCCCTGAGTTGCACCCCTTGAAGTCCCTGAAGATTATTGGCACATCTTTGGCCAAATGGCATATCAGCCACCTCAAGATCAAGTGTCGACATTAGAGTATCCCATAGTCGACCAAGTGGCCAATGCCCCCATGAAGGCTATTCCTCTACAGAGCATCCCAACATTCCATGGGATGATCACAGAGGATCCTGATGCTTCCCTACTTGAGTTTGATGTCCTCTGTAGAGGGTATGACTATACCACCGACCCCCAAAAGCTAAAACTATTCCCTTCCACTCTGAAAGGAGTAGCCTTCAGATGGTTTATGAGTCTAGGTGGGCAAAGTATTAATTCTTGGGAGGAGATGAAAACCTCCTTCCTCAATAGATACTAGGACTTTTGTAAAACTAGGGAACTAAAAGATGATATTTTTAAGATGACTGCAAAAGATAATGAAACACTGGAAGAATATGTAGAATGATTTAATTATAATTTGTAGAGGTCTCCACACAATTCCCTAACAAAAGAATTCCTAAGAGCTATCTTAATTAAAGAAATGAAAGAGGAATGGTAGAAACTCTAAACTTAATGGGAAAAGGAGATATTTCTTAGGAATATTATGATGAAATTATTTGTTCGTGTATCAGGTATTCATGAGGAAGCACACACACAGGAGCAGGAAGCTGAGATCCCATGAGTAGAGGTAGAAAACCACACAGTGGAGGCATAACACAGATGGAGATCGACAACCTCCTAGAATATTTTTAGATGGACATCCTGGGCACTCTTACAACATAGTTGGATTTCCTACAGGCTAAACAAAAATAAGCCTTAGCAGAACAAAATTTGGCCATCTTCTGCTCATGTTGTCGAAAGAAGCACAACCAACATGAATGCCCATTAGACATGGTGCATATGTACGCTATCTTTACTAAAGATCACGACACAGATGACAGTGGCAAGCTAAACCTACAAGTATGTCATAAGACACACCCCAATTCTTTCCTTCCTCGTAGTTTAATCAGCAACAAAACCTTGGGATAGCCTGGAAAGGCTAATCATCCTACCCAAATTGGCAAAGGCTGCCATTCCCTATGACATCCTAGCGAACACAATTTTTTCTGGGAAATTGTTGGCCAGATTCTCCTTTTAATCCTGTTTAGCAAGGCAATCCCTATCAAACCCAGTGGCCTGCCTCCACCTCTCAAAATATGAACTGGTATACGAATTGGCAGTGACCTCTAGGGATATCCAATGTACCTATGGGGACAGACCCTCAGCCTCAACCCACGCTATCAGCTCTGTATACAATACAAAAAATTCTCAACCACTTCTGTGCCTGCAGTTTCTAGCTCAACTGAACCTGAATCCTAATAACAGACCGGTCTAGTTGGTACAGATTATTGAAAGCTCAGAGTATGAGATTGAGCAGAAATAATGTAATAAGCTCAGATTGAGGTTAGGGTGTATCATCACCCCTAAGGAAAATATGGACAAGCCTTCAATTGAAAGTGTAACTCCACCTGTAAATATTCCACCACCTGTAATTAATACTAAATCTAAGCAAGGGGAAGTGATAGATCAGAATGACGACCCTGAAAAACTTATAATCACTTCTCCTCCTTTCCCCAAAATATTAATGATACCCAAACCTATTGTCGACCCCGATTTCGATCTTGTAGGGGAACTAAGAGATTTATGTATTAAGATTCCTCTCATCTAGGCCATTCAAGGCATTCCCATCTATTCCAAAACAATCAAAGAACTATGTGTAAGGAAGCTTGTGAGGAAGGCAAAAACCCCACCCACTATCCGTGTTGTAGGAACCTTATCTGATTTACTATTGGGAGAGGAAACTCCAATAAAGTATGAAGATCCTGGAAAAACCCCATAGTGATAGTTTAGATAGATGGATGCTCTATTCCCAATACACTAGTTGATCTGGGAAAAACCATTAATATATTAACAACAAAAACTTGTCAAGCACTTGGTATTACAGCCCTGAAACCAACCACCACTTTATTAGAACTTGCTGACCAATTGGTGGTGAGACCAGAAGGGACTTTACAAGATATCATAGTTTCTATTGACTCATGGGAATATGAAGTAGATGTTCTAGTTATAAACCCAAGGAGTTGGTTGGTTGGGCATCCAATGATTCTAGGCCGACCTTGGTTGGCAATAGATGATAAATATATTGGCTGCCAAGAAGGCAACATGACTATTGCAAAGGGGGATGCTATAAAAAAATGTTGTGTTATATCCTCATGCCAAGTCGAGTTTTCCCATTGTAAAAATATGTAAGCAGCTACCAGCGTAATTGGAAGAGAGCATCCGTTCACCACTCATAGTAGCGGAGGCACTAGAATTTAAAGATTAGATTGAGGATGATGCTATCAATAATTTTATAAATTAGCTAACTGATGTGAGAAATGTACAATGTCAAATGTTGAAAGAAATCCTTGATAATGAGGCCATGGAAAAGCCTCTAAAGGATACAGAGGACTAGCATGTTCAGATGACTATTTTTCATAACAGAAAGCCCATTGGGATTGAGCCAAGCAAAGTACTAAATATTAGTGATAGTCTGGATAGCGAACAACATCAGAAGCTTATCCAGGTCTTAGAAACAAATAAAGGGGATTTTGCCTGGGATTATCCTAATATGAAAGGAATAGACCCACAACTATGTACACACCACATGTATATAGAGAAGGATGCACAACCCATCCAGTAGCCTCAATGGAGGTTGAACCAACACCTTAAAGACATTGCGAAAGAGGAATTACAAAAGTTACTAGATGTAAACTTTATTTATCCTATCTCGGATAGTAAATGGGTCTCTCCACTGGCAGTCTTCCTTAAGAAAAATGGGAAGTGGCATATTTGTGTAGACTATCAGGAGCTTAACAAGGCAACATAAAAAGATCACTTCCCCCTCCCATTCATCGATCAAGTCCTCAATACATTGGCAAGGAAGCAGTTCTTCTCCTTTTTAAATAGTTTTAGTGGCTACAATCAAATTCAAATTGCCCTTGAAGATCAGGATAAAACAACTTATAGTCACCTCTCCTCCTTTCCCCGAAATATTAAGGATACCCAAACCTATTGCCTAACCTGATTTCAATCTTGTAGGGGAACTGAAAAATTTGTTCATTAAGATTCCTCTCCTCTAGGAAATTCAAGTCATTCCCATCTATGCCAAAACAATCAAAGAACTCTGTGTAAGGAATCCTATGAGGAAGGAAAAAACCTCACCCACTATCCATGTTGTACGAACCTTATCCAATTTATACAATTTACTCTTGGGAGAGGAAACTCTAATAAAGTATGAAGATCCTGAAAACCCCATAATGATATTTCATATAGATGGTCACTCTTTTCCCAATACACTAGTTGATCTGGGAGCAACCATTAATATCTTAACAACAGAAACTTGTCAAGCACTTGGTATTGCAACCCTAGAACCAACAACCACTTTATTAGAACTTGCTGACCAATCGGTGCTAAGAATAGAAGGGACTTTACAAGATATCACAGTTTTTGTTGACTCATGGGAATATCCAATAGATTTTCTGGTTATAAACCCAAGGAGTTGGTTGGATGGGCATCCATTGATTCTGGGCCGACCTTGGCTGACAACAACTAATGCATATATTGGCTGCCGAGAAGGCAACATGACTATTGCAAAGGGGGATGCTGTAAAAAATATTGTGTTATATCCTCCTACTAGTCTGAGTTTGCCCATTGTAAAAATATGTAAGCAGCCACCAGCGTACCTGGAAGAGAGAATCCATTCAACACTCACAGTAGAAGAGGCACTAGAATTTAAAGATCAGACTAAGGATGATGTTATCAATAATTTTATAAATTAGCCAACTAATGTGAGCAATCTACAATTTCAGATGTTGAAATCAATCCTTAATAATGAGGCCATAGAATATCCTCTGAAGGATATAGACGACCAGCATATTTAGACGACTACTGTTCATAATAGGAAACCTGTTGAGATTGAGCCAGGAAAAGTTCTAAATATTAGTGACAATCTAGATAGTGAACAACATTAGAAGCCTATCCAAGTCTTATAGAAAAATAAAGGGGATTTTGCCTGGGATTATCCTAATATGAAAGGAATAGACCGAAAACTATGTACACACCACATCTAAAGAGAGAAGGATGCGTGACCCATCCGACAGCCTCAACAGAGGTTGAACCCATACCTCAAAGACATTGCAAAAGAGGAATTATAGAAGTTGCTGGATGCAAAATTTATTTATCCTATCTCGGATAGTAAATGGGTCTCTCCATTAGTGGTCGTCCCTAAGAAAAATGGGAAGTGGCGTATTTGTGTAGACTATTAGGCACTGAACAAGGCAACATAGAAATATCACTTCCCTCTCCCATTCGTCGATCAAGTCCTTCATACATTGGCAGAGAAGTAGTTCTTTTCCTTTTTAAAATATTTCAGTTGCTACAATCAAATTCAGATTGACCTATTAGGATAAAACAACTTATAGTCACTTCTCCTCCATTCCCCAAAATATTAACGATACCCAAACCTATTGCCTACCCTGATTTCGATCTTGCAGGGGAACTAAAAAATTTGTGTATTAAGATTCCTCTCCTCCAGGCCATTCAAGGCATTGTCATCTATGCCAAAACAATCAAAGAACTATCTGTAAGGAAGCTTGTGAGGAATGCAAAAACCTCACCCACTATCCATGTTGTAGGAACCTTATCCGATTTACTATTGGGAGAGGAAACTCTAATAAAGTATGAAGATCCTGGAAACCCCATAGTGACAGTTCAGATAGATGGC
Organism: Pinus taeda; assembly: GCA_000404065.3. Classification (NCBI taxonomy): domain Eukaryota; kingdom Viridiplantae; phylum Streptophyta; class Pinopsida; order Pinales; family Pinaceae; genus Pinus; species Pinus taeda. The sequence continues at coordinate 348,087 of APFE031566088.1, forward strand.
CGCATTTTTCCCAATACACTAGTTGATTTGGGAGCAACCATTAATATCTTAACAACGTAAACTTGTCAAGCACTTGGTATTACAACCCTGGAACCAACCACTACTTTATTAGAACTTGTTGACTGATCAGTGGTGAGACTAGAAGGGACTTTACAAGATATCACAGTTTTTGTTGACTCATGGGAATATCCAGTAGATGTTTTGGTTATAAACCCAAGGAGTTGGTTGGATGGGCATCCACTGATTCTGGGCCAACCTTGACTGGCAACAACTTATGCATATATTGGTTGCTGAGAACGCAACATGACTATTGCAAAGGGGGCTGTAAAAAATATTGTGTTATATCCTCTTGTGAGTGTGAGTTTTCCCATTGTAAAAATATGTAAGCAACCACTAGCGTACCTAGAGGAGAGCATCTGTTCACCACTGACAGTAGCAGAGGCATTGGAATTTAAAGATTAGACTGAGGATAACGTTATCAATAAATTTATAAATTAGCCAACTAATGTGAGCAACGTACAATGTCATATATTGAAAGTAATCCTTGATAACAAGGCCATGAAAGATCCTCTGAAGGATACAAATTACTATTATTCATAACAACAAACCCGTTGAGATCGAGTGAGACAAATTTCAAAATATTAGTGACAATCTGGATAGCAAAGAACATTTGAAGCTTATCCAGGTCTTACAGAAAAATAAAGGGGCCTTTTCCTAGGATTATCCTGATATGAAAGGAATAGACCCATAACTATGTACACACCACATCTATACAGAGAAGGATGCACGACCCATCCAGCAACCTCAAGAGAGGTTGAACCCACACCTCAAAGACATTGTGAAAGAGGAATTACAGAAGCTATTGGATGTAAACTTTATTTATACTATATCAGACAGTAAATGGGTCTCTCCATTGGTGGTTGTCCTTAAGAAAAATGGGAAGTGGCGTATTTGTGTATACTATCAGGAGCTGAATAAGGCAACATGAAAAGATCACTTCCCCTTCCCATTCATCGATCAAGTCATCGATACATTGGCAGGGAAGTAGTTCTTCTCCATTTTAAATGGTTTTAGTGGCTACAATCAAATTTAGGTTGCCCCTGAAGATTAGGATAAAAAAACCTTCACCTGTCCCTGGGGCATATTCGCATACTGGGTATTGCCATTTGGCTTGTGTAATGCCCTAGCCACATTCCAAAGAACTATACTCAACATCTTTTTTGATTTAATAAATGAAGGACTCGAGGTATATATGGATGATTTCACTCCATATGAGGATGACGTAGACCAAGCATTGCAAACACTAGAAAATTTCTTAGAACGATGCATTGCTACTTGGTTATGTTTAAGCAATGTCAAGTGTCACATGATGATGACTGAGGGCGTGATCCTGGGACATTATATCTTTGCAACGAGAATACAGGTAGATCCAACAAAAATACAGGTAATTACTTTACTGCCTACCTCCTGCACTTAGACAGAGGTATGTAGTTTCTTGGGATATGTAGGTTATTATTGTAGGTTTACTAAAAAAAATTCAGATATTTCTGCACTCTTATATGCTCTAACTGGAAATGTTTATTTTAGTAGGTCTGACAAGTGTGACACAGCCTTTGTTGGTTTAAAGAAACTAGTGTCAAGAACATCGTATTACGTGGATTGAACTAGGAGCTGCCTTTCCAAATGTCCACAGACACATCAGATGTAGCTATAGGTGTTGTCCTCAGCCAGGAGGAGGACAAGAAACCTTATGCTATATATTATATTAGCAAAAATCTCACTTCTGTAGAATTTAATTATACGGTGACAAAAAAAAAATTCTTAGTTGTTATTTATGCAATAAACAAATTTAGACACTATATAATTGGCTACCATGTATTTTTATACACTGATCATTCTGCCATTTGGTATCTAGCTAATAAACCTATCACAAATGGTCAGGTAATGCGGTGGCTATTTCTTTTGCAAGAGTTCGACATTACTATTAGAGATTTTCTTGGGAAGGAAAACCCAGTTGTTGATTTTTCTATCTCGAACCCCAAAGGTGAATGATCCACTGGTGGTAGCTAACCAATTTCCAGATGAACGCTTATTTTCTGTGGTAGTCAAGATGCCATGGAACACAGATGTGGAAAATTATCTAGCAGTAGGGAAGCTACCTAAACATTTGATGATAAGAGAAAGAAAACTGATCATTCAACTGAACACCCAGTTCTCTTGGATAGGTAGATATCTTTTTCATATAGGGGTCGACATGTGTATATGTAGATGCATCTGCGAGGATGAGATCCATGACATTCTGAAGGCTAGCCATGACAAGCCCTGTGGGGGACATTTCATAGATCAATGGATATGACATAAGGTATTACAGATGGGTTATTATTGGCCCAATGTTTTTAAGGATGCTAAGAAATCCACCTAGGCCTGCGATAGCTGCCAAAGGATGGGCCAGCCTGGCCAATCTGATGGAATGCCTCTGCAGCCCCAATTAGTCATAGAGCCCTTTTAGCATTGGGCATTGGATTTTGTGGGTCCAAATCATCCGCCATCCAATCTAAAGGCCTACATACTAGTAGCCACAGATTATGTGAAAAATGGGTGGAAACAGTAGATTTACCAAGAACCACAGAAGAAGCAGTGATTACTGTCCTTTTTGGGCTAGTTGTGCAGTATGGATTACCGCGAGAAGTGATCATAGATGGTGGAAATAAATTCACAGGGCAGAAGATTACTGCCACTCTCAGAAACCATCATATTACACACAGGATCACTTCTTTGTATCATATGTAGGCAAATGGGTTGGTGGAAAGCACCAATAAGGTTATAGAAGTGATTCAGACCAAGACTGTTGCAACACACTGGCGAGATTGGGCTGCTAGATTACCAGAGGCCTTGTGGGCGTATCGTACGACTTGGAGGAATACTACTAGATTCTCTCCATACCAGCTGTAAAGAACCAATTTTTCCAATCGAATTCGAAATAAAGACTATAAGAATGACCCAGGAAGTGGGACTAGATTTAACAAAAGCCAAAACCAAGCGACTTCTACAAATAAATGAACTAGATGAGGCTTAACTGTTTTCTTTGCAATAGACTGCAATAATTCAATAGCAAAGCGAAAAATGTCATGACAACCTTATCAGGGAGGAAACATTTCAAAAAGGGGATTGGGCACTCCAGTATGATTCTAGATTCCAAGATTTTATGGGCAAGTTGCGAACAAGATGGTTTGGCCCTTACGAGATTCAAGAAGTGCATAATAACGACACTATTACCCTAACTACCATCGATGGATCCTGTCATTCTTGGTAAACATGCATCGAGTCCACCTCTATCATCAACCGCTTACCAAGGAGTGTTTCTATGAGAAGGTACACGAGGACCCCTTGATGCAAATTTTAGCTGTAGGAAATGAGTACCCAACAACTTTTCCTTTAAAAAATTGAAATTTCTTTAGAATTTGTAAAAAATGTACATATTCTTTTTAATTGAGATTAGGCATTAGCATCTAAATATGAATTTCCTTTTTTAGGGAAGCTTCACAAAGTTTGGGTGTTTTCCCCCTTTTTATTTTTTGTTTTTCAAGCAATTGAACTCCTATCATTCAATTGATTGAAGAACACATTTTGTTTCTTTTTGTTTTCGTTGTTCAAACAATTGAACGACTGTCATTTAATTTATTGAACAACACATTTTCTTCCATTTTGTTTTTCATTGTTCAAACAATTGAATGACTGCCATTCAAATAATTGAACAACACATTTTGTTTCTTTTTGTTTTCACCGTTCAAACAATTGAATGACTACAATTCAATTGATTGAACACCATATTTTGTTTTTATTTGATTTCGTTGTTCAAACAATTGAATGACTATCATTCAATTAATTGAACAACAAATTTTGTTTCTTTTTAATTTTTCCATTCGAATGATTGAACAACTGATGTTCAATTGATTGAACAACACATTTTGTCTTTATTTGATTTCATTGTTCAAACAACTAAATGACTACCATTCAATTGATTGAATAACACATTTTGTTTTTATTTGATTTCACTGTTCAAACAACTGAACAACTGTCGTTCAATTTATTGAACAACACACTTAAATTTATTTGATTTTGCTATTTAAACAATTGAATGACTGTCATTCAATTGATTGAACAACACATTTTGTTTTTATTTGATTTCGTTGTTCAAACAATTGAACAACTGCCATTCAATTGATTGAACAACACATTTCATTTTTGTTTGATTTCATTGTTCGAATAATTGAATGACTGTCATTCAATTTATTGAACATCACATTTTGTTTCTTTCTAATTTTTATGTTCAAACAATTGAACGATTGCCATTCAATTGATTGAAAAACACATTTCGTTCTTATTTCATTTCGTTGTTCAAACAATTGAAGGAATGTCGTTCAATTGATTGAATAAGACATTTTGTGTCTTTCTAATTTCATTGTTCAAACAATTGAACAACACATTTTATTTTTATTTGATTTTGTTACTCAAACAATTGAACAACTGATGTTCAATTGATTGAACAACACATTTCCCTTTTATTTGATTTTGATGTTCAAACAATTGAACGACTACCATTTAATTGATTGAACAACACATTTTGTTGCTTTCTAATTTTGTTGTTCAAACAATTGAATGACTATCACTCAATTGATTGAACAACACATTTTGTTTTTATTTGATTTCGCTATTCAAACAATTGAATGACTGCCATTCAATTGATTTAACAACACATTTTGTTTCTTTTTAATTTTTTTGTTACAACAATTGAACACTTATCATTCAATCGATTGAATAACACTTCTTGTTTCTGTTAATTTCGCCGTTCAAAGGATTGAAGAACACATTTTCATTTTTTCACTAATTTTGTCGTTCAAATGATTGAACAATTGTCATTCAATCGATTGAACAATGCATTCTCATTTTTGTTTTTTTTGTCATTCAAACAATTGCACGATTGTCATTCAATCAATCTAACAACACCGTTTGATAGGATAAATTGTGAACTTTTCTCATTTGTTTTTATAATCATTATGCCATTTCTCTTTTTCTTTTGTATTACAAATAAACACGATTTGAATTGATTTGTGCCACCTCTAAGGGAAAATGGTAATAATAATACCATTATGACTTATATATCATTTTGATGGTTATCTTTATTCAACAGCTATTATGGTGTATCTTTAGAATGACTGCCTAAACATCTTTTCTTTTGGACACATCATAAAATGATTCATTATTCCTAATCCTTGTTGGCTTATGTTTATACTTCCAAATGGATAAAACTCATTGATATGATGATAAGGGGATAAGAGTATAAAACTTTCATTGGCATCTTTTTACTTCTTGCACCATCCCTGATTCTTAAGGAGTAAATGAGCCTCCCTCTTTTTGCAATAAGAATTGCAAAAGAAAAATGGAAATAGTGAAATATGAAAATGCTCAAAACAATGTCTTAAAGAGGATAGGGGTCTCATTTTGAGCTAGCCTACTATGATTATAAGGATGTAATAGGAGACACTCCAATTTGGCCACCAAACCAAGGTAATGACCTTCTTGATAATTAAAAATGTCAGAAGAACAAGGGGTCTCATCACGAGCTAACCTGATCACCTTGTTACACCCTAGTGAATGGCACTATGGTTATCTGGTCACCATGCTAGCATAGCAGTCTCTTTATGACAATAAAAGAAGAATTAAATGTAAGGACTTTGGCTCATTTGGGGGGATTAAAAAGCAACCCTGGCGACACTATGAACGCCTGCTGGCAGCAATGGCTCTGCTTGTGGTATTGGAGTATCACCTTATATTGCCATATGTCCTTTAGCTCTTATCACCTATGGATCTGTTTCTAAAGAGAATTTCCATTTGAGAAGCACTCTTACAAGCTGAATTTCATGGTGACTTATATCTATATTAATTATGTTCCATATGTCCAATCATTAAATGACAGTCATTAAACACATACTGTCGATTATGCTGATGTTATTCATACCGCTCATGATGAAGATATTTGACATAATGAATTGTGTTTTTATTTGATTCGGTGAATTCACATCCGACGACGGATATTTTTTTAATTTCTTTACCAATTTGCATGCTATGTTTTTTGAGATTGGTTGCCGACATTTATTTAGCATCAATGCATTTGCTTGCTTTTTGTGTGCTGAAAGGATGTGGACGCCCTTTTCTCGTTAGAGGGTGGATGGCCTATGTATGCACGATATGTGTCACAGTTATGGATAACTATGTGACAATAATTCGAATTGTCTCCGGAGTATGAATCGCATGATGAGTATAAATGTGTAATAATTAACTGGTATTTCTGATTGGACGAAGAACGCAACCATTATGGTGGGCATGCGAACTCATGATCCTACGTTAAGTATGGCTGACAGGACGAATGACTTAACTAAATATGATAATAATCTTTCAAACATTGTCATTTCTCTGTTAATTGCTCTAACATACTCCGCTACTATTCTAAATTATAGAAGTAAAACACAATTGGATAGAGGTGAACCACCCACAGGTGTAGTAGCCACGCATGGAAGAGCTATTTGGAGTGAACCTCTAGTGCTTATGGTATCAGATCAAGCTCGTACAATTCTCGAGTGTGCTAGCTAGCTGTAGTATTTAAATAGATTGCAGGGAACTCATGAGGAACTAACACTAGAATTTCTGCAGAATCTGTAAAACAGTAGCATAGTGGTAAAAGAAGAAGTATGATGGTTTCTGAAGCAGTCCTACCCAAAGTCACTAGACTTCCAGCTGAGGGGGTGAAATGTAAAGATAAACACGTCCTTTTATATAGTGTAATTAAAGTATTCCAGAATCTGGGTGAGCAGCTCGTACGAACAGGCAAAGGAATTCATCCTTCGACGTTAAAGCAAATGTGGCAAGAGTTGGTGATCATTGTCTAAAGATACATTACCTGTGACAGTTGACACGATGTGGTAAATCCCTGACAACTAAAACTTATTGCCATTTTAAAGCAAATAATTTTAGTTAATTTACCGTTTTATTTGAATTCCGTATTGCATGATGTCACCCAGCAAGTTAGGATAGCTAAAGACCCACACAATGTAGTTAGTAATCTTGGAGTGATTAAATTAATCATCAAAAATAGACTAACCTAGCAACAATTAACATGGGATAGTGTCATAAATCCTACTTTGGCTCCACCCCTAGAAAACACGGTAACAGAGCAACAAGGGCCAAGAACCCCAAGTCCGAGAAGAACAGTAAAGAGAAAGAATTCCTTTGTGCCCTTGAACCCAGCAAAGCATAGGTGCTCTATGCAAGTGAAAGCCCAATGACGCATCCCAATTCAAGCAGATAAGGTTAGATCATCCCGCACACCATCTCCTAATTTGAAAAATCCCCCTTTGTAAGACTATGAGGAGGAAGTGGCTAGGATATTGGAAAATATGGGAATGTTTGCTGAGGATAGAGAACAACCAGGGAGCATTGAAGAGCAGAATTGTACCCTAAACCGGTATGTCCTTGCTAACATCCCTGGACATGAGCAAACCCCACCATTCACTGATGCCATGGAGGAACAGAGGGAATCAATTCCTTCTGTGGAGCACCCCTCAAAGCTATGGTACATGAAGGGGAAGCCATCATAGAAGAATTTCTGATAGTAGGCATCGATCTAGTGGACCCCCAGTTGAAGGAAAGCCTGAAGATGAAACCTTGGGAGATGCCAATCAACAAGGTCATACTCCCTTTTATAAGTCCCCTGAGGATGAGACCTACCCAGGAGAAGACCCAGAGAATGATAATTGTTCAAGATACACCATTGCATTGGGATCTCTTGAAAAATAAATACATGATAATGAGAAGCTAGAAGGTGAAGCTCCATCAGGAGATACAATTCCAATTGGAACCATCCCTGACGCTGACATAACACCACCTATATAGGAACTATGGGATAATTCAGTTAACCCACTGTTAGATGGAGGTCCTAGAGTAAATAAGTCCTACAGAGACAAGCCTAGAAAAATGCTCAAGAAGTATAGAAGACAAAAGCAAGTAATCAAGTAGCTAAAACATTGGCTAAAACATGCAACCAAAACTAGGAAATTGAAAGTGGAAATGTAAACCGCAAGAACATAGGGAGAACAATGTTCTATAAAGGATGTTGAGACTCAAACAATATTTCTTGTGGTATGTCCAAAAGAAACTCAGTCTAAACCATGTCAGGTAGAAGACACTAAAATGCAAACTAAGGACCCATGTGCCTTTTTGCAAGAGACCCAAATGGACCACTCCACTATGGATATTGTTGTCCAAACAGATGCTGAAGAAGATGCTCGAATTGATTTCATAATTCAAGAGGAAATTGAAGCTGCTATGAAGATCGATCCTACGGAGACCCAAGATGGAGAAGCCCAAACAGATGAGACACTCACTTACACTCCCTTGGTAAGAGAGGTTGTCATTAGGAGGTTGCATAATGCGATGTTGATGGTTCAACATGAATTGGCTCAACAAAAAGAAAAGGTGGTCCCCTTGCATGAACACGAAGGGTTGAGGAAAAAGTTTGAAGCACTTCCCATGACTGACAATGAGACATTTTCTCATTATAAGGTTGAGCAAAGGAAGGTTGAAAGATTAAAGGATAAATTTCGAAAGGCTAGAGAGCAAATGGAGACCGCCTACTCTCTTTGTTTAAACACCCTATCGTGTTGAGCCTTGCTATGAATTATGCATTATTCCTCATGGAAATATTCCTCCTACTAAAAATCAAAGCTGCTAAGGCTGGAAAAATGATAGAGATCAAGACCACCCCAGACTTTATCAAATGGTTGAAAGAGCATGATGAGAAGGTTCAATGCCTCCTTTGTGAACTTTATATGCACAAATTTTCTTTAGAAGATGACAAGGACAGCCAACTTGGCCCCTTTATAGGAAATGTCCAATTTTAGGCATTCCTCTCATTGAAAACCAACCAACTCAAGTGGGCCAAGGCTCACAATACTTTCAAAAGACAAGAGTATGGCATTGACCTATGGGTCAGAGGGGAGCATGCATAGCCATTACATCTATCTGTCAGGAATACACAGTTTATGAAGTGAGCCAGCATTGTAGGAAAATTGGGGCCATTCCATACTGATATCATCTAGGCCAGAAAGGAATATTTCCAGGACATTAAGAAAGAAGCCTTGTCTACATCAAGATATAGGTGGGAAGTCTCCAGCAAAACTATGAGGAACCGAGAGCCATTTGGATATCAGAACTTCAAAGTCGCCTCCTCTCGTTTCTATAAATACAATAATATGGTTTCAACAATGGGGATTGATTGGATAGGATGTTGTTATAGATCCATAATCATATGGTATCCTCCCGATCAATACCGCAGTGACTATAACTTGAAGGATCAAGAGGTAACCCAAGCTTTCACTATCCTTAAGTAGAAAAATGATTTCAGGAATTACAAGAAGGAGGTATATCCTGCTTATTCCCTAACTCAGTTGCATCTAAACTACTCAATTTCATGTGGACATGCAATGAGGTATGCTGAGCAGTATGTTGGGTCAGGAAAAATGTGTGTTTTCTCTTCGTAAATTGATTTATTTTACATTCATCCTTATACAATTATCTCTATTTATGGATGAAAATAAGGAAAATATTGGCCAAAGTTTGATGAAAGCATTTGGTGACAAAATAGGCAAATCTAGCATAAGAAACTGATCTTTTACTATCCTTGTGTGTATAAGATGCAGAGTGGGCAAAAGCCATTCAGTTGACAGAGCAACATGAGGCCGTAAAAGGGAAAGTGCAACATCTTTGTAAGATAGGGCAGTAGGAGATCAATTTGAATGATGTTATTTTATGACACAATCAGATTATGTATTGAAAAATCCTCAAGATCCTCTGATCCTGAGGATTCACTTTTATCTTATTACTCCTTTATGTTATATATAGAGTTGACAGGCAAATGGAAAGAGTTCAGACTTTGATAATCTATAATTATTCCTTTTGAAGACAATAACACTATTATCTCAGTGGTGTTGTAAGCTTGTTACTTGAATTAATGAAAGAAGGTTTCATTTGATACATATTTATATTCTGAGTTTACATTAAGAAGAGACTTCTAGTGACTTTGGGACTGGTCACAAGAAGTTCTATTTCTTCCTTTTGTTATAATCTTTCTATTTGGTCTTTGCTATTTGATTAATGTTTAGTCATTGGTTATTCCATTTATCGTAATGACTTGTGATATTGATTCATACTGTTGTTTAATTAGACTCAAAGTGAAGCCATGTGACATAGTTAAGCAATGCTTTGATTGGAATCAGTGAATTAGTGTCAATAGTAGATTGTTGTTCATTTTGAGTGATGTTATAAAAAATCCTAGAGATAATTCTAATTAATTTCCACAGGTTACAATATAGATCATTTTCTATTCAGAAATCGTTTATTGTTGCATGTGTGCTTGCTGTTCAATTACCATTTTCCGTTCAATTACTGTTTGTTGTTCAATTACCATTTTCCATTCAATTACTACTTGTTGCTCAATTGATATTACTATTTAATTTGGATTTCTATATATCAACAACATTGTTCAATAATTATAGTTCCCTTCCTTGATTGAGTGAGTTAGCCTTATGTCTTATTTGCATTCAGTTTCATTTGATTTCAGAACAAGTTGAATAGAATTACAGAGTGTGTTAAGAGTATTTCTTCCATAGTTAGTTCTTTCTAGAATTGTGTGGATTGAATTGAAGAATTAGTTATTAGTGATTGCAATGATTCATCATTATATAACCTCTAGATTCACTACATATACTCTGCTAACACTCTTGAGATAAAAATACTTACCTTTGGTTGACAATTAATGTAGGAATTGAGATTGCCTATAAAAAGATATCTTGATGCACCAATAGTCTATGTTGCTTCACCTTCAGTAGCCTCACTAGTTTCTACATCGGCATTGGAGCAAGTTAGCCAATCATTTTGCCACTTTTGAACAACTCCCAGAATATCATCCCTGACAACTAAGTATGGAAAATTGTGCCATACACCCTTGGAATATTTCTTCACGTAGATGTGAAGATTATGGAAATCTGACTTGAAATCTGCAAAATTGAGGTACTTCTCATGCAAAGTTGGTGATAATCATAGTCATTGGTTAATTACCATCCTTAGCTCTGAGTCAAACAAGATCCAAAATATCTTGTTCTCCATAACTCATGCAGGATCTTTCATAGCCCACAGTGAAAGAAACTTCGTGGCCTCAGGCAGATCTGAGTCTTGCTAAGGGAACTGACTCTCTTTCAGCGTCCTCCCGACCTGATCCAAGATATTTTACTTATAGATGCATCAGAATTACATGAAACATAGATTATTAACCATGGAACTTAAAATCACATAAACAAATGCGGAAATAACAAGATAAGAATGAAACCATGACATAGATATTTGATCACAGATTTCATCCAATTTGAACTACATATCAAGGCCCTTCTCAATAGTGGGGAGGGCTTCTATCATTAATTGGCATAAAAGAGATAAAATTACAACCAACATTCAATTACAATCCTTATACCTCCAAGCTGGAAAATGGATGAAGAATGGAGAGCCCATCTTTAGAAACAAATAGTACCATCGAAATCCTGGTGAAAAAGCATGAAAAGCCACCTATCCTAACACCCAATTTGGATAATCGGGCTTTTTGCATCTTCTTGGAACCTCCTTGCTGCTCAAGGTAGCGTTCCAACCCCTACTGCTAGGTTGAGTTACTACTGCATACAATGTTCTAAACTATTAGCGAGTCTCCTCTTTTTCTGATGTGGATAGTCCTTTATATAAGTTGGTAGCTAACTCCTCAATCCCCACGTAGTTCTCGCCAAACAACAAGTATATATTGGTGGGTTTATTTCAATACGCAGAGATTCTCAGTCCTAGAATAGTGCGTACGTACAACCCTATTAAACATAGTAAAAATACCAAAAAAATAGTTCCATGAACTATTTCTTCCCTATCTTCTTAACCGCTCATTAATTCCCTAAACTAGTAGCTTAAACACAGAGAATCAACGCTTAAATCATTAAATCATTGGCTTTAATGGACCCAACAATTCTCTGAATGGAGAACCATAATTCATTGGCATTGATACACCATATCATAAATCATAAATTGGTGAAACCTGCAGATCTTACGATCTATGCACGCAATGTGTGCGATATGTGATTGTGATATCGAAATCACAATCCTGACTGTCTAGGGTTGATTATGTACTTCCTTCCCTTTGTGATGTGCAATTGTAATCATAGCATTGTAACCCTTACTTCCCAGGGCCGATTCGTAAACAATTAATCCCGCTAACATACCAAAGTCCTACATGACGAGGTAATTCCTCTACTTTTATGGGGTTTATAATTCCTTGGCCATTAATTCTAAGGCCCTTCCCCTCATACCCCATTCTTCTTAATGGATTGGATCCAATACATATAGTATGTTTTTCAAAAGTAGTGAAATCATCATGAGGAAAGGTACATGAAATCAAAGAATCAATTTTTACCTCAAGGTGGTTATGTTGTAGCTCTTCCAAGACTTCATCCCTGGCTTGCAACTGATGTACCAAGCTTTGTTTCTCCTTTTCTTCTTCTTGTAGGAGTCTCCTTAGCTCGGCATTCTCTAATTGAATGCTTTGGTTTATATCCTCCAGTTCCTAGAGACGTGCCACATTGGGTGTCATTTTCATCTTTGGTGTAATATCTATTGAAACTTTTGTTTCATTGCCCAAATCAAACCCCAAATCGATGGGTCCATGTGTTGTGATCGCAAGAGCTATAATCTTCTTTTCATCATCGGAATCTGACACCGAGTCAATTAGTCTCCCTCATGCAAATCCCGTAGCTGTGACCTTCTCATCTTCCTCTAATTCAGACTTGTGATCTTGTTGCATGGTGGAAATTTTCTTTTGACTCTCTTTTTTGTCATTCCTCTTAGGTCTAAGTTCAGGGTGTAGTTTACAACAATTCTCTTCATTGTGTCCCTCTTTCTCACAATGTATACAAGAGGGAATTTACCCTCGTCTCTTGGTTGTTGCAACTCTTTTTGGGTGGTCATTTTGGCCATGCGTCCCCCAGCTTTCAAGATGCATGGCCTCCACACTGGCCTCATCAATTGTAGCAGGCTCAAAAAATGATAATGAGTGCCTTATGTAACTATGTAAAGGACTGATATACTTAGTTACAATCTCTACTCAATCTAATGGAATGCTCAAATTCAATGCTTGTTTTCTAAATTCTCCAGTGAAGTTTTGCACATTGTGACCCTGGCCTTGCCTTAGGTGTTTACATTCCATTAATGCTTTTTGTTTATATCCCAAAGGGAAAAATTGATTCTTCAATGCAGAAACAAAATTTGACCATGAGGAGAGAATGTTACCCATATTTTTGTGGCCTTGCAATCTGCTATCCCACCAAACGAGAGCAGTGCCACTAAATTGAAGGGATGCCAACTAGATATTTTCCTCATCTTCCTTGATCTGTTGGATCCTACAGTAGACCTAAATCTGTCTAATCCAGTTGCTGAGCTTTTCTAGATTGCATTGCCTAGCATACATAGGCAAGTCAAACTTTACATCTAACTTGAAGAATGGTTTCTTATATGTATGTTTGGAATATCGATTACAGTGATGAGATTTATCACTTGAAGAAGGAGAGGGAGGAGTCTCTTCTCCACCACCTTCATGATTTTCTGATATATTTTCATCCCCATCTTTATTGTCGTGCCCAAATGCCTTCTCATACTTTCAAAATAGCTTGTCCACTTTCTCTACCATATTGTATAATACCTTGAGGAAATTTTGTTCCTATTCCCAATGAGATTCTTCATTTTCCATGTTTCTTCTTCGTTCTAAATGTCCTACTTCGGGATCAAAGGACACAAGATTTCCTTTGCCCTTTTGTAGCTTGTTTTGGGTTAGCATACACCCATGCAATTCACATCGACAAAGACCTGCTCAGATACCAAACATGATCCAAGATCGTTTACTTACATATGCATCATAGTTATATGAAATATAGACTATTAACCATAGAACTTAAAAGAACATAATTCAACATAGAAATAAGAAGATAAGCATGAAACCATGACACAAATATTTAATTACAGAGTTCATTCAATATGGACTATGTCTCTGGGCCCTGCTCAATAGTGGGGAGGCCTTCTTTCATTAAGTGGCATAAAAGAGGTAAAAGTACAAGCTTCATTTAATTACAATCCTTATACCTCCAAGCTATAATATAGAAAAAGAATGTAGATCCCAACTTTAGAAACAGACAATACCACCGAAATATTGGTGAAAAATCATGCAAAAATGCCTATGCAAACACCCAGTTCGGATAATCGGGGTTTATGTAACGTCTCGGAACCTCCCTGCTGCTCAACGTGAGGTTTTAGCCCCTGCTACCAAGTTGGGTTACTATTGTGTACAATGTTCTAAACTATCGGTTAGTCTCCTCTTTTTCTGATGTGGATAGTCCTTTATATAAGCTAGTGGCTAACTCCTCAATCCCCAGGAAATTCTCGACAAACAACTAGTATAGTAAGCGGGCTTGTTTCAATACACAGATATTCTCGGTCTTGAAATAGTGCATAGGTACAACCCTGTTAAACATAGTAAAAATACCAAGAAAATAGTTCCATAGTATATTTCCTACTTATCTTCTTAATTGCTCATTAATTCCCTAAACTGATGACTTAAACACAGAGAATCGCTCTTAAATCCTTAAATCGATGTCTTTAACAGACCCAACAGAGCTATGAACAGTGAACCATTATTCATCGGCACTGATACACCATATCACAAATTGTAAATTAGTAGAACGTGCATATCTTACAGTGTATGCATGCGGCATGTGCGATATGCGATTGTGATATTGCAATCACAATCCTAACCATTGGGGGCTTATTTTGTACTACCTTTCCTTTGTGATGTGTGATTGTGATCATCACATAACAACTTTGGCTATCAGGGTCAAATTTGTAAATGCTTGATCCCTCCAATCTCCAATATGCGATATCGCAATCACAACTTGGACCCTGTCAGGACTGATTCGTAAATACTTAATCCCTCTGATCTACGATATACGATATTGCAATCGTACCTTGGATCCTATCAGGGCTGATTCATAAAAATTTTCTCCCTCCGATCCATGATCTGTGATATCACAATCACAACTTGGATCCTATCGGGGCTAATTTGTAAACACTTTCCATTTGCGATTGCGAGATGTGATTATCGCATCACAACTTTTCTTGCCTAAGGCCGATTTAAAACCACTGACCTCTGGCTTCTGCGATAAGTGAAATATGGGACCATTGGTAGGCTACCATTTGGAGCTTCCCCATTCATTGGGAGTTATACCATGTGTTTAGTCAATTTAGTGTCCTAAATTGCTTGCATAAGTTATCAACCGAGGTTGGTAAGCTGATGAAGTGTGGTGCACTATATGTGCTTAGTTAACCTTTTTCTTCGTTGTTTTGTATTTTATGTTGTTTTTGGGGGGTTTCTATTCTTTGATGTCTAAGAATGTACAACTTGAAACTATGAGAAAATTTAAGTGAATCTAATGAATTTTAAAAGAAAGGAAATGTTCCTAAGTTAATCTAATTTCCTAAAAATGGACCAAGAATTGTTGGCTAGACAAAACCTAATAAAAAAACAGAGCATCTATCTTATCTTATCATTAGTCCTAATCCATGGATCTAGTTCTTAAAACCAAGAATGAAATTGATGTAGAAGGTAGCTTAGTAATTTGATTCATTAAACATTCAAACATTCAATTTTGGAATATGATTAAATAAATATCCTTGAAATGATTATTGGGAATATCAGTGATGCAGCCTAGTGAAGATCTGAAAGAAAAAAGTTAAAAGCATGTAAAAATAACTATAAACAACTAATGTATTTTTGAATTTCTCCAACATTCAAATGTGAAGCATTACCCTCTTGAAGTGTTGTGCAAGAAATCAATTATACCTTAGTTCCTAAGTTCGTAGGAAAATAACAATGTAATGAGTAAATTCAATCACTGTATGAGAGATATTTAACCATTTAGTTTAGGATCATCATCATGTTGAAATGGATTTTGAAAAACATCCATTAACACAGTTAATTGACAATTCCGTTCTAAGAAGATAAATGACAAAACAATAAGAAAACTAAGCAACTATGCATTCTTATTACTTCAATCTTAATTCACTTTGTAAACAGAGCTGTTTTTATCCACAAGATATCTTAGAAGAACAAGGCTGCACAGCTGTGATTTATCATTATGCTATTGATTAAAAACAAAAATGAAATGTCATCCTAATTTAGAAAACAAATTTGTTGAAAACAAAGTAATGGAAATTGAACTAAAAATAATAAATGAAAAACCTCCTTCAGTGTAGGGGTTGTCTGCAA
Source organism: Pinus taeda (assembly GCA_000404065.3). Taxonomy (NCBI): domain Eukaryota; kingdom Viridiplantae; phylum Streptophyta; class Pinopsida; order Pinales; family Pinaceae; genus Pinus; species Pinus taeda. Next base: position 364,540 of record APFE031566088.1, read on the forward strand.
CTAACGTGACTAGAATGCTAGCTAGTTAAGGATGCAATTTAAATGACCATTTTCAACACGAAGTTTGTGTTATGAAAAAAATGAAGTTTGAATACAGAGTATCAAAAAGAACCCTAAACTTAACATAATTCCTTCTAACTTCTCTCGGTTACATGCAACCGATATTTAAAGGAAAATAACGTAACTATTTATTAAATAAACTTGCTATAGGTGGCTAATTCAAATTAAATGTAATATGACTATTTATGAGATAAACTTGCTACAGGTGGCTAATTTGAATTGCAATAGGACTGTTTAAACTTTTGATTAGCTATAGGTGGCTAACTTGAATTAGATTTGCAACAAAACTGTAAGACTCTTGATTAGCTATATGAAAGAGAAAATCAAGTCCTACAACTTTCGGATAACATACTTTGACTCCATATTTTACCATGACTTTAGGCTTTCTTTTTAGTTGATCTGGACTGAGTGAATAGGATAGAATTCATGTGGAGATGATTCTCTAAATGCCCATGTGACCCAATCCTTCATTTGACACCTAGAACCTACCAAAACCTGAGAGTAGATATGGAATCTATAGTTAGCTACAGAATAGGTTGTGTTTTGTATCTAATTTGAAAAATATATTCAAATAGAAAGAACATGAAAACATAATATGGTGATCGTCCTAATGCTTTCCTTAAGACAAAACCTATAATTTACCATTGATTGGGTTTGTAATCTTATGAGAAAGTGAGGGAAAAAGGTGAGAAAAAATGTCAAGGAGAGGGTAATTCTGAGGTTCAACATACCCCCACTGCAAAATCATTGCATGTCCTCATGCAATTTGCCAAAAGTGTGAGTTATTCTTCCCTAATGCATTTGCTCAGACACCTCTGCCAGTACCTCCAATTTCCTTCTTTTGTTCTTCTTTGAAGTGACTCTCATTCTGGGATTTATCATAAGAAGCTTGTACTTAAGGTTAATGACTACTCTATTCAAAATCTTATTCTTTCTTTTCCATTTCTTGTTTTTCTTATACCACAGTCTTAGATGTAGAATGGTATTATCATGAATTGCCTTGTCTAATTTTTTGTGTTCCTTCAAGGTCTTGTTCTCCTATTTGATATGTTTGTTCAATATCTCTAATTCAAAAATTTCCTGATTGAGAGCATCAATTAGAGGTTCTTGTCAATTAATAGAAGGTTTTGGGTTCATTGAGGCACTTCTCTTCTCCAGTGACTCTATATAGTCATATATTTGTTGCTGCACTGGGTCTATGCATGGAGATGTTCTACTTGGGCTACCTTCAAAATGATGAACAAGAGAATTTTGAGGACTGTGTGGACAAGAGATGTTAACGGGAACGATTATGGGGTTTCCTCGTCTAAATTTATAAACTCTGTCCCTTTCGATGATGTTTTCTAAGTTGTGGAGGACTTACATTCTCCTATTTTGTGACCTTTTCCTCCTTTCTTATCTTCCTTCTTACCTTGATTTTCTTCTTGTTTTCTGTCAATTCTTCAGAGATTAACTTTTCATCATCTTTCTACAATGAAGACTAAGGTCTGTTTTCAATAGCTATACCAGTCTTCTTTCTTCTATTTCTTCTGACACTATCTTCTTTCAGTGACCCTGGTGCTTCTTGAAAATGGTTTCTAATAAGAAAATTCTCCTAGATATCTCCTATGATTTTTAAATGAAACTCAATCAATGTATTTATCAGCCCATGATGGTACATGGTTGTATCTATGAACTGTATTCTCTTTTGTACATTTGAGGCCATCCTTCTTAAACTATTTAGCAGGAAGAAAGGAAGATTGATTTCTCCATTTTCTAAGAAATTCATTAGTAAATGGATTTGGTAGACATACATGCAATGAAACCTCCCCTCACAAGTGATAAATTTCTGTAAACCAAGAGCACGTTCCTCCAATTACTTTTAATAGCTGAAATGGGAATACCTTTTCTAAAAACAAAGACATCCATACTTGGTTTTTGAGTATTAGCTTCCATGATTCATTATGGAACTCCTTGTTCTTGAACCATATTTGATCATGCCTTGGCAGTTTTGTAGCCTCAGTCATGAATGACTTAGTCACTGCAAACTTGATATCTCCAATTTATACCTCTATGCCATCAAAAGATCGAGCAAATAATTTTGTAATATCCTTATGAAAACCATCAAATTTCTCAATGAATTTAAGCCATCCAACTTTTTGCAACATTTTTTTGAGCTTTGGGTATCCTTCCATGTACTTTTCTCCTATCAGATCTGATCTGACAATTAGCCCCATGCCTGCTACTATGCAGAGTTCTCAACCTTCAGAATTACCCTACTCGATTTTATGAAATGAATTTGCTGCGAATATGGTGAAAGGAACTGTGGGCTTGTATGAAATGAATAAATGGTAGGGGTTCTCGAGACACGTAGAAAAGTATGTCATGTCATAGTCATGAATGTTAATAATCAATGTGGGAGTTAATTATGGATTGTTATGTGATAAAATATGGAGGATGTGGCAAATATGTAGTATGATGGAGATTGCAATAAAATCAAATGATGATTCATCAAGGGAAAATATGAATATCCATATTATATATACTTTATGTTTTAAAGTTGCTATTTAAAATAAATTTGTGCACTTTACCTTTTAGAACTTAACCTTTTCGTTTGCTGTTTTCTTTGGTGTTGATCTGTATGTACCCTTTTAGCATATTGGTCTTCAAAACAAGATTCTTAAATTTCCTACAATCATCATTTGTTTGTAAGCTGTATAATTATGCCAGATCTGCTGAATGAGATATGACTGTAGAAACAAATTAACTGCAGACTGGAATCAGCTGTGGAACATGATAAAAAAATGAAGTATGGCTATGGAACATGAATGTGAAATGAAATGGAAATGGAATGAAAGTGGAGTTAGATGGAATGAAACTATAAAATAAAATGAAAATGGGGTGAGATGGAATGAGACTATAAAATGAAATGAATTTGTAGATTATGAACTGCAAATGAATGCAGCTTTATGTCACTACTTATTACAGAAAGGAAATGGAAAATATAGGATGTCAAAAATCTCTGATTTTCACCCTGTATTTTCTTTATAAGTATGCTAATTAATGATTGATTTTCATATTTATACATTTTATTATTATTTTTTTATGCCTTCTTTTTATGATTTCTTTTATCTATCTATCTATCTATCTATTATAATATATATATAGATACCGAAAAAATTAAAGTTAAGTTAGTGGAGAAGAAGAATTCTTCTTCAGCAACTTCATTCCAGTGTTATCTTAGAAAATCTTGATAAAATCCTCTCTTGAAATTGGCTTATGATATATATTCAACTGGTGACCATTCACAAGAAGATGTACATTTCTTTCATCTATTGTCCTAATTCTCACTACTTCATTATTAAATACTTCTTCAATCTCATATGGCCCAAGCCAATGGGTCTGAAACTTTCCTTGAAAATCTTTGAATTTTGAATCGAACAAAAGTGCCCAATCCCCTGCTTGAAACTTCTTCTCCTTGATATACTTATCATGCCATTTAGCTCTTTGTTGCTGGACTATACTGGTTCTTTGAAGTGCATCTTGCTTGATTTCATCAAGCTCATTGAGTTGGTCCAGTCTATGTTTCTGTGCTTCTGATAAATCCAGACCGAATTGGACTACCATATTGAAGGTTCTGATTTGAATCTCTATAGGGAAAAGGACTAAGTAATTGGCAATATCTGCAAATGAAGGGGTCTCAGTAGTTACTGCAAAAATATATTCATCAGGAAATTTATCTTCAACTGGAGTTTCATCTTTGATATTTTGAATTCTACACAAGATATCAACAACTGTGTTTCGCTTTCCAGGTCTATCTAGAACAGTAATGTTGAATTCTAGCAGGAGTAATAACCATCTTGTAACTCTATCATTAGTAATAGGTTTATTCATTAAGTACCTAATTGCAAAGTGATCTGTATGAACAAAGGTTTGATAGCCTCTTATGTAATGTCTAAACTTGTTGATAGCATGAACAACGACTAAGAATTCCTTTTCAGTTACAGTGTAAGTTAACTCAGTGGGAGTCAAATTCTTGCTTGTGTAATGGATGGCATAGGGTATCAAATATTTTTGTCCTAATACAGCTCCCAGAGCTATATCTAAAGCATCTATTGAAATATGAAAAGGTAGTTTCTAATTTGGACCCCTTAAGATGGGTGCTTCAAATTGTTTTGCTTTTAAATTCTCAAATGCCAACTGGCAATCAGGATTCCAATTGAATTCACAATCCTTGGTGAGTAATTTGAAGAGTGGGGATGCTAGTTTAGTGAAATTTTCTATAAACCTTCTATAGTATCCTGTGAATCCTAGAAAACTTCTAACATCCTCTTGACAACTTGGAATTGATAGTTTAGAGATGACTTCAACTTTATATTTATCAACTTTAATTCCATCTCCTAAAATGTGATGTCTTAAAACAATCCCTTTTGTAAACATCAAATCATTTTTCATGGCTTAGTGAAAGGTTTGCTTTCTTACACCTTTTAAGATCTTTTTCCAAATTTTCTAAAGCTTCTTCAAATGTATTCTCATAAACTATAAAGTCATCCATATACACCTCTACACAATCATGTATTAGATCAGAAAAAATTCCTATTACTGCTCTTTGGAACGTTGCAGGTGCATTGCACAATCCAAAATGAAGTACTCGGTAGGAATAAGTTCTCCATGGATAGGTGAATGTGGTTTTATGTTGATCTTTAGTGCTACATGAATTTAATTGTAATCACTAAAACCATCGAAAAATGAGAAATACTTCTTACCTACTAATGTATCTAACACTTGATCTATAAAGGGCAAAGGAAAATGATCTTTTAGGGTAGCATTATTCAATTCTTGATAATCAATACATACCCTCCATTTACCATTCTTTTTAGGCACAATCACTAGAGGATAAACCCACTTGCTGTCTGAAATTGGGTAAATGAAATTTACATTCAACAATTTTTGCAACTCCTCTTTCACAATTTCCATAAGATTTGGATTCACCCTTCTTTGAGGTTGTCTGATAGGTTTACAAATTTCCTCAATGTAGATGTGATGTGTACAAGTCTTAGGACTAATTCCTTTCATTTTAGTGTATTCCCATGCATATGTAGAAGAATATTGTTGTATTGTTTTGATTAGCTTTCCCTGTTGTAATTTTTCTAAGTTATTGTTTATGTTCAATGTCTTCCCTGGAATGATTTCAATTGTAGAGCTACCAAATTCTTCCATAGAATAAAGAGACATCTTCCTAGATGACAAATATTAAATATTGGATATTTCTTGAAATTGATCATTTTCATATTCCGGAGATGATTCAAAGCTTTCCATTATATTTAAGATTTGACTAACTTCACTAATGGTTGAAATAGTAAAGAGAAGCTGAATATCACTTTCATCATCAATTCATTATTTGTCATCTATCTTTGTGATTCTTCTTGTTGGAGGATATAGAGTCAATTTCTTACTTGAGTTACCATCATAGATATACATATCACCAGATCTACAACTAATGAAAACATCCATTGTAGCCAGCCCTCCTAGATTTTTCTTAGGGGTTATGATCATAAAATCAATAAGGTACTCCCAAGAGTCTAAGGACACTGAAATATTTTCTAACACACCATATGGTTTGATTATAGATCTATCTACCAATTGCAGTCATGTAGGTGTATAAAGAAGATTAGGAAGCTTGAGCTGTTCCATGGTTTGTTTTTCTCATGATGTTTATTTCTACTTGTTAGGCCCCTATACTACTAGTGTAACCCCTTATTGTTATTAGTACAACCCGCTTATTATATTGATGTACCCATGTAGTGCCCATATTTTTACTATTGTGCCCCATAGAAGCTCACTATTGTTATTATTGTGCCCTTACATTATTATTGTTATGTCGTCTCTGATTATATTATGACCCCTTAGACTCCTATATATAGAAAGGAGGTCTTTTCATTTGTACCATCCAAGAATTGTTCATTTATGTAATGTAAAGAAGGTTGCCCCCTCGAAGAGGCTGAATTTTAAGGTGTTGATCTATCTTTTCTATCTTTCCTTGAATTGGTTTCATAACATTTGGTATCAGAGCTTTGGATTCTAGGGTTTCACTGCTCCAAACAGGTCATTGTGGCATTTTCGTTATAACTTTTTTTCTGCTGTGTTTCAGAAGCTAAAACAAAAAACCATTTGAGAAGAAATAGTGCTGAATCTCGGGTCCAAATTTCAGTGTTGTTTGCGCTATATTTAGGGAGATATGATCTGAGGAAGTGGGTCTTCTTGCAGACTCCTGAATTTCATTCCAAACTGGTGACCTTGGGAAAACCATCATAACTTTCTCTCTGAGAATCTGATTGAAATTTCGTAAGAAGGTACAGAAAGAGGACGGACTGTAGTTACTTGTATATATTTTTCAAAGCCAAAGGTCAAAACAGTGAATCGTGGAACGTCATACACGTTCACTCTACTGAACTAGTCTATAATGAAGTCATTGTGGGAGATTTGACATAACTCTTCCTTGGAGAATCCAATTTGGATTAGACTGGTGGCATTAGGAAGAGGACATAGAGGGCCACTACAGGTTGCAATTTTAGAACTTAAAGATCCAAAAGTACAGATTTACAGTTTTTTCAAGATCGAGCTCCTAAAATCAAGAAAAAGCAAGATGAGGAAGTTTGATGGCAAGGATCCGGTAAATTGGATACTTCAGATGGAGCAATATTTTGATCTACATGGTGTGCCACTATTACAAAAGGTATGTATTGCATCTTCATATTTAGAACTAGATCAATTTTTATCTTTGTTCTCGTAAAAAACTTGTTACGTGGTCAATTTTCACGGAGGAAATGATAGCACATTATGAGGATACAAAGAGCAACACCTTATTTAGAGCAACACCACAACAATTAGAAATAGTAAAAGGGCTTTGTTACATAGTGGAAAGAAAAATTATGGAAACCAGGAATCATACCCCTCACAACTATAAAGATGGAAGTGTTGTTTCTCCTAGCCTTCCACAACCTACAAGGGTTACACCACAACAATTGGAAGAAGAAAGAGAAAAGGGCTTTGTTACAATTGTGATAGCAAATGCACTAAAGGTCATAAGTGTGCTGAGAAGAAATTATTTTACATATAATATGAAGAGGAGGAAGAAAAGGATCAAGAAACAACA
>APFE031566088.1:371754-393157 GCA_000404065.3 Pinus taeda
GAAGTATGGCCACTTACTCAAAAGTTGCAAAAGATCCCAATTCAAACAATATTTCCAGAAATTGAAGAGGAAGGAAAAATCATATTGGAACTTGGAGCAGTCACAGAAACAAGAACCTGACAGCTACGAATTGATCAATTACAGAGTATCTCATCAAGTGGAAGAACTTACCCGCTGAAGATTCCACATGGGAGGACAAAAATTTTATACAGAAGCATCAAGAACTACTCAAGCATTGAGGACAACGCTTTTTGAAGGAGAGGGGCATGTTAGCCCCTATACTACTAGTGTAACCCTTATTGTTATTAGTACAACCCACTTATTATATTGATGTACCCACATAGTGCCCATATTGTTACTATTGTACCCCATATAAGCCCACTAATGTTACTATTGTGCCCTTACATTATTATTGTTATGTTGGCTTTGATTATATTATGACCCCTTAGACTCCTATATATAGAAAGGAGGTCTTTTCATTTGTATCATCCAAGACTTGTTCATTTATGTAATGTAAAGAAGGTTGCCCCCTCGAAGAGGCTGAATTTTAAGGTGTTGATCTATCTTTTCTTGAGTTGGTTTCATAACACTACTCCTAAGTCAACCAATGTATTCAGAATTTGAACTCCATTGATATGCATTTTTACAACTGGACTTCCTGGATCTACATATTTTTGTATGGCAATTTTTCTCATCATTATGTCTACTATTTTTCCTGCCAGTTGGATTCTTTTTATTTCTTTTGTTTTTCTTCTTGGTTTTTTTATGCTCAACTCCTTTTTTGTTTTAGCTAGAATTGGAATCTCCTTAATGGCTTGTAACAAAGGGATTTTGATACAGACATTTTTCAATTCATCTAGAAGATCATAATCAAGCAACATAATACACTTTTCTACCCCTCTATCAACTTGTAATCTTTCAGGAAAAGGAGGTGTAGAAGTAGATATTGGTGGTTGCTCTATGATATGAGTTGAGTTTATTGGTTCTTTCTATTTTTCAATTTTAGTATTTACATTTTGAAGAGTGTTCCTTCAAAATTTTCATTTGTCTCTAGAGAATCTTCCTGAGAATTGTCTTGTTCTTGAATAATTATAGAAGGCTTTTTCTTTTCTAATATCCTACCAGATCTTAGTTGGACATCATTGAGATCTAGAGGAGTGATCATATAAGTTGGAAATTATTGTCCTTCCACCATATAGGTATTCTGAGGATTTTTATTGTTGGGATTTAGTAATGGTTAGGCAAGTGACTGGTTTGGTCTTTGTGGGAATGACAATGAAAGTTGAGGATTTTGGTTTTGAAGTTGGGGCTGTTGATTTTGTTGAGGAATTTGTTGGGGAGGATACTTTGGATATGATGGAGGATATTGATAGTATTGAGAGAATCTTCCATATGGATTTTTCACTCCTTGAGCCCAAGGTTGAGCTTGACATGGATATTGAGGCGAAGGTTGCTGCCAAGAATTCCAATTTGGTTGGGGCTAAATTTGGTTGTTAAAACCTTAGTTTTGTGGCCCCTGCTAGGGTCTTCTAGAGACAAATCAAAGATATTTTGTTGGATTTGAAATTGTTTCCTCTTGAAAAATAGCCTGAAGACCAAGAATTGAAGGACAACTCTTGGTCTCATGTTTTCTAAACAAGTCACACAAGTCTCTGTGATTTTGCATCCAAAGGGAATTCTCTTAAAGCATGCTTCTTTCTACATTTAGGACATAAAATAGCTAAACCATCAGCCTCGGCTTTCTACTTGTTTAGTAACTTAAGGGTGTCTATCTGTTCACTAAGGCTCCCTAGAATATCTGTTTTAAACTCATCAAGCATGTTTCCAATTGTTTCCCTACTCACTGATCTAGTTGCAGATTTATTCACTCTAGAAAGAGAAGGATCTCTTGGACCTTTCCTAGTTTTGGATTTTCCTCTTGAGAGATGAACACATAATTCTCCAATGTCACTTAATGGGAGTTGAGAGATATCTCTCTTCCCCATCATGTTAAGGATGTCTGTCCACTCATCTCTAATGGCTTTTAATAAAAGAGGTTTTAAAGTATCTTGATCTAACTTATCCTTTCTTTCTCCTTTTAAGTTATAGTTGAATCTTTCAATTAAATCCTCCAAATTTTCATCCTCTCTTTACATCATTTTAAACACTTCATCTTTGTGATTGATAGGCACACAATAATCCAAATACCTGTTCAAAAATTCTTTCTTCATGTCATTTCATGTTCTAATAGACTGAATGACCAATCCCATAAACCATTTTAAAGTAGCTCATTTCAATCTTGAAGGAAACAATTTGAGTTTTTGAAAGTCTTGTAAACAATCATAAGTTTTGCACAAGACTTCAAATTCAAATAAAAAGGTTTCAGAATCTTCACTTTTTAATCCATGAAAATTTGGTAGGACAAAAGGTGAGATATTTTTCATTGTGGCATCTGTTTCTTCATCAACTATAAGGAATATAAAAGACTTATCTACTTCCCTATTTCCTCTACCTTCTCCATTATTTCCTCTACGTCTTCCTCTTCCAAATAGTGTGAATTCTCCATTCAGAAATCCCTCTCCTTCTTCTTCTCTTCCTACCATTATAGATTCTTTAGGGTTAATATAAGATTCAACCTACAAGGCTAATTTCTCTTCCTTTGGTTCCTCTATCAATGGTATGTGGAAGAAAGATTCTACTTCTCCCTCTCCTCTAGGAATTTCTAATTCTTCAGCTCAAATATGTGACCCCTGTAGAGGTGAAAAAGGCTACTCCTTCTGTTGGAGATCCAAGATTTATTCCTCTAGGACTGTCTCAGTAGATGAAGTAGGAGACCCTCTTAATTGGATTTGTAACATTAGAACTTTAGGAAGTCTATGGTCAGTGAAATGTGGAATATGAGTTTGATATGGAGGTGTATCTCTTCTTAGTCTTGGTGGAGTAAGTAGTGTTGTAGGAATGAAACTCCTACCTCTAGCTATTAATATACCCCTAGAGACTCTTTCTCTACGCATATCATTTTTTAGATGTAAGAGATGAGGTTACCTAATCACACTTCCCCGACAGCAACGCAAAAATGTTTAGTCAATTTAGTGTCCTAAATTTCTTGCATAAATTATCAACCGAGGTTTGTAATCTGATGAAGTGTGGTGCACTATATGTGCTTAGTTAACCTTTTTCTTACTTCGTTGTTTTGTATTATATGTTTTTTTGGGGTGTTTCTATTCTTTGATGTCTAAGAATGTACAACCTAAAACTATGAGAAAATTTAAGCGAATCTAATGAATTTTAAAAAAAGGAAATGTTCCTAAGTTAATCTAACTTGCTAAAAATGGACCAAGAATTTTTGGCTAGTTAGAACCTAATAAAAATAAAAAAGCATATATCTTATCTTATATTAGTCCTAATCCATGGATCTAATTCTTAAAACCAAGAATGAAATTGATGCAGGAGGAAAGTCAGTGATTGCATTCATTAAAAATTCAAACATTCAATTTTGGAATATGATTAAATCAATCTCCTTGAAATGATTATTAGGAATACCAGTGATGCAACTAAGATAGGATCTAAAAGCAAAAAGGTAAAAGCATGTAGAACTAACTGTAAACAACTAATGTATTTTTGACTTTCTCCAATATTCAAATGTGAAGCATTACCCTCTTGAAGTATTGTGCAAGAAATCAATTATACCTTAGCTCCTAAGTTCGTAGGAAAATAACAATGTACTCAGTAAATTCAATCACTGTATGAATTAGACATTTAACCATTTAGTTTAGTATCATCGTCATCTTGAAATGGATTTTGAAAACATCCATTAACATAGTTAATTGACAATTCTGCTCTAAGAAAATAAATAACAAAATAGTAAGAAAACTAAGCAACTGTGTACTCTTATTACTTCAATCTTAATTCACTTTGGAAACCGAGCCATTTTTCTCCACAAGATATCTTACAAGAAGAAGGTTGCACAATTGTGATTTATTATTATGCTATTGATTCAAAACTAAAATGAAATATCATCCTAATTTAGAAAATAGATTTGTTGAAAACAGAGTAATGGAAATTGAACCAAAAACAACAAATGAAAATCCTCCTTTAGTGCAGGGGCCCTCTGCAACTGACGTGGCTGGAATGCCAGCTAGTTAAGAATGCACTTTAAATTATCATTAGAAACATGAAGTTTGTATTACGAAAAAATGATGTCTGAGAATAGAGTATCAGCAAAAAGCATGAACTTAACGTAATTCCTTCTAAATTCTCTCGGTTACATGTAACCGATATTTAAATGAAAATAACATAACTATTTATGAAATAAACTTGCTACAGGTGGCTAATTTGAGTTGCAATAGGACTGTTTAAACTTTTGATTAGCTACAAGTGGCTAGTTCAAATTAGATTTGCAACAAAACTGTTAGACTCTTGATTTGCTAAGAAAGAGCAAATCAAGAGTCCTAGCACTTTTGGATAACGTACTTTGACTCCATCTTTGAACATGACTTTAGGCTTGATTTTTTGTCAATCTAGACCAAGTGGATAGGATAGAATCCATGTGGAGATGATTCTAGAAATTCCCATGTGGCCCAATTCTTCATTTGACACTTGGAACCTGCCAAATGATGAGGGTTGCTATAGAATCCATAGTTAGCTGCAGAATAGGCTGCATTTTGTAGCTAATTTGCAAAAATATATTCAAATAGAAAGAACATGAAAATATAATATGGCTATTATTTTAATGCTTTCCTTAAGACAAAACCTAGCATTTATTATTGATTGGGTCTATAATCTTATGAGAAAGTAAGGGGAAAAGGTGAGAAAAAATTTCAAGGAGAGGGTAATTTTGAGGTTCAACACCACATCATCTTCTCCTACTACCTATCCAAGTCAAACATGATCTGCGACTTTCTCTAACTTCTTCATATGAGATCGGATTCAAGTGTCACTTGCATCATTGGAATTAGGATGACGAGCACTTCGATCTGATGCTACATTTATATAGATTATGCCCCTTTGAGTTTTGAGCCATTTTACCATGCCATTGGTTCTTTTTAAAGGTCCACCTAGATTTAGGCCACCAATGCGATCAACAAAAACATCCATGCATAGTGGAATGCCTTTCCCTCATCCTGGTCCTCTTGGAAGTCCTCCAAAAATTTGTAAAACAAGTATTGAGCCTAGTTGCCCTGGACTCCATTGGCACACTGCAAAGCTAAAGAAACCACTGGTGCTGGTACTTCATCCGCGTGACACTTCCGCATGATTTTTCCATCAAAAATTTGTGCAACAAACTGCATCATGCCATCTTTGATAGACTAAATGGAATGGCCACGTGACTTCTTTACCAAACATAAATCACTCTTCATTTGGCTCACCAACTTTTTCTACTACGATTTTCCTACAAATGCCTCCATAGGGTCCACACCTTGGCATGGAAGGAACGCTATTATGTGGATTAGCATGTCAGTGATCGGGATGGGCCCTCCCAAATAGAGGCACCCACCGTGAACCAACATCAAAAATTGGAAACACAAACTATATTAATAGTGGTGTGATTGAACTGCGTCATCCACAACATATTTAGGAGCCTGACACACCCAATGCAAGCCACCCATTTCATTGGTTGAAGCCACGTGATGTCTGAATCTTCATAGTATACCTTCTTCAAGTACTTGCTTGGCACCAACTGTGGAAACCTCTCATGGTCCCCCAAGTCCCAATGATCCATTTTCAAGTATGGTATCCAGGCCAAGAAATTTCCCTCAAACAACACATTCTTTGGCAACAAAGGTGTGGAAACCATGTACTTCAAGGAATCCAGGTCTTTGGGCACTTTAGCCATGGCTTTTCTTGGGTGTATATATGGTGGTAGCCAAGTTATTGGCTTAGCTTCCTCAGCATCAATCTCCTCTATTCCTCCATGAGGTTCCTCCTCATCTAGGTCTAGGGGCTCTGTCAGCTATTTGGACCTATCCATATTTCCTTTGTAACATATTTCTGTCAAATTTTTCTATGGTCATTATTGCACAGGTGCTTGGGGAGGCTTCTTTTGCTTCTTATCTCCCACCATGGAAGTAGATGGTTTAGGCCTTGGCAACCTAGTTGTTGTAGTAGGAAATCCTGTAGTTAAAGGTTGGGTCTGCTTTGTGTCAAGTCTCGTTGAAGCCATTCTCTCGATGAATATACTGTGCTACCAATCAGTCAAATTTTTGAATCCCGACTGTGAAATATGCTCCTTAATTCTCTCTCGATCCTTATCAGACATACAACACTGCTCTAGAAACAAACAAAAGTGCAACAACTTAAGGCAAATTCTTAGGGAGAAAAATGTTCAAATGGGGAGTGGAATTCAATATTTATAGAGAAATTTGAATTCAAATCCATCCGTTCCCTCCAAATCCATATGATTAATGTGTCTTTCGTAACATATTTCCAAATATATGCTCCATAAATTCTCTCCCCCCACTCCTTCTTATCAGAAAATTTCCATCCATTCAGCTATAGTTCTCCCAATGGTCACTTTCTGGGTAGGCTATTTAGGACCCACCATCCTAGCGCAGCTCCTTCATCACAACTCTCCTCTACATGTTGCCTTGATTTGTCACACAGCTCCTTCACTTCTCCCAACCTTACTTTGGAAGTGTAGTTTATAGTCCTGTGCTCCATTTCAACTGCTTGGAGCACTAATACTATCCCTCCTTCATACATTCATTGTGTAGGGATGGGATCACGCCTGTACAACTTTAGTTGACTCCCATTGACTTTTCCTAGAAATAATTCCCCATTTAGCTTCACAAGCTAAACTGTGCCTCCCTTCGTAATCTCCTTAATAATATATGGCCCGAGCCAATGCATTTCAAACTTCCCTAAAAAATTTGTGAACTTATTGTCATATAGAAATACCAGATCTTCATTATTGAAGGTGTTTGGTTTGATATGGCAATCATGCCATACCATTTCCTGAACCTTCTATACCTGTTGATGAAAACCCTCTAAGAAGCGACCTTCCTCCAACTAAAGTAGATGTGTGAGGTTTTCTTACATGGTATCCTAATCGTTTATGTCTGTAACTGCAGCAATACACAAACTGGGCACTATATACTCCATTGTGATTACAGCTTCTTGTCCATAAACCAACCTAAACGACATTTTTCCCATCAGCTTCTTGCACATATTTATATACACCCAAAGAATAGCTGGTATGTGCACATGCCAATCATTCCGCTTCACATTGCAAATCTTCGTTAAAGTGTTCTTTGGGATTTTGTTAAATGCTTCTACTATGTCGTTCGCTTGAGGATGATATGGCATACTATTTTGGTGATACATCTGGAACTCTTCCAGAAAAGAGGAAATTGTTTCATTTAAGAAGTTTGAACCTCTATCTCTCATCAATATCTTAGGATAGCAAAATCAACACATGATATATTAAAAAATAAATTGTGTAGTTGTAGTTGCGCTACAATCCTGTACAGGTTATGCATTAGCCCACTAGGATAAATATTCAATAGATGTAATGATGTATCTGGCTCTAATAAATTTTTCTAGTTGCTAAATTGTTCCCAAAAATTATATTTCCAACTAATCAAACACCTACAATGACACTTTCAAATTCAGAGGCAATTCAACTCTTCATGATGGTCTCCCCATTCTCTGACAAACATCACATTCCCTGCAATAAACCTTGGAATCCTTATGGAGAGTCGGCCACGATATTCGTGCTTGTAAAATATTATGCGTGGTTTCTCTTATCGCATAATTTCCTCATGCAGCCCCTCTATGCACTTCAATGATGATACTTTGTCATTCATTCTCTAGGACATACATACGCAGCACTTCATCTGACCTGATTTTATATAAGTACCCTGCAATGACAAAAAAATCCATGGCTCGAACCACCAATTCTTTCTTTTGTTGTGTTGTATACCCCTCCCGGGATGTACTAGTAGAAAATAATTGGACACAATATGTGAAATGATCATCTACAACTCACACGATAAAGACCTGCACATTAAGCAATCCTTCCTCCAAATTAGTAGGCTTATCACCATTCTCGATCTGCTAGAGGTGATCTGATCCAGCATTCAGTCATCCTGGATTCACAATTACTTCAAATTCATATTCTTGAAAGAGCAGCAACCATTGATATATCCCCCCCCCACAACACAGGCTTGTTGACCAGGTACTTCAAAGTATAATGGTCTATGTATATCTTGAAGTGCACAACCAAAAAGTAGTGCTTGAATTTCTGCAATGCATACAACATTGCTAGTCCTCTGTGTTCTGTGGTGGAATAGTTCTTTTATACCTTCGATAACTTCTACTCGTAAAAACTCTCGGATGGTCAATATCACCTTCACCTAGTTGGGTTAGCATAGCTCCTAGTGCTCTGCAGGATGCATCTACATGTACATGGAACTCCTTCTTCCAGTCGGGGAACACTAAGATGGGAGCAGTGAGCATTTTTTCCTTCAAAACATCCATACTCTTATAGCAATCATCATCCCAGCAAAACGTCACATTGCTTTTCAACAATCCTTTCATGGGCATAGTAATATGTGTATACGCCTTGATGAATTTCCTGTAATATCCTGTGTGTCCTCACATTGTGCGTAGTTGTTTGACATTCTTTAGAGGCTACAGATTAATAATCACTACAATTTTGGTAGGTTCTACCATCAACCCCTACTTACAAAGTACATGGCCCAACAGTATCCCATATGGTACGTAGAATATGCATTTCTTCAAATTAAGAGAAATTTGATACCTTCGACAAGTATCCAACATGAGGTGAAGACAGGAAACATGTATATTAGCTAACCCAAAAACAGTCCAATCATTGAAGTAAACCTGCAAAAACTTGTGAATAAACTCCTTGAAGGATGCAACTACCACCCTAGAGAATAATGTAGGGGAATTCTTAAGTTCAAAAGGCATAATTGTATACTAGAAACACCCTCATTCAGTAGCAAAGGTAGTCTTACTTCTATCCTCTAGTGCGATCTTAATTTGATGATACCCTGAGAACCCATAAGTAAATGAATAAGCCTCCTAAGGTCCAACATTTTCCAGCACTTCGTCTTCTTCTCCTAAACCACCATGGGACTAACCTAGTCCAATTCCTCGATAGGTTGAATAATCCTGGTTATAGGGATATTATTTAATTCTTCACACACCTTTTACTTGTACTTAGGATTCAACTGATAAGGGTGCTACATCATTGGCTTTGCATCTGGATTTAGAGTGATCTTCATCACACCTAGATCCCATATTGTTACTTTAAAATCAAAGAAATTGGTGGGAAACATGTCCTGATATTCCTGTAGTAGCTTCGCAACTCTATCCATTGTATGTTCATCCCAATAGTCGCCTATGTTTTCAAACTTCAGTTGTGCTTCCGATCCAATATTCACCTATTTGTTCTTCACATGTTGTGAAATTTTAGGAACCTCTGCCTTAGGCCCGATGACTTCATGTTGTCCTTTCGACTCAGGAATATTGATATTCCTAGAATCTTCTTCACCTTCCTCAATGGTCACATTGTAACATTCGAGCGCATGGCATAGATGCATACTCCAATCTGGTTGTACCCATGCAATAGGTTCTTCAGGCATTCTGAATATTGCAGCTTTGATCTCTTGAAATGATTCATTAATACATTCAAATACATCTTCAAATCGAAACATTAAAAGAAAACTTTCCTTCAGAACATCCCATTCTGCAGTTCCATGTCGCAGCTCCATTTCTAGATACCAGTTCATTGAGATCATATCCAAAGTGAGGAAAAATATATTAACCCATTCTGGTTATGGTTTTTCCCCCCATGCTTTCATCCATCGGGCTAGATGTTTGTATAGATCATCCTTCGATGTATACTTCTCTGCAATGTGGGTATTGGCATACCCAAACCATAGCTTCATCATCCACCGATATTCCTTCCAATCTCCAAAGTTGTTCTTATGCGTGCCCCACCATCTTTCAGGAATAGCTGTCAGTACGATGTCTAACACTTGGAACCAATGTTCCTCTGGTACATCCCTTTCAAATTTATCTAGAAATAAATTGACGTCATCCAAACCATCATAATGTGGTAAGTTGCATACCTTAGTGGATATACATCAGAGTGATTTTGTAAGCCTGTTGCATCACAGCAATGATACCTCATGGAACCTATTTGTCCAGTGTTTGAACTCTTCATCTGAATCTGAATTATAGGAGTTGTCCTTCTCCACATAATTTATGCATCAATCGTATGGTTGATCCAATCTTCATCTCATGTAGTCAAGTTATAGATCAACTCAATATCATCCACATCATCATAATCGCGGGCCGTTTCAGTATATCGTGCACCCTCGGCTGGGTCCAATGGCACAATAGCCCTCTGTTCATTCATTTCAAATGTTATATTGTTCTTCTCAAGGTTGACGATTGCATTCATATCAAATACCAAATAAATTCCAAACAATGTTAGATATGGGTTACTGTTGTCCACTATTTCGATCACTTCAAAATTGTCTATAGTGCGCACCACTTCAATATCCACAGTCACTCCATGTAAGCACCCTATAGGGATAATATTTTGTTGATTCACCATTCTCAACTAACTCAGGGACCATTGTAGCACTAGTCTTCCCATTCTTTCCTAGGTTTTCTTTGGTAGAACATTTGCATCAGACCCCAAATCAAGAATTACATGATCCATTTGGAATTCTCCTATCTGCGCAGTTAAACTCATTTCATGACTAGTCGTTTTCTTACTTTTTCCCACCTTATGTATTGTGCACTACTTTGATAGTGGCTTATTCATGCGAGTGCATTTATCTATCAAGTCTTGCAGTCCCTCTACTACATTCTTATCCCTCAAGAGCTTCATGTAGGTTTGTAAAAATGATGCTAATAATGAGGGGTCTGCCTCGTACGTAGTATTGACATCTTCATGCTTTCTTGTACTTTGAGTTCTTGAAGTAGAAGCTCCTGCATCTGTAAAGCTCCTTTTTTTTTTCCATAAATGTTTCATTTACCTTATTTTCATCAAATCCAGCCTCCTTATCAACAACCTTGCAAACCCATACATTTTCCTTTGGTTTCTTCCCCTTATCCTCCCCAATAGCTATGCCACTTCGCATGAAAATATTAACATTAGGACCCTCTTCGCGTTGTTCAGATCTCATCATCTAGATGTTTAGGGTAGGCCTTTGAGTCTGAGTCTTCTTTTCATGAATATTTTCAATGAGCATGGTGTAATATTCTATGACATGATCAAATTGATGACAATATTGACACGAGGGGTGCGTTGGATTCTAATAATCTCACACAAAATGACCTGCTTCTCCACAATTATAGAAAGTTATCTATGCACGACCTCTTCCAACTCCTCCTCCTCATCCTCTTCCTTGTCCCTAAAACCCTATGCGTGTTGTAGTCATGCGTTGATCCTGAGGACGAGCCTTTGTATGTACTCTATATGTTGGTGTTTTGTCCATCATCAATTCATAACTTCAGAAATATTGTCTGCACAAACTTCTGTAGCAGAAGATAATTGTCTGTCATATGTTTCCCTGTAATCTGACAAATAGCACACCATGGTACCACTCTTGTACTTTGATCAGTTGTGTTTTATAGTTTCAAGGGGACAGGACCTCCCCCAACAAGATAATTTGGATACATTGAGAAATGGTCCTTATCATGACCATGGCCCTTACATTTCAAACACCATATTTATGCGTGGACATCATTCTAGACTTTCTTTCCCTTCTTGAGGCTCTGCAACTCCATATGTAGGCTAGCCAGCTGTGGCTGAATCTACTACACTCCTAGATTTGTATCTTGAATAGGTGAGGCTTCTAATTTCATGGCAATCTCTAGTGCCTCAGCTTGCATTCCAATCTTTTGTTATGATAGTGGCAATCCCAAATGGAGTGGTAATGAAGCAATATACTAGTCCTTGTGTTGGTCACCCATGATCTACATATTAGCCTACTGCAGCAAAAATTTCAACCTCTGATCAAATTTCCCTGCAGACTCATTCACATTCTATTGGATCTCCTTGACCTCTACTATTGACTAGGCTTATGACTGCAGGTTTTAACCCTGTTATAGAAATTACCTGCATACAAATTCTAAAACATAGAAAATAAACAATGTGAGAGCATAACACATAAAACACATATACCTAGAGATTTTTCCGTTGGATCACAAAGTCGAGACCACCAGATTCATTTTTCATTATATTCCTTTCAATGTTACAATACATATTTATACATTCTGAAGTATCCTATACCAGGGACCAAAAACCATCGCGTCCAAAACCATCTGTGAAAACCATGCACAAAACCATAGGTAGGTCCATCGAACCTAATATAGGGTCCAAAAAATCTTTCCATGGGATGGTACCCCAGAGCCCTTAGAGGGGTTTACTCGACCCCCTCAAAACCCCAAGATACGGGGGGTTGCTGCCGCCCCTATGATAGCCCTGCTGCACAATCGGTACAACGAAGGGGGAGTTCCTCCCCCCTCTAACCCCTCAGTTATCTAGGGTAGCTAGTTGTGGAAAGAATATAACACAACCCAACAATTGCTTAAGCTTCTTGAATTCATTATTGAACACTTTCCTCATTTCTTCTAGTGTTTCATTCGGATGAGCCGAACAATACTTAATATAATAGCTTAGTGCTCTATTTTGCAGTGTTGTAACCAATTGTGCTTTCTTGAAGTCATCATCTGTAATCTGTTGTGACTTCCACACAGCATCAACTACAAACCAAAATTGTTCAGGGTCTTCAATCCCCAAACCCTTGAGTATGGGCATCTTCATAACATTGGCCATGTTGAATAATGGAGGTGGAGGTGGAGGCAAAGGTGTATGTGTACATGTGTAAGGCAGAGGTGATGGTGGCAGTGGAGTGGATGGATGTGGTATCCCCATGATACCCTGCTTTTCCATTTGCTGTGCACTTAGAGGTGTCTTCAGAACACTACTTTCTTCATCACTATCAGATGCTTCCAATAGAGGGTTGTACTCATCACCTGAATCTAGATCCCTTCTGAATGTTTTTCCAATTTGAGTAGCTCCCATCAAATCTCTTCTAAGCATTAATTCAATGACATAACCCTTTTATCACACAATAGCATTTTAATCTAAGTTTTCAGGGACTTCAGATACTTACCTCTTGGTCCTTTGAAAAATTGGAATTTAACATTGCTATAAATAACAAATTTATCGATCATAATCTCAGTGATGAATCTACCCAAAATGCTATCAATCTAGTAATCGACAACCCTCACGATCTTGTCTTCTGAAGCTTCCAGATGCCTTACCAACTCTCGAGTTTGTACAATATGGTTATCAAACTTCCGCATGTGTTGATTGACTGCCAATTTAGACAACCACTGGTGTAATTCTCATGGAAAAGGGCAAAAGAGAATTTCATGTTCATATATATATAGGTATCTATTCAACCACTCTTAATTTGACAGGAGCATATTCCTATTTTCCTAGGCTGTAAATTTGTACAACTTCTAATCTATCCACTTCTCGATTTCCTTCTTAGTTTGGAACCATTTATTCAACATAACACATTCCTCAGATAGATCCTGGTCCTGGAAATGGAACCAATTTTTGGCCTAAGGGGGTATAGACCCATGTTTAGAGTTAATTGCGGCAACCAAAAAAACCCTAAACTTTCAACCCTTTCGGAAAAATCTACGTATCGCAGGTTACAATCTCACTCGAGGCGGTAATGGGGGATGACAAAACCAGGTTTCTGCATCGAGAGGTCTTTGTGATAGGTTTATGTTGCTTCTAGGACCTTAACTCGACCTTCATGAAGCCTAACCCTTGACATGCGTAATTTATGATAACTTATAGATAACAACTTCTAACTCTGCACTGATTGCTTTAAACATTCATAACATCAAGTAATTTAAGAGATCTACTACTTATGCGCATCAATTAAGTGTTTCTTAAGATAATTGTAGAAAACAAAGTGAATACACATAAAATGTAGAAGTAAACATAAAGGCACAGATACAAAGATATTGCTACAAAATAGAGTTTATTATGTTCAATCCTTGTGTTACAGAATCTTTCTTCCCTACGTACACAGCTACACGGGCCCACCACACTCAGTTGCGGACTTACTAAGTTATTCATGCACACATCTGTAGGAGCCTTCCCCTTTGTCTAAGTATAGAAAATAGACTCTTCTTCCTTAGATCACTTGCCCATACATATACCTTCAATGGTTGATTACCTCCTATGATTTACTATGACTACTTTTTATAGCATCTTTCTTTAAAATACCATGGTTTGTGAATCATGGGTGGGTCACAAAACATCTTAAATTCCAACATACTAAGGGGCTTTAACCTTCCTAAAGCCCCTTTTACTTCTACGACTTTGCGCCCCACTCTTCAAAATGTAGAGAATTTACATGGATAAGAATTAACCCCAGGGGACCATGTCCCAACAGACCATCTGAAATGTTGTTAATGATATATGGCCCCAACCAATGCATTTTCAATTTTCCCAGGAGCTTCATGAACTTACTATCATATAATAATACAAGATCCCCTTCCTAAAATATATTCTTATTATACGCTAGGTTAAGTTTATAAGGCCTCTGCATAACAGGCTTCACTTTAGGCTTTAGAGGAATCCTCATAACTCCCAAATCCCCTAGGATGCCTTTCATATCGGAAAATTTAGAGGGAAACAACTCCTGGTATTCATGCAACAAATATGTTATCTTGTTGATAGTTTCCTTATCCCAGCAATCTCGTATGGTCACATACTTCAGTTCAGCTTTTGACCCTATATTCACCTTCCTTATTTTCAATGTCTTTGTTATATCAGGCAACTCTATCACAGGTCCATTCACTTTGTTATGTCCTTCTAACTCTTTAATATCAATGTTTTTAGGATCTTCATCCTCTTCTACAGTGAGATTATAGCATTTCATCACATTTCGGATCTATGCAACCCAATCAGGTTGCTAGATAACTGGAACTTCATTTTCAAACATCTTCTTCTTAACTATATTCAGAGTTGCATCTATATGTGGACAATCATCTTCAAATATGAATGTCATCACAAATCCATCCACCATCTCTACCAGCTAGCAGTGTCATGTCGATGTTTAGTTTCCAAATAACAGTTCTGGCGGATCATTTCGAGGGTGAAACCATGCACCCATTGTTCTCACATAATTTCTCTCCAAGCTGTCATACAAAGTTTTATATGGTCTCTAGGACCATTCTTTCCATCATACTTGTCTATGAGCTTTGTTTCTACTTTTCCAAATCTTACCCACATCAGACTCCTACATTTCTTCAAATCTCCCTTATTCTTCTTATGCATACCCCACCATCTAGTAGGAGTAGCCATCAGTGCTTGATCCAATGCTAACAGTCTCTGACATTCTCATACCCTCCTTTCATAATCTTTAAATAAAGTATTTACATCACCCAAACCATCATATAAAGGTAAAGCACATACCTCGGTTGTCATACAATGCACTGCCTTGCTGATTCTTGCACATCACTTGGTCGATACTTCATGCAATCTATTCTGCCAGTTCTCCAATTCCTCTTCTGAATCCAAAGTGTAGGAACTAACTTTCTACCAACATTTCCATCTACGATAGGATTGATCCACTCTTCTTCCTTCATTGTGATTTGATAGATATTATCAACATCATCTGTAATATATTCTTCTTTAGCAAGCCTTGTGTACCTCGCCCCTTCTGATGGATCCAATGGAACAATAAAACTCATATTATTGCTTTTGAATATCATTTTCCTTTTATTCAAAGTGAATGGGCTCCAAATGAGATGTGTCTTTGTAAGGAGATATATAGGGTAGTTTCTTCCATGCTTGGAAACTTATCAGCTCCAGACATAGTAAGGATTGACAAATTGAGAGCACTTTATTGGTTTAATGGGTGGTGTTGCATGGTCATTCTTAGTTGGTGGAGTAGATGGGGAGGTGGAGGTGTAGGGGAAGTATGGGGAGGGGGATGGTGTGTGAGATGGATGGATGGATGGGGAACCCCAAGGACACCCTAACTATTATCTCCTCACTTCAATGTGCCTTTAGAATGAGTAAGGGAATATCACGGGGTTGTAGGATTACTTCTTTCTTATTCATTCTCAAATCCTGATCCTTCATGTGTGAACTCTTACCAAGGTACAAGCACATCATATGCATTTCCCCATTCGCATCAGCCAATGCTAGGGCTAATTGTTTCTTAACCTCACTACCAAAATGTTTTCATGAATCCTTGTTATCTCTGTGCACCTCCCAGCACTCCAGGCCCATAGGCACCAACACCTTATTCTTCCATGCTTCCACCTCCTCTGCTCTAGTAGCAACTCCCTCCACGTAGTCAAGTGTATGCTCATTAGAGTGCTACCAATCCTCCTAGCCTTAAGAGAATAAATAAGGGGAAGTGTAACCAGAATTAGTAAACTCGAGGTAATCAAGGAAACCAAGGTATACAACCTAATTCCAATAAGGGTAACCATCATAATCCTTCAACCCAACAACAGGATGCCCAACCCAAGCAAAACAAGGCTCTTAGAACTAATAAATATTGTGCTTGTTGTGGGACTTATGGCCATTATACACATGAATGTCCCCTTTCATCTTAGATGTGTCATGCATGGGAAGCTCAAACAATTACTTCTAGACATCATTAGCCCATGGCTCCTCCTTTTCCCTCTTCTTCACAGTCGATAATGCTTACCAATCTATTCTCTCATCAAGGATATGTGGCTACCAAACCCACCTAGTGTCTTTCAACCCCCCAACCTTCAAAACTTGTTAAAAATAATTACTAGGTTCTCATGATGAATTCTAAAGACATCAACCTCCATACTCAGTTGCATTGGTATGACAATCCTCCTGATAAGTCATTAACTGATTCCCAAACAAAAGTTTCCACTGAGCCCCTGTCTTAAGAAAATGATACCTTACAGATCCCTTAGTCTAAGGTATAGGTTCACCCTAAGATCACCAAAAAAACATTATGTCAAATTGTTTCTTCTTCTAAAGCCACCTATACATATAGTATAGTAGATGACTTCGTGCAATCTCATGTCACTGTGTAAACATTGGATGTCCTCCAGATGTGACCATACCAATGTAAAGCTCTACTATATACTCTAAGTGTTATGGGTCCTTTTGATGATCATTCTTTTATCTTTTATGTTGATAAATCAGAACATCCCCCCTCCTTTATTCGTTGCCTTTCAGATACCAGTCTCAATAAAAATGCCATTCTTCAAAGATGTATTATCGACAAATGTGCCTCCACTTGTGTGATGGTTGCTAGTGTCTAGAAGAAACTTGGTTCTCTTCCCCTGTCACCATCCACTATCACCCTTTGTTCTTAGGATAGTCACCCTTCGTAGCCCTTTGGTATAAATTAGAATTTCCACATCATTATTCTAGGAAAGACGGTCTTGATTGATATTGAATTCATCGATGCTGCTTTAGATTATAACATCTTGTTGGTTCATCATTATACATATGCCATTGGAGTTGTTGCATCCTCTATCTTTCACAATATGTGCTTCCCTCATAATGGAAATATTTTCACTATCGATCAATTGACTTACTATGATCCTCAGTCTTAGCCTTATCCTTAGATGACTATTTCATCAATGATTAGCAATAAGACCACCCCTATCCTTACCAATGTTTCCCCTAGAATATATAAATATTCGATTCTACTTGGGGATTATTATGGAGCACCGCCTACTCCTCCTGAGCCTAGATCTTTAAGTGTTTGAATACTTCAATGATCACAGGTTGTTGACAAGTGGTCTGGTATGTCTTCCCAACAGCCAACTCCTCTGCAACCCCCAACTTAAGACTCAAATCATCCACTAGGAACAATTCATCCAAGCTATTTCACTTCGAATGGTGTCCATCTAGGTCTTTCTCAATCGATACTGATTCCCCTAGGTGTTTCACACCGAAGAGCAATTTCTCCCAGTCATTGCCCTTACAGTCAAATACCTTTCTTATTTCTATCACCAGGAATATTTTCCACTCCTGTAATGGCTATGTTGAATCTACCTAACATCACCTTGGGGATTTGAGTATGGTATATTCATCCTCCTACAAACACTCTTCCCAACCAATTCAAACCTTATTCCACTTTGACTCATGTTCAATTAGTTCCTACCACCCCCTCCTTTGCTTCAGTTCCACAAAAACCTCTGTAGGAAGCCACTCCTATTGCGGAATCATATGGTGAGGGGGGTAAAGGCCATAAAAATGGGTACGAATATATGGTAACCCAAGCCACTCCCACTCCTCCTAAATCACCAAAGCCTTCTCCCCCATGTGCTTTGTGTGATGTTGTTGGGCACACCACCAATAATTGTCGCAAACTTTCCCATATTAAAAATGTGGTCTCTGATACTTTTCCCAACCCTAACATTATTTAGGTACATGTTACCTTACCTAATTCCACCAAGAAGAACAAAACGTTGTGCACAAACCACCCTTGTGCTTTGTGTGATAAGTATTAACATTATTTCCATTACTGTCCCCATCTTGAAGACTTTCATGATACACTTCAAGTGCTTCATGAGTTATATGTCGCTCGTAGTGACTCTACCTCTCCTCTACCTATGGGTTCTGGCCCCAGTGCTTTGTAAATATAGGAGGTTTCTCAACCCACCATCTTCATTTCCCCTCTTAATGTTGAGATGACAGATAGTTCAGCCCCTATTCTCTACCTGTCATCATCCATGGGATCAATATATTTGGGAATTTTTGGCGTTTCATATCGTGCTTCTTTCAAACCTTTTTCAGAGGGCGCTTTGGTCTTAAATTTGCTAAATGCCACATCTATTAGTCATCTTTCCAAACCTTCTAATGATGCACATGTGAACCTTGTATCTCATGATTATTCTTTAGGTATTTCATCTTCATCATGTGCTCCTTCTTCCTTTGGTCCCCTTGTCTTTCATTTCGATGATTATCTGCGGGATGATACTTGCCATCATCCATACTTCCTTATGTAGCAAACCCATGATCAATATGGTGTGGAGTCCAAATACCTCATCCATAGTGAGGAAGATTCATTCAAAACTCCCATCCCTACACTAGATGATTTCTAAGGTGGTAATATGGCCAAACTTTCCCCTACCATCAAGATTACCATTTCGAATAAACTGTTGGGTTGTGTTATATTCTTTCCACATAGTTAACAGGGGGTTTGAGGGGTACCCGTAACCCCACTTTATGGGGTTCAGGGCAGCGCCCCGAAAAATTTTGGTTTTGGACCCTATGTTAGGTTGGGCGGACCCACCTATGGTTTTGTGCATGATTTTCGCACATGTTTTTTGGACGTGTTGGTTTTTTGGTCCATGGTATTGGATCGATGGTTTTTTGGTTCATGGTTTTGGACGCGATGGTTTTCGGTCCATGGTATTGGATGCTTCGACATGTATAAATATGTATTGTAACATTGAAAGGAAAATAATGAAAAATCAAGCTGGTAGTCTCAGTTTTGAGATCCAGTGGGAAATCTCTATGTATATGTGTTTTATGTGTTATGCTCTCACATTTTTATTTTTCCTGTGATTTAGAATTCGTATGCAGGTTATTTCTGTACGGGGTTAAAACCTACATTTGGTATCAGAGCTGTTTTGGCTTCAAGGGGACGCCTTTGTTGCTGAGGGGTTTTGCTCGGGCCTGGGGTAGACCCTGTTCAGTGGGAGATCTGCGAGATCGATTCTGGTGGTGAAAGAAGATGGCAAGCAGCGGAAATATAGAGATTAAGAAGTTCAATGGTCAGAGTTTTGAGTTGTGGAAACTCAAGATGGAGGATCTGTTGGTGGATAAAGATCAGTGGATCGCGGTAGATCCGGGTACTAAACCAACGGAAGTGACCGATGAAGAATGGAAGAAGTTGGATCGGAAGGCAAAGAGCACAATACGATTGTGTGTCTCAGATTCAGTATTGTTGAATGTATCAGGGGAAGCTACGGCGAAGGCTTTATGGGACAGTTAGGGACTTTGTACCAATCTAAGTCTCTGGTAAATAAACTGTTCCTGCGGAAAAAGCTGTATAACCTGAGGATGAAAGATGGAGACTCGGTGACAGAGCATCTGAATGCATTTAATACTGTGGTAAGTCAGCTATTATCTGTTGATATTTAAAATTTCAGATGAAGATAAGTGCATCAGTCTGTTGTGTTCTCTACCAGATTCGTGGGATAGTCTGGTTATTGCAATAGGTAGCAATGCAACTGCTTTGCAGTTTGATGAAATAGTCTCAGCTTTGCTGACAGAGGAGATGAGACGGAAAAATATGGACAACCAGAATGGTGATGCCTTGTCTGTACGAGGACGGTCCCAGAATAGAAACAAAAATAAGTCATCGAGTGGGAGATCTAAATCTAGAGGGAGATCTAAATCTCCAGGAAAACATACAAAGGTGGTGTGCTGGAAATGCGGAAAGGAAGGAAGGGCACTTCAGAAGGGAGTTTAAATCTAAAGCTGCTGATAAAGGAAAGGGATCTGATGATGCTCCTTCTGCAGAGGCGAAAACCACCTCAGATGAAGGTGGGGATGTGTACTTGGCTTCGTCAAGTACACATGTAGATCATGAGGCATGGTTGATTGACTCAGGTGCATCCTTTCACTTCACTCCCCATAGAGAGTGGTTCTGCGAGTATGAGAAATACAATGGTGGTGATGTATTCTTAGGAGATGATAGGAAGGCTAGAATCATTGGTCGCGGAAAATTAAAGTCGAAGTTGGAAGGTGGAAGGGTTAGAACCCTTCCGGGTGTTCTGCATATTCCTGCCTTGGCCAGAAATCTGATTTCTGTAAGCAAGTTGGATGATGCAGGTGTAAAGACAGTGTTCGAGAAGGATACCTGCAAGATGGTTCGACGAGCACTGGTATTGATGCGGGGAGTTCAGATTGGAACTCTGTACAAGCTGCAAGGTAGCACTGTTGTTGACGGGTGCAATAGTTCTATGGTTCCTGAAAATGGAGTAGAAAATCTAGTGGTCTCTGGAGAGAAGCCCATGTTGTGGCATCAAAGGCTTGGACATATTGGAGAGAAGGGCCTTCGAATACTTCATGGTAAAGGTATGGTAGAAGGTATGAGTAATAGCTCTCTGGATTTTGGTTTCTATGAAAATTGTGTATATGGGAAGCAGAATCGGGTGAGTTTCCCCTCTGGTGGTAAGAGGACGAAACAAATATTAGAGCTTGTGCACAGTGATGTGTTTGGACCTGTGAAAGTTCATCACTGGGTAAGTCTGTGTACTATCTATCATTTATAGATGACTTCTCAAGGAATACATGGATATATTTCCTTAAGAAGAAATCTAAAGTCTTTGATAGGTTTAAAGAATTAAGGGCTCTGGTGGAAAATCAGACAGAGAAGAAAGATAAAGG
>APFE031566090.1:0-14606 GCA_000404065.3 Pinus taeda
CCCGCCATACATTTGTGTAATATGTCGAATATGTGAGAGTTGATCATAACCTTAGATATTAAACAGTTAAACAATATGTGGGTTATAACATATAATCATACGTATATTATGCCGATAAATAACATAACTAATAAGTATAGTAAATCAATCCATTATGAAAAAAAATTATTTCTTTGCTATATGAGGTTAATGACATAAGGTTAGTGACATATGGTATCAGAGCCCAGCTACAGCACTGTGGCCTTTGGGCAAATCAGCAATGACAGAATAAGGACATTATATTAGATAACTAATAAAGATCATTACAGATAATATTCTTGAATGTTCCCTTCTGTTGT
Organism: Pinus taeda; assembly: GCA_000404065.3. NCBI lineage: Eukaryota > Viridiplantae > Streptophyta > Pinopsida > Pinales > Pinaceae > Pinus > Pinus taeda. The sequence continues at coordinate 339 of APFE031566090.1, forward strand.
TGGACAAGGTACAGGTTTCAGAATTGAAGACGAAGTCATGAGGAGAGCGGATAACACAGCACGGCGACCTGTAATGGGACAAGGTGTACCCGGTCCAGAGAATAACCCGGAACTCTGGGTGCAACTTGGAGAGGAAGCCAGAGTTACGAATCAAGCAATTTTGGAAACAGTACAAGAACTAAAGAATGAGATGGCTCGACTTCGGGAAGACAATGCTCGGATAACAATGGAACAAGAAAGAATCTTAAAGAGTTTGTCTGATAAGCAAAACCAACTACCAGTTAATCCCAGCGCCGAACAGCAAAGGATGTCTGAGGAGCAGAACCATCACATACCCCCCGAAGGATCGGAGGACATGGAAGAACGCTCCGATAATGTGTTTGACCAGCAAACTTCAAAGAAACAAAAGGTGGAATTACAAGGGGAATTTCGCAAAATTAAACCGCCCCATTTTGATGGAGAGCAAGAGGAAGCGGCGGAAGCTTGGATCATTAATATGAACAAGTACTTCCAGCTTTATGAGTATGATAACAACCTTAAGGCACGACTGGCTATTTTTCAATTACAAGGAAAGGCCACCTTATGGTGGGAGGAGGTAAAAATAGTTAAGGGGGTCACTGAACAAAATATTACATGGGATAATTTTCAGAAATTCTTTAAAGAACAATATTTGACAGAACGTTTTTATGATGAAAAAGCAAGAGAGTTCCATGATTTGCGGTTAGGACAGCAGACCATGGACGAATTCATCACTCGCTTTACATCCTTACTCCGTTATGTACCATACATAAGGGAAGAAAAGGCAAAGGTCCAACGATTTGTTAGCAGTTTACCACCCTATATGCGAGAGAGGATTGAATTCGATAATCCAAAATCAATGGATGAAGTAATCCGCAAAGCCAGAATTTGTTATCAACAAAGTAAACAGAAAGGGGAAATCACTAACAGAAAATGGAATGAGAAAAGAGGATTCAAGACAGGGGTAAACAGTAAAGGGAGTCGCGGCAACAGCGGTAAGGGAAAAGGCAAAGGAGTAAACAACAGATTTGCGCCCAGAACTGCATTCAAGCCAAGAAATGCAAATGAGTCCAAGGTCAGTGAACAACAACCTAAGTGGGACAACGACGGCTCAGCAAAACCCCCGGTACAGTGCTGGGGTTGTGGAGGACCTCATTACATTAAAAACTGCCCACAGCGGAAAGGAACTGAACAGTTATCCCAGATAAATGAAGCATCAACAGTGGGCGAGGTTGGTCATAGTATACCCAAAATTAACACAGCTCTGGAAGACCGTCAGGCGGAATACCAGCCAACAATGGGCGAGTTCGAAGGTAAAATTTCAGACCTTACCTTACCTGTTTTAATTGACCCTGGGGCTACATTAAGCTATGTGAGTCCTAAGATAGTCGAACGTTGTAATTTACAACCTGTCAAATTTAAAAACCCTTGGTTAGTGCAACTAGCTACCGGAGCCAAGCGACGAGTAACAACCAAAATCAGCAACTGCTCATTTACCATAGCAGAACAGCCAGTGACAGCTGATCTGAATGTACTCCCTCTTGGATCCTATGATATCCTAATCAGCATGGATTGGTTAGAGAAACACTGGTCTTTAGTTGATTGTAAAACTAAGATCATTTACTACAGGGATCAGCAAGGAAATAGTAAAGAAATGCAAGGAATTAAACGACCAGTGCAAGTTCGCCCGATAACTGCCAACCAGCTAATGAAATGCATACGGAAAGGGTGTCAGGTTTATGCTATCCAAGTAGGATATGCAAATTCCAAAGATAAATCAGTTTCCTTAAACAATATTCCTGTAATACAGGAGTTTACAGATGTATTTCCAAAGGAAATTCCGGACTACCACCACGAAGGAATATAGATTTTACCATTGAACTGATACCCGGGGCCGCACCAGTATCAAGAGCACCCTACCGAATGAGCACACCGGAGCTAACAGAACTGAAAATGCAATTGCAAGAGTTATTAGATAAGGAGTATATTCGCCCTAGTGTATCTCCATGGGGAGCCCCAGTTTTATTTGTCAAGAAAAAGGACGGTACTCTCCGGATGTGCATCGATTACAGACAATTAAACAAGTTAACCATCAAAAATAAGTATCCTTTACCCCGGATTGACGAACTGTTCGACCAAGTGAAGGGCGCAACAGTGTTCTCCAAGATCGATCTGCGATCAGGCTATCATCAAATCCGAATTAAGGATGAGGACATTGCTAAAACAACCTTTAGAACGAGGTATGGGCATTATGAATTCGTGGTTCTGCCGTTTGGGCTAACCAACGCCCCTGCAACTTTCATGTGTTTAATGAACGACATATTTCACCCATACTTGGATCGATTTGTGCTAATATTCATTGATGACATATTAATATATTCACGCACAATCGAAGAACATCATGAACATCTCCGAACGGTATTGCAGACCCTTAGAGAGCATCAATTATATGCAAAATTTAGTAAGTGCGATTTCTTTAAAGAGGAAATCCAATATTTGGGTCACGTGATCACCAAGGATGGAATTGCTGTAGACCCAGAAAAGATTAAGGCTATAATGGACTGGCCTGTACCAAAAGACGTAGCAGATGTCCGATCTTTCATTTGATTGGCTGGGTATTACAGGAGATTTGTAGAAGGCTTCTCGAAAGTAGCCTTTCCCATTACCTCATTACAAAAGAAAGGGAGGGCATTCCAGTGGACCCGAAATTGCCAAAAAAGTTTTGAGCAATTAAAACACCTGCTCACTACAGCACCCGTTTTAAGTATAGCAGATCCTCATAAAGATTATGTGGTCTGCACAGATGCCAGCAAAGAAGGTTTGGGAGGAGTTTTAATGCAAGAAGGCAGAGTAATTGCATATGAATCACGTAAATTGAAAGAACATGAACAGAAATACTCTGCCTATGACTTGGAACTAGATGCTGTTATACATGCTTTAAAGATGTGGCGGCATTATCTTATGGGCAGAAAATTTTTACTGCTCACCGACCACCATAGTTTGACCAGCTATTTCAGCCAACCTACTTTAAACGCTAGACAAGCACGGTGGATGGATTTTCTGAGTGGTTTCGACTTCGATATAAAACATTTGCAAGGGAAAACCAATAAAGTAGCAGACGCTTTGAGCAGGAAAGTGCATAGTTTGTATGAAGTTTCCATTTCTGGTTGGGAAAACCCCTTCTTAGACATAATAAAGAAAATTTCAGAGCAAGATATAGAATATCAGCAGTTAAAACAGCAATTACAGGAAGCTGATAGAAGGGACAGCCAACAAGAATATACAACAGATGATGCGGGGATTGTCTACTTCAAGCAAAGAATATATGTGCCCAATCAGAGCAAAATTAAAAATTTAATTATGGATGAGTACCACATCAGCCATTATGCTGGTCACCCAGGTTATCAAAAGATGATAACCGCAATCCGGAAGGAGTATTTCTGGCCAGGAATGAAAAAGGACATTGTGGAATATTTGGCACGATGTTTAGAATGTCAGCAAATTAAAGCGGAACATCAACACCCAGCAGGACTGTTGCAACCCTTGCCTATCCCAGAATGGAAATGGGAAGTCATCTCCATGGATTTTATCACAGGATTACCTAGGACAAAGAAAAACAATGATTCCATTATGGTAGTAGTGGACAAATTGAGTAAGGCTGCACATTTCATACCAGTGCAATCTACTTACAGGGCTGCACAAATTGCTCACGTTTTTATGCAGAATATATTCAGGTTGCATGGCCTTCCAAAAACAATCATTTCTGATCGGGATGTGAAGTTCACATCAGTTTTCTGGAAAACATTGTTTGCCGATTTAGGTACTCAGCTGAATTTTAGCACAGCGTACCATCCGCAAACTGATGGACAGACGGAGTGGGTGAACCAAGTGGTAGAGGACATGCTAAGGGCTTATGTCATGCAACAACCCACGCGATGGGAAGAATATTTACATTTGGTTGAATTCGCATATAATAATGGTTATCACACTTCAACTCAAATGAGTCCCTTCGAAGTTATGTATGGCAGAAAATGCCGTACACCCTCCAGCTGGGGAGGATCGGAAGATAAGTTAAGTCTAGGACCTAACATGCTTAAAGAAATGGAGGACATGGTAAAAAGAGTACGTGTTAATCTGAAGGCGGCTCAGGATAGACAAAAGAACTTCGCTGATCGAAAAAGGAGGTTTAAGGAATATCAGGTTGGGGATCATGTGTATATTCGTATTCAGGCCAAAAGAAGCACCCTACAATGGGCAGGTTGCGCTAAATTGGCACCTAGATATTGTGGACCCTTTCAGATATTAGCAAGGATCGGACCAGTGGCTTACCAGCTGGCCTTGCCAAGTCACATCCGAGTCCATAACGTATTCCATGTTTCAGTTCTAAAGCAGTATGTGTATGACCCTAAGCATGTAATCCAATGGCAGGATATACAGGTGGGGTTACTATTATAATTAAGATTCAAACAAGAATCCTATTCGGAAGGAAAACTAACTTAGAAATTGTGTAATGCAGGTCGAACCGGAAGGAGAAGTGCTGGTCGAACCGCTGAGCATCCTCGACCAGAGAGAAGTGCAGCTGCGGAAACGAGTTATTACCCAAGTTAAGGTACAATGGCGACATTTTAGTCCCGAGGAGGCCACTTGGGAAGACCAGGAATTGATGAGGAAGACATATCCAGACCTGTTCATGACTGTAAGACACCGGGACGGTGTCCAATCTCAGGGGGAGGAGATGTAATGACCAAACAGTTATATGAGTAAATTTCTAAGTTACCGTGTTAGGTAAATATGAAAATAAGATTATTACTTTATTAATATTGATATATTATCAATTCAAAATTTTGAATTAAAGTAATATGGAAGTGACTTTGCGGAAAAGTTATTTTTTTTATTTTCTCTTGAGTATTTAAAAGAAACGGTTGCCAGTAATAGAGGCAACCCTAACCACCTTTCCCTACCATAGAAATGGAAAAGAGGAAAAGGGGCCTGGGCTGTTAGAGGAACAGACAGGGAAAGAGAAGAAAGGAAGTAAAGAAGAAGAGTACTATGTCTGGTGAAGACCAGATAGTACCAGCACTTTTGTGCATCATACTGCACAGCTGTTAGCGTGCATAATCTTGCGGAAGGCAGTGGCCTGCAAGTGAGCTTGGGGGAGAGATTCAAGTCAAACGGCTGATCTCGTGGCTGGGAGGATAACAAGCTCTGCAGAAACTTCTCCAGTTGGAAAAATGGCAGAGAACTGAATCAAACACGGTACAGGTAAGAGAAATATGGTATAAGTTAGTTTAGTAGTTTTGTTCCTTATTAGGAAGAACTAGTGATTATCTGAAGTATGAGATTCTGTTATTAAGCTGTAAATAAAACTGAATTTTAAATCTGTAGGAGAATGAAACAAGCTGAGAGAAAGCAAATTAGTGATACATAGAACAATTCATCTATTTTTCTGTATCCATTTGTGACTGTCGCTCATTCTCCAGTTTACTTTACCAATAGCCGAATATAAAGGCCCAAAAGAAAAGATAATAACAGAAATCTTTACGATTATGAGACAGCAAAAAAATAAGCATACTGTACTAACATTATTACATGCCTATAATCGAAATACCCTGTACTAAATTGTTGTTCTGTTCAGATAATATATCAGAAAAACAAAGAATAAATCATGTGGTGTTAATAACCAGTAGTCGTTACATAATAAAAGATTTATTCGTCTAAGAAGTCAAAGGGATTGATTCTCCGAATCCTTGACGCCTGGCATTTACCGCTAGGGTGTAGGGGTTTTACCAGACCTATCTCCGAAGGAGACCTTAGAGTCGGCCGAGTCTTAACTTTTGTAAACAATCATGACCCGAAACAGAACCCTCTCCCTACCGATACCAGGGCCATGTAAATACATAAGTCATATCGAGTCGGGTTGGCGAATCGGGTAAGCTGTTCTTGTATACCGAAGATAGAAAACATGCATACATATAAGTTTACAGTCGAGGAATAGAGACGGTTTCGAGGCAAAGCGTAAAGCTGAGAGAGCATAACATAGTTTCAAAATGAACATGCAAATTGCAGAAGAAAAGATTAGTATTGAAATAAATATACAAACCGCGGAACCAATATAGTTTCAGAATCAATTGTATATGAATTTAATAGGCGGAACCTGCTACGAGATAACCCTATCTGGATAAGTACAGTGTTACAGTGGATTTGGGCCTCGCACGCACGACCCTAGGGTCGACGTGTTCCAAAAACAAATAGCATGAAATATTTTGAGATTGAAATTCAAAATAAAACATACGGCTAACATTATCAAGGCAAGCCTTGTCGGCGAACATATGCTAAAAAGAAATAAAACATTACAGAGAGATAATACCAAATTGCGTAAATTCAGAAATAATATACATTGGAGGCCAGAATATAACATAACAGTTGGAGGGCAATTATAAATATATAAAAGTTACAGATACACTGTAAAACCCTGAATAGTTATGCAGTACCGACTTTGACAAATCCTGATAAATGCCCAGACTGTGGAAGACTTCACCGGTAGGGCTATACCCTACATTATACAAAATAATGACCATGATTCACGGGTTTGCCGTGAGGGCCCGGGCTAACCCGAGTACCAATCCAAATCCCAGTCTAAACAAAGAAAAACTACTCAGAACCCGACATGACCACATAAAACTTCAGAACCAGAGAAGCAGAAGCTTTGCCGAGAACGTCATACATGACATTGAGTTTCAGTAAACCTCCTGACAGAAAAAGAAGGCATCACTCAGGCCAAATACATGATTAAACAAAAGGATTTCAAATTGAGGGTTACGGCATCTTACCTGGAAATGCGGAGAGGTAGTAAGCCTGAGGCCGCTATCGCGCAAAACCTAGCCTCCAGCACCCTGTCATTACATGGCACATAACCGAGTTAAACCCAGTCAATAAAAGATCTAACCCTACAAGGAAACCATTTTACTGTTACAAAGGAAAATCATTTAGTACCTGAGTGGAACGCGATCGTATCATGCAGTGAGGTAATGACCTCGACAATGGCAGTTCTCAACCAAGCACAGCTGCAGGTGTCGATGTATCAAGCAGAGAATCGAGCAAAAAGGTATTTCCATATCATACAGAGATAACCAGAGGCGGGAGGCACTGCCTCACAAACAAAATTATGCAAATGACGAATGAAACCCTAAACCTGTTCCTTTGAACTGAAGACTGAGAACCATCACCGTCGATTTCCAAGTAGTGATCTGGAACGTTCAAACGGGATATGATCCCGAGAGATCTGAGCATAGTTATGGAAAAATTAAATTCGAACAACAGTCTCGCTTCCCAAACTTCAAGTCCATCGCTGTGGAAGTGAATGGACCACCAGCTGTCCGTCCGGACAAGGAGTGAGACACAGGTGGATTACCAACTCTCTGCCGGCATTCAATGCCAAAAATCCATGCGTAGCGGGAGGGATAGGAAAGAGTGTCCTACGTATCAACTCGGAATTCCCGCCATACATTTGTGTAATATGTCGAATATGTGAGAGTTGATCATAACCTTAGATATTAAACAGTTAAACAATATGTGGGTTATAACATATAATCATACGTATATTATGCCGATAAATAACATAACTAATAAGTATAGTAAATCAATCCATTATGAAAAAAAATTATTTCTTTGCTATATGAGGTTAATGACATAAGGTTAGTGACATATGGTATCAGAGCCCAGCTACAGCACTGTGGCCTTTGGGCAAATCAGCAATGACAGAATAAGGACATTATATTAGATAACTAATAAAGATCATTACAGATAATATTCTTGAATGTTCCCTTCTGTTGTTGTACAAGGTACAGGTTTCAGAATTGAAGACGAAGTCATGAGGAGAGCGGATAACACAGCACGCCGACCTGTAATGGGACAAGGTGTACCCGGTCCAGAGAATAACCCGGAACTCTGGGTGCAACTTGGAGAGGAAGCCAGAGTTACGAATCAAGCAATTTTGGAAACAGTACAAGAACTAAAGAATGAGATGGCTCGACTTCGGGAAGACAATGCTCGGATAACAATGGAACAAGAAAGAATCTTAAAGAGCTTGTCTGATAAGCAAAACCAATTACCAGTTAATCCCAGCGCCGAACAGCAAAGGATGTCTGAGGAGCAGAACCATCACATACCCCCCGAAGGATCGGAGGACATGGAAGAACGCTTCGATAATGTGTTTGACCAGCAAACTTCAAAGAAACAAAAGGTGGAATTACAAGGGGAATTTCGCAAAATTAAACCGCCCCATTTTGATGGAGAGCAAGAGGAAGCAGCGGAAGCTTGGATCATTAATATGAACAAGTACTTCCAGCTTTATGAGTATGATAACAACCTTAAGGCACGACTGGCTATTTTTCAATTACAAGGAAAGGCCACCTTATGGTGGGAGGAGGTAAAAATAGTTAAGGGGGTCACTGAACAAAATATTACATGGGATAATTTTCAGAAATTCTTTAAAGAACGATATTTGACAGAACGTTTTTATGATGAAAAAGCAAGAGAGTTCCATGATTTGCGGTTAGGACAGCAGACAATGGACGAATTCATCACTCGCTTTACATCCTTACTCCGTTATGTACCATACATAAGGGAAGAAAAGGCAAAGGTCCAACGATTTGTTAGCAATTTACCGCCCTATATGCGAGAGAGGATTGAATTCGATAATCCAAAACCAATGGATGAAGTAATCCGCAAAGCCAGAATTTGTTATCAACAAAGTAAACAGAAAGGGGAAATCACTAACAGAAAATGGAATGAGAAAAGAGGATTCAAGACAGGGGTAAACAGTAAAGGGAGTCGCGGCAACAGCGGTAAGGGAAATGGCAAAGGAGTAAACAGCAGATTTGCGCCCAGAACTGCATTCAAGCCAAGAAATGCAAATGAGTCCAAGGTCAGTGAACGGCAACCTAAGTGGGACAATGACGGCTCAGCAAAACCCCCGGTACAGTGCTGGGGTTGTGGAGGACCTCATTACATTAAAAACTACCCACAGCGGAAAGGAACTGAACAGTTATCCCAGATACATGAAGCATCAACAGTGGGCGAGGTTGGTCGCAGTATACCCAGAATTAACGCAGCTCTGGAAGACCGTCAGGCGGAATACCAGCCAACAATGGTCGAGTTCGAAGGTAAAATTTCAGACCTTACCTTATCTGTTTTAATTGACCCTGGGGCTACATTAAGCTATGTGAGTCCTAAGATAGTCGAACGTTGTAATTTACAACCTGTCAAATTTAAAAACCCTTGGTTAGTGCAACTAGCTACCGGAGCCAAGCGACGAGTAACAGCCAAAATCAGCAACTGCTCATTTACCATAGCAGAACAGCCAGTGACAGCTGATCTGAATGTACTCCCTCTTGGATCCTATGATATCCTAATCGGCATGGATTGGTTAGAGAAACACTGGTCTTTAGTTGATTGTAAAACTAAGATCATTTACTACAGGGATCAGCAAGGAAATAGTAAAGAAATGCAAGGAATTAAACGACCAGTGCAGGTTCGCCCGATAACTGCCAACCAGCTAATGAAATGCATACGGAAAGGGTGTCAGGTTTATGCTATCCAAGTAGGATATGCAAATTCCAAAGATAAATCAGTTTCCTTAAACAATATTCCTGTAATACAGGAGTTTACAAATGTATTTCCAGAGGAAATTCCCGGACTACCACCACGAAGGAATATAGATTTTACCATTGAACTGATACCCGGGGCCGCACCAGTATCAAGAGCACCCTACCGAATGAGCACACCGGAGCTAACAGAACTGAAAATGCAATTGCAAGAGTTATTAGATAAGGAGTATATTCGCCCTAGTGTATCTCCATGGGGAGCCCCAGTTTTATTTGTCAAGAAAAAGGACGGTACTCTCCGGATGTGCATCGATTACAGACAATTAAACAAGTTAACCATCAAAAATAAGTATCCTTTACCCCGGATTGACGAACTGTTCGACCAAGTGAAGGGCGCAACAGTGTTCTCCAAGATCGATCTGCGATCAGGCTATCATCAAATCCGAATTAAGGATGAGGACATTGCTAAAACAACCTTTAGAATGAGGTATGGGCATTATGAATTCGTGGTTCTGCCGTTTGGGCTAACCAACGCCCCTGCAACTTTCATGTGTTTAATGAACGGCATATTTCACCCATACTTGGATCGATTTGTGCTAATATTCATTGATGACATATTAATATATTCACGCACAATCGAAGAACATCATGAACATCTCCGAATGGTATTGCAGACCCTTAGAGAGCATCAATTATATGCAAAATTTAGTAAGTGCGATTTCTTTAAATAGGAAATCCAATATTTGGGTCACGTGATCACCAAGGATGGAATTGCTGTAGACCCAGAAAAGATTAAGGCTATAATGGACTGGCCTGTACCAAAAGACGTAGCAGATGTCCGATCTTTCATTTGATTGGCTGGGTATTACAGGAGATTTGTAGAAGGCTTCTCGAAAGTAGCCTTTCCCATTACCTCATTACAAAAGAAAGGGAGGGCATTCCAGTGGACCCGAAATTGCCAAAAAAGTTTTGAGCAATTAAAACACCTGCTCACTACAGCACCCGTTTTAAGTATAACAGATCCTCATAAAGATTATGTGGTCTGCACAGATGCCAGCAAAGAAGGTTTGGGAGGAGTTTTAATGCAAGAAGGCAGAGTAATTGCATATGAATCACGTAAATTGAAAGAACATGAACAAAAATACTCTGCCTATGACTTGGAACTAGCTGCTGTTATACATGCTTTAAAGATGTGGCGGCATTATCTTATGGGCAGAAAATTTTTACTGCTCACCGACCACCATAGTTTGACCAGCTATTTCAGCCAACCTACTTTAAACGCTAGACAAGCACGGTGGATGGATTTTCTGAGTGGTTTCGACTTCGATATAAAACATTTGCAAGGGAAAACCAATAGAGTAGCAGACGCTTTGAGCAGGAAAGTGCATAGTTTGTATGAAGTTTCCATTTCTGGTTGGGAAAACCCCTTCTTAGACATAATAAAGAAAATTTCAGAGCAAGATATAGAATATCAGCAGTTAAAACAGCAATTACAGCAAGCTGATAGAAGGGACAGCCAACAAGAATATACAACAGATGATGCGGGGATTGTCTACTTCAAGCAAAGAATATACGTGCCCAATCAGAGCAAAATTAAAAATTTAATTATGGATGAGTACCACATCAGCCATTATGCTGGTCACCCAGGTTATCAAAAGATGATAACCGCAATCCGGAAGGAGTATTTCTGGCCAGGAATGAAAAAGGACATTGTGGAATATTTGGCACGATGTTTAGAATGTCAGCAAATTAAAGCGGAACATCAACACCCAGCAGGACTGTTGCAACCCTTGCCTATCCCAGAATGGAAATGGGAAGTCATCTCCATGGATTTTATCACAGGATTACCTAGGACAAAGAAAAACAATGATTCCATTATGGTAGTAGTGGACAAATTGAGTAAGGCTGCACATTTCATACCAGTGCAATCTACTTACAGGGCTGCACAAATTGCTCACGTTTTTATGCAGAATATATTCAGGTTGCATGGCCTTCCAAAAACAATCATTTCTGATCGGGATGTGAAGTTCACATCAATTTTCTGGAAAACATTGTTTGCCGACTTAGGCACTCAGCTGAATTTTAGTACAGCGTACCATCCGCAAACTGATGGACAGACGGAGCGGGTGAACCAAGTGGTAGAGGACATGCTAAGGGCTTATGTCATGCAACAACCCACGCGATGGGAAGAATATTTACATTTGGTTGAATTCGCATATAATAATGGTTATCACACTTCAACTCAAATGAGTCCCTTCGAAGTTATGTATGGCAGAAAATGCCGTACACCCTCCAGCTGGGGAGGACCGGAAGATAAGTTAAGTCTAGGACCTGACATGCTTAAAGAAATGGAGGACATGGTAAAAAGAGTACGTGTTAATCTGAAGGCGGCTCAGGATAGACAAAAGAACTTCGCTGATCGAAAAAGGAGGTTTAAGGAATATCAGGTTGGGGATCATGTGTATATTCGGATTCAGGCCAAAAGAAGCACCCTACAATGGGCAGGTTGCGCTAAATTGGCACCTAGATATTGTGGACCCTTTCAGATATTAGCAAGGATCGGACCAGTGGCTTACCAGCTGGCCTTGCCAAGTCACATCCGAGTCCATAACGTATTCCATGTTTCAGTTCTAAAGCAGTATGTGTATGACCCTAAGCATGTAATCCAATGGCAGGATATACAGGTGGGGTTACTATTATAATTAAGATTCAAACAAGAATCCTATTCGGAAGGAAAACTAACTTAGAAATTGTGTAATGCAAGTCGAACCGGAAGGAGAAGTGCTGGTCGAACCGCTGAGCATCCTCGACCAGAGAGAAGTGCAGCTGCGGAAACGAGTTATTACCCAAGTTAAGGTACAATGGCGACATTTTAGTCCCGAGGAGGCCACTTGGGAAGACCAGGAATTGATGAGGAAGACATATCCAGACCTGTTCATGATTGTAAGACACCGGGACGGTGTCCAATCTCAGGGGGAGGAGATGTAATGACCAAACAGTTATATGAGTAAATTTCTAAGTTACCGTGTTAGGTAAATATGAAAATAAGATTATTACTTTATTAATATTGAAATATTATCAATTCAAAATTTTGAATTAAAGTAATATGGAAGTGACTTTGTGGAAAAGTTATTTTTTTTATTTTCTCTTGAGTATTTAAAAGAAACGGTTGCCAGTAATAGAGGCAACCCTAACCACCTTTCCCTACCATAGAAATGGAAAAGAGGAAAAGGGGCCTGGGCTGTTAGAGGAACAGACAGGGAAAGAGAAGAAAGGAAGTAAAGAAGAAGAGTACTATGTCTGGTGAAGACTAGATAGTACCAGCACTTTTGTGCATCATACTGCACAGCTGTTAGCGTGCATAATCTTGCGGAAGGCAGTGGCCTGCAAGTGAGCTTGGGGGAGAGATTCAAGTCAAACGGCTGATCTCGTGGCTGGGAGGATAACAATCTCTGCAGAAACTTCTCCAGTTGGAAAAATGGCAGAGAACTGAATCAAACACGGTACAGGTAAGAGAAATATGGTATAAGTTAGTTTAGTAGTTTTGTTCCTTATTAGGAAGAACTAGTGATTATCTGAAGTATGAGATTCTGTTATTAAGCTGTAAATAAAACTGAATTTTAAATCTGTAGGAGAATGAAACAAGCTGAGAGAAAGCAAATTAGTGATACATAGAACAATTCATCTATTTTTCTGTATCCATTTGTGACTGTCGCTCATTCTCCAGTTTACTTTACCAATAGCCGAATATAAAGGCCCAAAAGAAAAGATAATAACAGAAATCTTTACGATTATGAGACAACAAAAAAATAAGCATACTGTACTAACATTATTACATGCCTATAATCGAAATACCCTGTACTAAACTGTTGTTCTGTTCAGATAATATATCAGAAAAACAAAGAATAAATCATGTGGTGTTAATAACCAGTAGTCGTTACATAATAAAAGATTTATTCGTCTAAGAAGTCAAAGGGATTGATTCTCCGAATCCTTGATGCCTGGCATTTACCGCTAGGGTATAGGGGTTTTACCAGACCTATCTCCGAAGGAGACCTTAGAGTCGGCCGAGTCTTAACTTTTGTAAACAATCATGACCCGAAACAGAACCCTCTCCCTACCGATACCAGGGCCATGTAAATACATAAGCCATATCGAGTCGGGTTGGCGAATCAGGTAAGCTGTTCTTGTATACCAAAGATAGAAAACATGCATACATATAAGTTTACAGTCGAGGAATAGAGACGGTTTCGAGGCAAAGCGTAAAGCTGAGAGAGAAGAACATAGTTTCAAAATGAAGATGCAAATTGCAGAAGAAAAGATTAGTATTGAAATAAATATACAAACCGCGGAACCAATATAGTTTCAGAATCAATTGTATATGAATTTAATAGGCGGAACCTGCTACGAGATAACCCTATCTGGATAAGTACAGTGTTACAGTGGATTTGGGCCTCGCACGCACGACCCTAGGGTCGACGTGTTCCAAAAACAAATAGCATGAAATATTCTAAGATTGAAATTCAAAATAAAACATATGGCTAACATTATCAAGGCAAGCCTTGTCGGCGAACATATGCTAAAAAGAAATAAAACATTACAGAGAGATAATACCAAATTGCGTAAATTCAGAAATAATATACAT
>APFE031566094.1:0-32755 GCA_000404065.3 Pinus taeda
TAACCATCAAATCCTCAACCAAAACTGACAGACGAACTTTTAAATTATATTGACATTTTTGAGTTGACAAAAAAAGGTTTGATTAACCTTAAAAACTAATTGTAAAACATAATTATTAGCAATTACAAACTATTCTATGTAATTCTACATATTTTTTAGAAAATTTCACGGGTTACATATTAGATCGTATTTTTACTATTAGAATGTGATAAAAAAATAAACATATTTCATTATGAAAATTAATTTTTTGTTGAAATAATTTATTTTTCTTTATTATGTTTTCATTTCAATTTTTTTTGGTTAATCTTAAGAGTTAATTATCGTAGCCATTCATAGCAAAGGTTTTGTTTACTGCTACGCTTTGATTTTATTTTTATTTTTTAAATTTGAGAGGTTAATTATTATAGTAAATGTGACCTATTAATATATTAAATAGATATATAACCATTGAAAATTTTCAGTCAAAGTTTAGAGACTTACAACGTGAAGCATTAATAAAAAAATTATATTTTCATTCGACTAGATATGCTATCAAGTTTTATTTGGAGTACCTAACATGAAAATTTATCTTATATTAGGTAAATTTAAAGAAATAAATCATGTATTCATGAATGGCTTGACATTGTTTCGCATTTATCTTAATCTAGTATTTGGATCTATGGAAAAAATGGTAAGTATTTATTATAACACTGGAATTTTTTTCTGTTTTATATTTGTAGACATATTTATCTGTGTGGATTTATTGTTTTTTATTTTAACTTAGTTATATTTAAACTAAGCTACAATATCTACAATCTAATTTTTGGTCAAATGTGGTAGTTAATTCATACCTATAAAGTTCAATAGTTCAATAATCAAACAAAATGCCAGAGAACGCTAGCTATATTGCCTTGCTTCTAATTAGATTTCTAAAAAAATATAAAAAGACTAAAATATATCCTATTTAGCCAACTGCTCAATTCATCTCTTCCCTTATTGTTTTAAATACTAGCACAACCACATTAATAAATGTGGTTGATAAACACAGGAAAGCTCATATAAAGCAAGTATATAAATTATCAATAATATTAATATAAATATAGGACCATATTAATAATAACTAATATTTATATTAATAATAATAATAATAATAATAATAATAATAATAATAATTCATTTATTATTACTATATTAGTACTATGAAATCATAGTAATTATTACTATTAATTTTAGAGAACAAAGTCATTCATGCCATTTTATCTAATTCTATACTAATCCTACATTGAAAACCTAGGACAACCCAAATTCATATGTGAGCTTCTCTAATGTATTTGTATTTGAAAAGTAAAACAATCTTCCATAGAGCACTCCTTGAAATCATTAACATCTAAACCATAGACATATAATTGATCTACGACACATTTTCCTTTGGAGAGTCAAGGGCCCATAGGTAGGCCTTGTGGTCCAATATGGAATTCTCAAAATTCTCATAGAGGTTGTCCACGTTATATTTTCTACTATCACAAATATATGTATTTTCATGAGAGAAGTAAGTTGTTGCCACGATTATAGGAAAACCGTTTGTTATATATAGTATGGAAAACTTTGTTATTAATGGAATAAGACATAGTATTCACAACTTAAAGGCCACATTCTTACAACTGTTGAGGGAGATCTTCACACCATAATAAATGGAATTTATTTGCACTATAGTGAAGACTTAGGAAAATAGATTTTTATATATTTTCTTATATATAAATGAATGTTATAAAAAATAATGAGGAATTTATTAGAATTAGAATACTCTCAAATCCCTAAGAAAATTGTGGGTGGGGAGCCACTTGACATGAATATAATTTTGGACCACTTTGCTTGAATGGTTCATGAGGCACAATACTTGCTAAGGTTTTGCAAGTGGGGTAGCAAGCTAAGTGTGCTTGATTGTGGGGAAAACTTCATAGTTAAGCGCGCTTGAGCGAGAGGCAAAATGGGCTGGGTGACCTCCCGGGAAGACCTGGTCACTGGATGCAAGCCCTGGAAGTGATGATTGATGCTATGTGATTCATTTCACTAGTTTCAATCCCATTTCTTCACCTCTATGAGCATCACCTGATGCAATGAGTGCTAAGTGGACTATTCAAAAATCACGAGGAATTAGTCAGTTACGACTACCTCTCATGGAAGTGCTAAGTGGACTATTAAAAAATCATGAGAAATTAGTCAGTTACAACAACCTCTCATGGAAATGGTCGTATGTGCAACGAGTGCTAAGTGGACTATTCAAAAATCATGAGAAATTAGTCAGTTACGACTACCTCTCATGGAAGTGCTAAGTGGACTATTCAAAAGTCATGAGCCTCTCATGGAAGTGCTAAGTGGACTATTCAAAAGTCATGAGAAATTAGTCAATTACGACTACGTCTCATGGAAATGGTCGTAGATGAATGACTTACTCGTGAGAAATTAGTCAGTTACGACTACCTCTCATGGAAATGGTCATAGATGAATGACTTACTCATGAGAAATTAGTCAGTTACGACTACCTCTCATGGAAGTGCTAAGTGGAATATTAAAAAATCATGAGAAATTAGTCAGTGACATCTACCTCTCATGGAAATGGTCGTAGATGGAGTGCTAAGTGGACTATTCAAAAATCATGAAAAATTAGTGAGTGACGACTACCTCTCATGGAAATGGTCGTAGATGAATGACTTACTTAAAGCAGTCAAATCCCAAAAAGATATCTAATATAATGTACTGCCAAATCCCCAATACTTAATAATGAGGAATTTATCATGGAGGAATTTATTAGAGAATTTGGTGAGAAGAGAACCATGTGACACAATTCTAATTTTTCAAATTTATTAAAAGTCAATGCAATCTAACAAGCTCTATAATACACTACAACGGGGGATAAGCATTAGCATTAAGACTAAGCATATGATGACCATAGACTAAGAAATGTTGAAGCATATTCCCTTAAAATCAATCTAGGCCCTCAATAAAAAAGTCAACAAACCTCCTTCCATAGTTTGACACAAAAAATTGAGAAATTTTTTTTAAGACACAAAACAATTTAAGACAAAAATATTTAAATAATAAACCTTATATTTAATACAAAGAATAGCTTGAAATAAATATTTGAAAACAAGATTTATATTTAAAAGAAAAACAGTTTGAGACAAAAATATTTTAAGACAATTTTAGTTTAAGACAATGATACAAATAACCCCTTAAAACAATGTCGATTAAAACTAAACTATCAATTTAAAAGAATATTATCTAACATTTGCAAAATTAACTGACCATAGCCGGTAAGTCCATCAGCATTAATGTCTCGCGCTGCCCCTATATTCACATTAGCGTCAAGGCTATTGATGTACCGCGCAGTCCATCAGCGCTCTGGCTATTGATGTCCCGCGCAGCGCCTATATTCACGCCCATCAGCGCGCTGTCTACTGATGTCCCGTGCAGCGCCTATGTCTCGCGCTGCCCCTATATTCACATTAGCGTCAAGGCTATTGATGTATCGCGCCAAGTCCATCAGCGCTCTGGCTATTGATGTCCCACGCAGCGCCTATATTCACGCCCATCAGCGCGCTGTCTACTGATGTCCCGTGCAGCGCCTATATTCACGTTAGCGTGAAGGCTATAGATGTCTCGCGCCGCCCCTATATCCACGTTAGTGTGCAAGCTATTGATCTCTGGCGCCGGGCCTATATTCACGTTATCTTGCATATAAATTTCTGTTTTGCGCCTTTGATCTGTGAGGATATAATTAGATGCAACTTGTCTATCATTGCATTCAGTAAGTTTGCAGAGAAATTTTATAAATGTATAAGAAATAATTATATTTTTAATTCCTGAAAAGTGATATTCAAACCATATGAAATATAATCATCTAAATTTTTTTCTACAGCATTTTTTTAATTAAATATAAAATTATAGTATTCTAATTATATAAATTTTTAATTAATTATAAAATTAAAATATAAAATTTTTGAAATTTAAAATATTTTTTGAAACTATTTAATGTAATGTATATTTATTTCAAAATCATATTAAAAATTACATAAAAATAATAAATTAATGATAATTTGATTTCACCATAATTACCATATACAAATCGCATTTTAAAAATATATTACCAGGTGTTTCTCTACGGGCTTTGCTTCGGCAGATTGGGCTAATCACAGCATTTTATCAACTTTTACCACCTGGCAGCCTCTCCCAACTCCCAAAATTCTTCGTCGATCTCATAGTTCAGTGTTCTTTTTCGTTGGCATTTAGCTTTGGTTCATGTTTGAATCTATGGAAAAAAAAAAAAATAAGGGTCATTTTACCCTTATTGAAATTTCATAATTAATTCAAATTGAAATTTCATAATTAATTCATGCCTTTTGAAATTCAATAATTAAACAAAACCCACTAAAAAGCTAACTCTACTTCCTGGTTTCTAATTAGGTTTTGGATTGAAAATGCAAAGCTCACTAAAATGTACCCTATCTAGCCGACTGCTCAACCGATCTCTTCCCTGTCGTTGCACGGACCGTTTAAATTGACATCGCTGAGTTGGCGGATTTCAACGGATCATTTCTGCATTCTCACACATCAATAACTACTAAAGTATGGCATCTGTTTCCTATCTTAAATGGATTTCGATATGGATTTAACTTTATTGGCCGATTTATCGGCTTATACTAGGCATGTTGATAAGATTGAGAAGGTGGCTTCGCATTTTGCCATCTTACAGGTATCCGAATCCATAATGTCAGTCACTTCACGGAAATATAAATTGAATTAATCATTGGTTTAATGTCGTTTTTATATTGGTTTTTGGATGAGAATAAAAATAATATTCGGAGAAATATCATTGATTTATTATTGGTTAAGTATCTTTTTTATATTGGTTCTTTTTGAATGAAAATAAAAATAACATTCAATAGATAAGACTAAAAGGAACCCAGGCAATCATTAACATCTGAAGGTTTATGTCCGTGGATGCCTCTGCCATTCACTCACCCATGTGCATATTTGAGTGTTTCTATCTTTCATATTAAAAACGAAGGTGCGCTCCCGTGAAGCTGCACTTTTCATATATCATTGTACTGCTGGATCAACCCACGCCCACTGAGTATTTTTCCCTTATAAAATTTTGCCACGTGCAGTCACTTTTGAAAACCGCAATGCACCGTAGAAGATTGAGAAGATCGTGGTTGTATGGACGGGACGGGTTCAGACTAGATTACCTGTAGGCTATATTCTTTGTTTAAGAATGAAATGGACAAGTATGGCTGATGCATTCGCTTCGATTAGATGAGGTGCGTTGATGTTCTTTAGCATGAAATTTAATAAGATGGCGATCTTCAAGGATTATCAAACTCGCTTTTACAGATTTCAATCCAGCGTTCCTATATCCCAGTCTACTTAAGGATCTTTCATCCCAAAGAAAGAGGCAAGCTTGGACTCTGATTCTGTCCCTGTGCCGATCACTGTATTGTAAGAGGCAAGCACTGACTCTGATTCTGTCCCTGTCCCGATCACTGTATTGTATTTCTGAATTTCGTTTCCAATTGGAGTGAGAAAATGTGCACTCTATGAAATCGTTATCTGACAAGTCTTTTATGGTCCATTAAGTAAGAGGCTTTGAAGGATTTTGGTGCTCTTTCGATTACGGAGGGAAGAATGGTTTTAGACGCGGCCACCGAGATGCTAGCGCCAGCGGCGTCGTCATACGAAAGTCCGCAAGCGGTGATTAGGCCCCATATGACTGAACATATGATAGTTCTTCTTCTTGCATTGCTGTGCACAGTGATATTGCTCGCGGGACTTGCTATAATCGTTCCATGGAACTACATTTGGAGGCCATGCCACGATTACATGGCCACTAGACGAGCTAATACTGGTATGAAGGCAAAATCCATAGAAGCACTCCCCTGTATCATCTATGGCAAATCGATGTCAAGGCTTGCAACCGATTGCGCTATTTGCTTGGCAGAATTCGTGGAAGGAGAAGTTATGAGAGTCTTGCCTATCTGCAACCATGGCTTTCACATGGAATGTGTAGATAAATGGCTTCGATCTCATTCTTTGTGCCCTACTTGTAGGCATTATGTTCTTGACCCTGACTGTAAAATGGTGGCAAGTCACATTATGCCCAGCCAATCGGACGCCTAGGGAGTACAGATTCATCCAACGAGAGCTTGTGAGGAGTCCATGGAAATCATCGACTTAGAGTTTGGGGTTAAATGATATGTTATTCGACAAGATTATAGCGGAAGGGCACCTGACAGCCTGTGTTCGAGTATACTATTAATGGAAAGGGCCGCATTGTTCCTGACAGTTTGAAAGCATATCAACTTGTGGTTACCAAAATTAAACACATCATTGCCATAAAAAAAGGAATCCTTGAGTTTTATTTAGTTAATGTCACAAGTCACTTAAATTAAGATGGAATAAAATTATATCCGTGGTTAAAAACGCGAGGAATTGTCACCGCGACGTGTGTTTATCTATATATGCAGTGTTAAGACTAGATTATTCAGTTGTACAGTCTCATGTTTTTGCAGCATCAAGTTTGGTAGTTTTTCGGACAACTAAATTTTAATTTTATGTATGTAGAAGTTGTCACTGCGACGTGTGTTTATCTATAAATGCATTGTTAAGAATAGATTACTAAGTTGTATTGTTGTCTGATGTTTTCGCAGCATCATGTTTGGTAGTTTTTCGTTTAACGAAATTTTAATTTGATATGTGTAGAATTTAAATATTTTAAAGCTTGAGAGTCTTTTATATATATATATATATATTATATATATATAAAAGCAGTGGGAATACAATGAATTCATATACCATATTCAAAACATCATTTTCAATAATCAAAATTTAAAATATTATTGAAAAATATTACAAATCTCTTTTAAAAAAAACCCAAAACCTTTCTAATAATGATGATCTCGTTTTAAAATATAAATTTCAGTTCATTGATTCAGGACTTTTGATAATCTATGTATGTTTGGAGTAAACTTTAAATACAAATCTTGCACTTCATTCATTCATGGCTTCTCATAAGCTATCCATGTTTGGAATAGATTTTTAAATAGAAATCTTTGAAAAAATATTACAAATCTCTTTTAAAAAAAAACCAAAACCTTCTAATAATGATGCTCTCGTTTTAAAATATAAATTTCAGTTCATTGATTCAGGACTTTTGATAATCTATGTATGTTTGGAGTAAACTTTAAATACAAATCTTGCACTTCATTCATTCATGGCTTCTCATAAGCTATCCATGTTTGGAATAGATTTTTAAATAGAAATCTTAGACTTATTAATCAGTAGAAGCTATCCATGTTTGGAATAGATTTTTAAATAGAAATCTTAGACTTATTAATCAGTACTTGTAGCATAAGCTATGTATGGTTGATGTAGATTTCTAAATACAAATCTTACGGTTGATTATATCAGTAATTGTATGATAAGCTAATTTTGCATGGCGATCAATAACCACAATAGAAAGTTTAATATATTGTCATATTTGGTGATTGTGATGCTCTTCTGCTCCTGTCAACGTCATTCGCCTCCCAACGATACATCCTCAACCTCAAGCTCGATATGGAAGGTTATTTCATCTCTGCGCCTGTCAAAGCTCCACTGTCAGTTACAGGCTAGCCTCGAAACGATGGATCGTACAGATGTTTCGGCCATATTGCAAGATGTATCAGTCTGGGCACTATCGATCCTATATAGGACATGTTCATGCTATATAAGTCTTAATATACCGGTTTTGAAGAGGTGCGTTAATAATGGTTAATTTGAGTAGAAGTGTGTATAGATATGGGGTTGTCTACCAAAGTTACAATAGAATTTCTTTAATTTTTTTTTTTATTATTATAAAAATAGATTCAGCAATCTAAAAAACAGCCAAAAACATAAAATTTAACAAAATCCTAAAACTTAACCTCCATAACCAAAACTTCCTAATTTTCTGAAAACACTTACGCGGCCATTTTACACACGCTTACATTTTAGCCTAACACGTGCCCTTCATAATTAAGGGTTGAAGATTCTTCTCTGAAAGAATTGGTTCAAGGTAGATGCGTCACGGATTGTTTTCTCTATAATTGCTATGGGTCTAAGTAGCTCGCGTTTGCGGTGGCGAAGGGGGAGCGCCCTTTCATAACCTGGATGAGGGATGGTTTTCTCTATAATTGCCATGGGTGTAAGTAGCTCGCTTTTCCCATTGCGAAATGGGAGCCCCCGTTCATAACCTGGATCTATCGGCAGTAGAAAGGGAATACAAGACGCCGTCGACCCTCTCCTCTCTCTATAACTGTCCTAAGGGAAAGGTAGCGAAATTGATTGTCGCATATGTAGCGACCTGAACGATCATCTAAAACCTGAAAGTCAGTCCTCTCTCAGCAGAGATACCGCAGTCCCCATTAATCCCGCGCTTAATTGAGAGGTACCGATACCAAATCCTTGTTGTCCAGCTGCTCCAGTAAGCTTAAGGGTTTGTAAATTTGAAGCTAACATGTGGCCTTCATAATTACGGGTTTGCTGATATAATGAATTGGCCTCTGGTGTAGGTAATAGAAGAAGTAATTATCTCAAGGGATCTACTGGGGAAACGTGTCACAAAAATGAGTTAATAGATCTGTAAATTTATTATGTTGGTGTAAATCTTTGTGTTATGTTTAGGTTAGGGGTTGGAATCGTTTTGAAAATGGTATAGAAATTTATTTTAAAGTTTTCAAATATGGTTTAATATCAAATTTTGTTTAATATTATTAGTTTTTTGTAATGAAAAATTGTTAAATGTAATTTATTTTTGAAAGAAATCTTCTCAGTTTTTAATTATGCTAATATTAAATGTTTGATCATATTCAAATATAAAAATTACTTGCAATTTTAATAATTTTTAATAAAGTTCTTTTTATATTTTAATAATCTTTGAGATAAAAAATATTATTTTATTAATTTATATATTTATAATGGATTTAAAACCTAAAAAAAATTGTTTTCAATATTGGTTTTAAAATATCACTATTTAAAGAACAAAAATATGACGGAGCCCAATCCCATGTCATCATCACAATGAAATAATGATAGGTTATACTCCACAGTTGATATCTAGTAAGTAAATAACACCATTTTTATTTAAAAAAACAAAAAATAAAAATTTCAATCATTTCGATTTTTTAAATACACAAAATTGATCATCTTGTATATATTTTTATAAAATATAAATAAACCCATATTCCTTTTATTAACTCATATCTTGGATATAGAACAATTTTTAAAGCTATTTTATCTCTCAAAATTTTCAATAACACATATTACTTGAAATTAACTTTTAGTATACACACATTTCTTGAAAACCTTATTGCATATTTTAGTATTAGCTTTGAGTGATATTACTTGAAATTAACTTTTAGTATAGACACATTTCTTAATAACCTTATTGCATATTTTAGTGTTAGTTTTGTTTGGTAGCACTCAAAGAGATCTTATGGTTCCCCCATCTCTTGTAGGGTTCTTCTAATCAGATTGATAGCTAATTTATGGTTTCCCATTTTCCAGTAGCAATTAATTGTAGGATGCTTTTGAGGGATACATAACATTAAATTGCAAAAGGACCTTGCCAGTATTATAAAATCCCAGTGTTGCATGCAATTTTTTAAATCTCTACTTAGGTGGATGTTGTGAGAAAGTAATATCAAATTGGTAAAGGATCATCCCAATATTATAAAAGATCATAGTGTTACATGTAATTTTTTAAATCTTTACTGGAGGTGGATGCTGTGAGAAAATGTGATTGGAGGCATCTGCTTTTTCTTAGTTTTCCCACACTTTCCAATGTCCTAAGTGACCTCCTCACACCCTTGTGCTATCTAGATGCCCCCCCTCCTACCCTTGTGCTAGCTAGATGGCCCATGGGAGTTGAGCATACCCCTTGGTAAATCAAACCATGGCAAAGAGAATAATATCAACCCCCTCAAAAATATTATTGAGTGCAATATTGTACAAATTTTTCATATGGTAATGGCCACCTTGGTGGGGCCAATAATGTCATCTCTCCCTTTACCAATCACTCAAGCCCTAGTTGACTTGGAGAAAAAGCATACAGATATTCAATCACTCAAGCCCTAGTTGACTTGGAGAAAAAACATACAGATATTCATGAGTGCAGTATGATACAAAATTGGTTATGCGGTCATTAAGTTGAGATTGTGTTTGCAAAAGATACCATATGCACTAAGTTCCTTACTGAAAACATTATGATATTTACCCCTACAATGTACCTACATTGCAGGTATAAATATAAGCCATCTCTCTTTCACCATCCTAAAATCTTATTAATCCTACTAAAGCAAGCCGAGATAAAGACAGTAAACGTGCAGATCAGAGAAAGCAAGTTCCCTTAGCATGCTCATGCTTCAATTCTTCTTTCAAGTCTTTGGTGGCATTTACATTCTAGGTGCAAATGAAATTACTCACTACCTCCATAACCACAAGCTCATGTTCCAACCCTATAGTCTTTTTGTCCTAATTGGTTTGTTGTTTCCCTTCCAATGAATCCTTTGCTCACTAGTCTCATATTTTCTGATATTGCTTGTATTGTGATGCTAACCATTTTTATAGAATTCCATTAGTCATTATTTGTATCTCTTACAAATTTTTCCAAAAAGTCTATCCCTTGTTTACTAATTTGTTTTATTCATCGGAAGTAGATGTTCTTTGCTGCAAATCTCTGATTTTGATTTTTCAAATTCCCTACTTCATCTACCTTTTCTACATCTCCAAACTTTTGAAGCTCATAGACATGGTGAGATTATTGTACGTCCGGGATCTTGCTAAGCAGTCCTTTTTCCTTGAATCAACTTCGCTATTCCTGTCCTCCATTTTTTTAGTACTTTCTAAATAGATTTAATTTCAATAGAATATCTAAAACATTCTCAGCATCTCAAATATTTAAATGGACTCGTTATGGATTGACTTTTTTTTGTTTCCAAATAATAATGGTCTTAAAGTGAAATGTTAATCAAATAACTATTATTCATGTGTATCACCATGTTTCTAGAGATATTATTTGGTGGATCATTGCCCATCATGCACCGGGAGGGGATGCTAATTTCTTGGGACTTGCCAGTATCACCATTTAATATTTTTCTCTTAATTTTTGCTGGTGGATCATTATGTTTCATTTAAAGGCTCCAACTATTGTTAACTTATTTAACAACCATGACACTGCTATTTTATGGCATGAAACATGCCACGCTCTTGGGGCAATTGAATTCAGTGGGACGAATGTCATTACAAACTCTTTACCAACCCGTCAAACCTTTAGCAGCGATTTTCTTTTAATAGATACAAAACCAATATTGTTTTAGTTTCCTTCAACTCCTTCTTTTCATTTTGGCCTGTGTAACGTACTTCGATGGAACAATGAACTCAACAATTCATGTAATTTTGTACTTACATTATTTTCTTTCCTCAATTCTAAGGGGCAGAGAGAGACTACGACGAAAATACCTCTTTTGGGGAAGGTAAGTTCTGAAATCTAAACATTTTTCTATTACTTTTCTCAATAATCGACAATAGTCTTATAAGAGTCACCGCAATCAGCTTTCGGTCAACAGAGTATCTCGGGTTTGCACCATTTCTTACACTAAAATTAATATAAATTTTTTATTTTTCCTGTTTTCTCTAAGGTATCTTACGCAAATACAAATGCTACAATTTGGTCTGAATGTGGTTCAAGCTTACTATTGTATTAAAACACATGCTCCATATGCAAGATTTCTCTGCAAGGTATCTTCTTATCTGTTGTGGAACTCTGCATCTGCAGACTAGACCTAGATGGACTAACGAGTTAACTGTTTTTTCATTTGTATACACGTTTCTACTACATGATCTCATTGTCGTTATTTTTGTTCTCAAACTTCTGTGTGCACAAGTACTCCAAGTCACCTCCTACCAAACAGATGAAATTGTAGTGATTAACAGAAGCTCAAGATATAATGATATAATCTTCTTCTGCCACCTCCTTACGAAAGATCAACTTTAGATGAAGAGTAATTATTTCAGGAATAATCACTAGTCTGATTGATCATGCTAGAGTGTAATTTTCCTCCAAGAGTCCATTCATAACGGCCCCAGATGTCAGTTGATCACAACCTCAGATGTCAGTCCCCATATGTCGGTGGAGAGAAAGTGCCAGATATTGGAGAAGCTCGAAGCAATTGCGAGTTGTTGGAAAACGTAATGGAGGACGTTCGTTCAACGACCAAACACTAACTTCGTAAATTTCGTACAACAACATGATATTGTGTTGTAAATATATTAACATGAGATTGTGTCCTAAATATATTAGGAATATGCATGAGATTTGAAACAAGTACAATTGACTTGTCACCAATTGTGTGCACAATCTTTTGAAGTGGCGTAAATGAATGTAGAAATAAGAATAAAAACAAGTCAAAATGGGCAAACAAAGCTCGAAGAATACTTGTATAAGAAAAAGAAAACTTTGTCAGCGATTTTCCCAAAAAAATCTACATACTCCCCATTATGAGCATGTGCTACAACAATGATCAGTACAGCAATTCGAAACCCATCAAGGATGGAACTTGGGTATGAAACAAGCCTCTCTAATAACACTATAATAGCACTATTGTTTGAGAATAAAGTAATCTCTTATTACAAATATATGTTTCTAAGGTAAAGATATTTTGAAATTAGGAGTTACTATGTGAGCGATTTTCATCGAAAAGTACACAAACTCCTCCTTATGAGTAAGTCCTACAATAATGATATATATAACAATTCAAAACTTCCATGAGTATGGGTATGCAAGAAACCTCTTTAATAACATTGTTGTTGGAGAATAAAGTAATCACTCATTAGAAATATATGCTTATAAGGAGAAGAGATTTTGAATTGAGGAGTTACTCTGCTTAAATAAGGGTTTATGATTTTCAAAGGCTTTCTTGAATAAGTAGGCATGGTCGATGAAGAAAAGTTAAGATACAAACTATTTCGAACACTCAACTCCCAAACAATAACATAATCAAAGAACTCCCACAAGTAATTGTCAATCAAAATTGGGCTTATGTTGTTTATTATCTCAATTATTTCTAACTTATTTGACAAACTCCATGTTAAGGAGTTATCTCATCAATGTTTTAAGATTTTGACCGCAAAACCTAAAAATATCCTAAATTAGTGAAGTTGCACAAATAGAAAGGAAAATTATTTCAATTCCAGTTGCAGGTTAGAAGTGGTGTGTACATATTTTGAAGTGGGATAACTAAATGTAGAAATAAAAATAAAAACAAGTGAAAATGGGCAAATACAACTCCAAGAATACTTGTATAGGAGAAAGAAAACTATGTCAGTGATTTTCCTAAAAAAATCCACAAACTCCCCATTATCAGCAAGTCCTACAAGGATGATCGGTACAACAATTAAAAACCCACCAAGATTGAAACTTGAATATTCAACCAGCCTCATTAATAACAATGTTGTTTGAGAGTAAAGCAATATGTAGTAGAAATATATGTTTCTAAGGGGGAGATATTTTGAAGTGAGGAGTTACTGTGCCAACAATTTTCCCAAAAAAATCCACAAACTCCCCATTATCAATAATTCCTACAATGATGATTTGTACAACAATTCAAAGGCCACCAAGGATGGACATTGGGAATGGGTATGTAACAAGCCTGGTTAGTAACGTTGTTGCTTGAGAATAAATAAATCTCTCATTAGAAATATAAGAGATATTTTGAAGTGAGGAGTTATTGTGCTAACAATTTTCCCAAAAAAATCCACAAACTCCTCATTATCAATAATTCCTACAACGATGATTTGTACAGCAATTCAAAGGCCACCAAGGATAGACGTTGGGAATGGGTATGCAACAAGCCTGGTTAGTAATGTTGTTGCTTGAGAATAAATAAATCTCTCATTAGAAATATATGTTTTTGAAGCTAAGAGATTTTGAATTGAGGAGTTACTCTGCTTAAATAAGGGTTTATGATTTCCAAATGTTTTCTTCAAGATTTACGAAAGGTCAAGGACGAAAATTTAAAACACTCAAGTTCTAATCAATCACGCAATCAAAGAAATCCAACAAGTAATTGTCAAACAAAATTTTGCTTATATTGTTTATTATCTCAACTATTTACGATTTATTTGAAAATCTCCATGTTAAAACATTTTCAGTAAGGAGTTATCTTATCAATGATTTGGGTGTCATAATTGGTGAGTGTCAATGAAAATGATTTTTTATGATGTAGCTTAACATGTAATTTATCTACGAAGATAAAGTTTACATTGTCTGTATTGTAAAAGGTCATGTGACATCTTTAAGAATTTGTATTCCATCACAATTAGGTAGTGCATTTCCACTTTGATGAGTTAGTAAGACTCAAGCACAAGACATGCCTCTCTACAATACATGCACATACTCTAGAATAGGACTCAAGGAAGTGCAACAGACACCTTCCATGCCTTTCAGGAAAAAGTACCATTGTCACCTAAAGAATACATTTGAAGCATTAGTTAAGAACCATGTAATCACCTTCCATTCATAAGGAAGTCAAACTACCTAGCTGATTAGAGAGTCCATAGCCTAAAAAATCTAGCAATTGCATGAAACCATGCCTCTTCCAACGCTATCATCCGTCATAAATAAGCGTATCTTTAGAAATCTATCAATAATAACACAATTGAACCTGTAGCTCAATTTGATAACAAAAGTGGTTTAATTTTGTTATTCATAATAGAAAAAAAAATAGAAAACCCACTATGTTATATTGTTTTCAATCCATTTAAAAGATTGGTTTAATTAGTTCAAATATCTGACTAAAAACATATATACCGATATTAAAAATAAAAGTTAAACCTAAGTACATTGTTATGAATCTATCACACTTGAAAAATACAGGTATTGAAATACCATTCGAGGGAGATCCACACTTTGTGATAAACATCTCCCCTCTATGACTGTATCGGTAAAGCACCTGGCCTTTTTAGTGGTAAAAAGGAAAATACTTGAAGATCGCAGTTTTCTTGGGTTGAGAATTAGTACGTGATCCAAGCTCTACAATGTGTAAATTAAGATCTTCAACTTGAACTAGTTTATAGTTTATGTTGTATATTGTACATTGTTGAATATTAGATGAAACTACCCAAAAATAAGGGGTTAGGAGAACATATAAAGAACTTTCCTTGAGAACAATTTATATAATTTTCGCACTACCATTAATTCACTCGTAAAGGATTCGGATGAGAAATGACAACAATAAGAATGAAGAGAAGAGGGTTTTGCAGGTAGTTTAGCCCATACTAAGATGCCTAACTCAAATTTTGAAAGTTTGTTTAATCATCAGTTTGACTTTTCACCCAAATACCTAAAAGTATCCCAAATTAGTTAAGTTGCATAAATAGAAAGGACAATTAGTTCAATTCCTATGGCAGGTTTGATTCTTATCTAAAATGAAAACCTAAACCAAAAGATTAAAATCCTTAGCCACATCTATTTCTTGATCTTCTAGAGTAATATTGGTGCTAGGTGACATTCTATTTTACAACTATGGTTTGTCCGTGGGTTTGTTAACCATAAAACGTTGAGAGACTCGGTCTTCTATGTCGACTTTCTCTGTATTACACACCCTACCTAGCTAAAATGCGCACAAAACGAAGGGTTTTTCTTATTAAAGCCAACATTTTTTTTCACAAAAAAGGAAAATGATTTCAATTCGAGTTGCAGGTTCGATTCTTACCTCAAATGAAAACCTAAACCGAAAGATCAAAATCCTCGGCGGTGTTTATTTCTTGACCTTCTCCAAGAGTTGGAAACACCCGACTGAATAATAACAGACGCAGATAAGGCTAGCAAAACTGAATAAAACCAGACGTAGTAAATACAGCTCAGCTCACCACCATGGAGGGGCTTATCATGCTTAGAACGAGCGAAGATACACCACGTGGAACTAAATGAGGGTTTATCATACTCAGGACTAGGACCTAGGCTTATCGGTCTAGTTTTTAACATCAATGCTCGGTAGCTCAATAACGGTGGTGATGGAGGGTTGTGTTGTGCTAACGGTTCTTATTGTTTCAGTAGTTTTGTCTTCAGTGATGGGTTTCAGGTCGATAGTTTCTAACAATCCAATCGTCTAAGATTGATGGATCGAAGCTATAGTGGTAGCGGAGTTCGTGGAAGAGGTTATCCTGATCTGCAGAGGTGCCCTCAAATCGAAACTGCCCGACATCTTTGAAACCGTGTAGTTCGTGGAAGATGGTATAGTAATATGTAGTGGTGCCCTCGAATCGAAACTACCTGACATCTTTGAAACCCTCTAGAGCTCCGTGCCGATTGGTTGAATCTGGTGTGATCGGTGGTTCCCCGCTTTTAGTTGTAAGGAAAGAGTATCCTGATTTGCAGAGGTGCCCTGAAATGGAAACAGTTAAATCCTTGAAAATGTCGCCCTAATAGAAGTGAGTGTTGTAAGATGCACGCAAGCAATCGCATGTATTTGCAAGAGCCATTTGCAAGAGTACTTTGCAAAGTCGTTTGTGGAGTTAGTAACTGGATGGACATGAAATATGGAATTCTAGGAGCAAGTCGCAACTGTCGTCTATCCGTGCAACGAGTAAGAATGATCTATCTATTAGGACAAGAAAATCGCAGAGAAAGTTATTTTTAAAGAGAAATGCCTTACAACATATACATATGAATTACAAATTATATTTAAAATTTATATTAACAAAAAAATTCAAATCATTCAAAATGTTTATTAATTATTAAAACAATAAAATATTAAAGTATTTAAAAAAATAAATTATTATAATTTTTAAAACTTTAAAAATAATTTATTCTTAAAATTTCTTAATTTTAATTAAGAATCATCGTATATATAAAACACTTTTCATCTTATATAATATAAAATAATTAAAATATTTGTATATTGTTAATAAGCTATTAACACTTACGACTTCAAAATAACTATAAATATACTTTCAAAATATATATTAATAAATTCAAAATTTCTATTATATTGTTAAATCTGGATTAAAATATCGATAAAATATAATTTCAAAATATCTATTATATTGTTAAATTTTGTCTTATCAACATCTCTACCACTTTTTAGCAGCTTCCAATAACCATAAACATTTCGAATCATCCGGCACCTGATTATAATTCCAGAGGTTATGTCACTTAATTATCATCTTTTATCATATTACCATGCTTAAATTATAGTTTTAACTTTCAAATAAATTATATGAAAATTATGATTTTCCTTCTATCTGACTATATTCTGGAGAAATCCAAAAACGCTTAGACTACTGTTCATCGCACCTCTTCTTTTCCGTTGCAGGGACCGTTTGAATTGACATTGTCGAGTGGGTGTTGGGGAATTTTTCTGGTAAAATCCCAAAAACAAACATAAACTGTGCACAGAGAATGATACTCTGCTTCTCAACACAAGATCTTTAATCACAGCGGAAACTAAAATATGTTTGCTGCAGACAGAGTTTCAACAACACACATAAAAACAATTTGTATTCATTAATAAAAGACTGATACAAAATTCATCATCTTTCACTCGGAGGGATTCACCAATAACATTTCAACAAAAGAAATTACTGTGTCTCCTCCTGAGATTTTACACTACTGTGTGTAAAAATCTCTTTTACGTTCATTGCTGTAAGAATGGACTTCAACTACAGAAAATATTTCAACAAAAGAAATTACAGAAAAAATTTCAACAAAAGAAATTACTATCTCCTCCTGAGATTTTACACTGCTGTGTGTAAAAATCTCTTTTACATTCACTGCTGTAAGAACAGACTTCAACTACAGACTTCAACTACAGAAAATTACATTCATGCTGCTATTCCTCACACCATTACATTCTCAGAACTACATTACATTCAGTTCACACTGCTGTGTGTATTCTTCTTGCATTCGCTGCGGCGAGTTTTTTTTTGCACTCTCTCTTACTTAACAAAAATAAACACAGGAATATATATGGTCTTACTTGCCATACTGCCGTAAAATAAGAAAATAATAAAATTAAATGGTTTCACCAACTTTTACTTTGCCCATACTCCCGCTGAAATAACAATGATAAAATTAAAAGCTTCACCAAAACTTACCAACCCTCAGTAAATTTGCATTTACTTGCATTTATTGATTTACAGACATAAACGGCGGTAAAGAAACTTTTACTTCACGTTGAATTCATTTGCAGGCTTTTACTTCAACCATTATTCAATCTGGCTTTGGAAATCCATGAGTCCGGACTTCATCGCATAGCACACATATATGCAAAAGTGTGCACCCATGGTTTCCCCGATTGCGAAAATATTGTGGACCCGATAATCTATCAAAAAGGATTAATACCATCGTCGGGTCCGAGTTATCGGCGATCGCTCATCGCACACAACAAAAGAAACTTTATAACTCCCTGCTTCCATTTTGACGATGCGATATCGGCAATCGCTTATTGCTGAGGTCTGTGTCGCCGAACTGCTCACCGCCGAAGTGTACATCCCTGAAGTTGCTGGGGTCGCTGCACTCCTTCACCCGATGCGCAGTTGGAATTACACTTTCAACGCTCCCCTTTAATTTCAACTACTGGGCATTCAATCATACCCAGAGACTTTCTCAACTCCTTGACATGCTGCTGTTACAAAAGAGTCTTCCTCTTAACAGAGGGATTCACCACTGTCTATGCTGAAAAGCATCTTCCTCTTAACAGAGGGATTTCACCAGCACTGCTTCGGATGCAGTTCCACAAACAACGAAAGAGTCTTCCTCACACAGAGGGATTCACCAGAGATTATGCTGAAGAGCATCTTCCTCTAAACCAGAGGGATTCACCAGTCTATGCTGAAAAGCATCTTCCTCTTGACAGAGGGATTCACCAAGAGACTGTGCTAGAAAAAACACCTTCCTCTTTAATAGAGAGATTCACCAAAAGACTGTGCTGAAAAGCACCTTCCTCTTTGATAGAGGGATTCACCAAAATTTCACTTCTTCTCACAGAGGGATTGCAATCAGATACTGTTTTAGATGGAGTTCCAAAACAACAAAAATATTACTTTGCCTCTTTTACAAATAATTTTACAATGCTGTGTAAAATCCTCATTCGCTGCTGTAAAATAAATTTTTCTTACATGCAACCTGATTACATTCGCACTGCATTTCAATGCATTTCAATCTCCCAACAAAACATAATTTACATAACTCTTTTTCACTGTTGTGTGAAAAATAAAATTTACTTTTACTGCTGTAAAAGTCTTCTGGTTTCATTTACTCTGCTCAGGCTGCTGCATTCTTCACTTGCTTCACATTACTGGCATATCTTCACCAACTAAAATTATGAGATTTGCGTTGCTAGGCATTCCTTTCCTTTCCCACCAGTGAACAACCAAACATCATCACAATTTTACACTGCTGTGTAAAATCCTCATTCGCTGCTGTAAAATAAAATTTTCTTACATGCAACTTGATTACATTTGCACTGCATTTCAATGCATTTCAATCTCCCAACAAAACATAATTTACATAACTTTTTTTCACTGCTATGTGAAAAATAAAATTTACTTTTACTGCTGTAAAAGTCTTCTGGTTTCATTTACTCT
The DNA here is from genome assembly GCA_000404065.3 of Pinus taeda. Taxonomy (NCBI): domain Eukaryota; kingdom Viridiplantae; phylum Streptophyta; class Pinopsida; order Pinales; family Pinaceae; genus Pinus; species Pinus taeda. The sequence goes on from APFE031566094.1 coordinate 19,642, forward strand.
GCTCAGGCTGCTGCATTCTTTACTTGCTTCACATCACTGGCATATCTTCACCAACTAAAATCATGAGATTTGCGTTGCTAGGCATTCCTTTCCTTTCCCACCAGTGAACAACCAAACATCATCAAGCTCCTGTGTTTTTTTTAATCTTAACAAAACCTTACAAATCCATTCTTTACATTTCATAAAAAAACTACTATGCATTTCAATGCACGAGGTCCACAAAACTACCACGCTGCTGTGCATTCCAATTCACACTGCTGTGAAAAACCTATACTCCATTTGCAAGCTGCTCCGTTCTTTTTCTTTCTTCTTCGCACTACAGTGCGTTTCATTGCCAATACATATGCAATGAACAACCCTTGCATCTTCTACACACTGCTTTGTTAACAACTTTTGCATTTACTGCTGTAAGCTGAGAAATTCTTACTTTGGTTTACTGCTGTAAAATAAGAATTTATTTCACATTCACTCATGTGTGAAATTTCTCATTACATTTAAAATTGTTTTCACATTACATATAAAAACAATTTTTTTTTTTATTTTCATTCGTTTCGATAAACTATAAGCACCTGTAAAAAGAATTCCAAACTTTCATTTGCTGCCGCAAGTCTTTCATCCTATCACACTGTTGTGCTCCCCTGGGTTTTTATTCGCTGCTGCGAACCATTTCATTTTTTATCTCTTGCCTTTTGTTCTGCCTTCGCACTGATGTGCGGATCTCCTTGCTTTGCATTACAATGCACATAATTCATAAAAAAAATTGTTTTCGCACTACTGTGCGATCCTCTCATACCAATCCCATTTGCACCAACTGTGCATTTCACCACAGCGTTACAGAAGTCAACGCATAACCAAAAAAATATACAACACATATGCGTTCCACTTCTTTTTGCATTACACTGCATATCTTCACTTGACAGCGATTACAAACACATACCTTCATGGCTTCTGCTTCCACAAGCTCAACGCTGCTTCACCTCTGCACTACTGTGCATAAAATAAACACACTCAAAAAATTTCATGCATGGTAATTGGAATTAATATTCCAACACTCCTTTTTAATTTCGACTGCTGGGTTATCAGTGATACCCAGACATTTCATCAAAAATTCGAAATTTTTCTGATCCAATGGTTTGGTCAGAATATCAGCAACCTGCTCCTTCTCTGCTCTTATGGCAGATGTAATTTCATATCTCTTCCCTGTAGGAAGATCCATCTGATAGAGTTCTACCAAGGTCTTCATCAAGTCTTCAATCTCTTCCTCTGTCATATTGACAAGAGTGTTGGCAGTGAAGCCCATCTCAGCCATCTTGGCAAGAGTTACGTATCGAACTCTATATTCTTTAAACAAATCTTCAAGGAACTTCAATTCCTTTCTCCCATTCATGGGTTCCATCCATTTCCTATCTTGAACTGCATCTTCGAAATGAACAGGATCATCAACATGACTAGATAAAACAAACAAAGAATTCGTACCTTCATTTGTTGGTTCTTGTGGTGTGCTTGGAGAAGCGCATTCATTTCTCCTCAAGGGTTCGACTTGCTGCCCTTGTGTTGGTGCTGCTGTTTGGGGATGTATTTCAGCTATCTCCTCATCATCATCAACACGAGACAAACAATTTTTATCATTTACTGTTTTCTCTAAGCTTTCATCACAAGCTTCCTCCTCAATGACCTGAGGTTTTACTGTCTTTACTTTTTCCATGCCTTGAGAGGCTATCTTGAGAGTTTCCCATGCTTCTTTGGATGTCTTAGCTGCTGCTATCCTTGGAAACACACTCTCATCCACTGCTCGATATAAGAAGTAGAGGGCCAAAGCATCCTTCTTCTTATAGCTCTTCAATAGCTCTTTATCTGCTTGAGTTAAGCTATTAAACTCATTTTTATCTGTTGGTTCTTCAAAACCATCCTCAACAAATTGCCATAAATCTTGTGAGGTAAACAGGGCTCTCATAACTATTGCCCAATAGTCATAGTTTTTTCCATTTAATAGTGGGAGCTGAGTATTAAACATACCCATGTTGGTGCTGGTGCTGGCCATTCTAGCACTCTTTAACTATGCTATAAAATGCTTGATTGTGTATTTAAAACCACTGACTGTTTTTTTTTTCAACAACAACACAGAAAAACTAATCTGAAAAATACCTGGATTCTTTTGCTGAGTCTTCAAGCTGTTGGAAAAGATGCTGAAACAAAAATCCTTTCTTCAGCTTCTTTGAATGTCTTCAAAGAGCCTGAACCTGCTTTGATACCACTGTTGGGGAATTTTTTTGGTAAAATCCCAAAAACAAACATAAACTGTGCACAGAGAATGATACTCTACTTCTCAACACAGGATCTTTAATCACAGGGGAAACTAAAATATGTTTGCTGCAGACAGAGTTTCAACAACACACATAAAAACACTTTGTATTCATTAATAAAAGACTGATACAAAATTCATCCTCTTTCACTCAGAGGGATTCACCAATAGCATTTCAACAAAAGAAATTACTGTGTCTCCTCCTGAGATTTTACACTGCTGTGTGTAAAAATCTCTTTTACATTCACTGCTGTAAGAACAAACTTCAACTACAGAAAATTACATTCATGCTGCTGCATGCTCCTTTCTTTACTTTGCACTGCTATGCGTATTCCTCACACCATTACATTCTCAGAACTACATTAGATTCACTTCACACTGCTGTGTGTATTATTTATTTTTGCATTCACTGCGGCGAGTTTTCGTATATTTTCTTATTACAGATGGAGGATTCGCCACTTCCAGTGACTTCAAAACTGAGGTTCGGTGTCCGTCTGTGCCTCTACAATTCATTTAACTATGTCCACATTTGCGTGTTTCTATTTTTTATGTTAATAAAGAAGGTGCTCTCCCATGACACCGCCCTTTTGATTTTTCATTGTACGGCTGGATCCACCAATCATGTAATCACAACATGAGATGATAATGATCTTACCACCAAAACCAGATTTAACCGAGTATATATGAAGCATATATATAATTACATTTTGTAATATGAAGCATATATATAATTATATTTTTCAATGTTAAAAGATAGTTAACATGAAGTATATATATAACCATATTTTCCAATATAATTAACATAAGTGAGTAGACTTATATCAACCACAGACTTATATCAACCACATTAATAATTAATATATTTATTTTTTAAATTACAATGTATGATTAATAATAACTATATAAATAGTAACAACTATATTTTTATATTTTTTTATATGTTATTATATTAATATTATAATAATATCATTATAATTATTATTAAATAGTTATAATAATAATATAAAATAATAACAATTATATTGTATTATTATAATAATAATATAATAATTTATTATTATTATTATTATTATAATACTATATTATTATTATTATTAGAATATAATAATAACTCAAATAACAACCATAGTCCAATAATAATTAGAATTGTGATGAGTAAATAATAAAGACAAGGGAATAATATTAAATGTAATGGATTAATATTATAAACCCACCATATATAAACTCTAAGATATAAATATTATAAACAGTAAAATAAACATGATTGACCATTGTTGATTTTCATATTGGGAGAATCTTTATCACAATTCCATGTTGGGCCAGGGTTGAAATCATAATAAACCATGGTTGAGTGAGGAATAATAAACACAAGTGATTGATATTTAAACCCAAAGGAACAATAAACCCAAGGGATTAATACTAAAACCAAGGGACTATGAACCTAAGGGAATAATAATAAACCCAAGGGACTAATATTATAAACCCAAGGTATATAAACCCTAATTGGAGACAATTTTTTGTCATAATGCGAGATAAGACCATGGTTGGTTATGCTTGACCATGATTGACCGTGATTGATATTATAAAATAAACCCATGGGATTGATGTTATGAATCCAAGGGAAAGATAAACCCAACAGATTAATACTAAAACCCCAAGGGAATAATATTAAACAAAAGGGACTAATAGTATAAAGCCAAGGTATACAAACCCTAAGATAAGTATTAAAAATAGTAAAATAAACATGGTTGAATTAATAAACCCTAAGAATTAATATTTTAAACTCAATGGATCAATAAACCAAAGGGATTATTAATATTATAAACCCAAGGAACTAATAAACCCAACCGTTTAATATTATAAACAAAAAGAATCAATGAACCCAAAGGATAAATAGTAAAAACCTAAGGGATCAAGAAGTTGAAGGGATGGATTTACAAACACAAGAGATGAATAACGTTGACCATGATTCATATTATAAACCCAAGTTAATAATAAACCCAAGGGATTACTATTATAACCCCAAGGGATTATCAACCCAAGGCAATAATATTAAACCCAAGAGACTAATATTATAAGCCCAACATTGGTAAACCATAATAAAAATATTACAAACACTAAAATAAACATGGTTTATTTTCATGGTGAGAGAATCCTTGTCACAATGCGACATTCAACCATAGTTGAACATGGTTGGCTATGATTGATAATGGTTAATCATGATTGATATTATAAACCTAAGGGAATAATAAACCTAGGGTATTCATAATGTAAACCCAAAGGAATAATAAACCCAATGGATTAATACTAAAACCCCAAGGGATTGTGAACTCAAGGGAACAATATTAAACCCAAGGGACTAATATTATAAACCCAACATATATAAACCGTACTATAGATATTATAAACACTAAAATAAACATGAATGACCATCGTTGATTTTCATATTGAGACAATGCTTATCACAATTCCATGTTGAACCATGGTTGACCATGGTTGACATCATAATAGACCATGGTTTATTGGGAAATAATAAGCCCAAGAGATTGATATTACAAACATAAAGGAACAATAAACCCAAGGGATTAATACTAGAACCACAAGGGATTATGAACCTAAGGGAATAATATTAAATAAAAGGGACTAATAGTATATACCTAAGGTATACAAACCCTAAGATAAATATTAAACATGTTAAAATAAACATGGTTGAATTAATAACCCCAAGAATTAATATTTTAAACTCAAGGGATGAATAAACCAAAGGGATATTATAATACCAACATTGGTAAACCCTAATATAAATATTACAAACACTAAAACAAAAATGGTTTATTTTCAAGGTAAGACAATCCTTGTCACAATGCGACATTCAAGCATGGTTGACCATGCTTGGCTATGATTGACAATGGTTGACCATGAATGATATCATAAACCTGATGGAATAATAAGTCCAAGAGATTGATATTATAAACCCAAAGGAATAATAAACCTAAGGGATTAATACTAAAACCCCAAGGGAATATGAACCCAAGGGAATAATATTAAATGCAAGGGATTAATAATTTAAACCCAATGTATTTAAAACTTAAGACAAATATTATAAACACTAAAATAAACATGATCGACCATCATTGATTTTCATATTGAGACAATCGTTAATTTCAAAACTAAGGTTCAATGTTTGTATGTGCCTCTACAATTCACTTACCTATGTGCACATTTGCGTGTTTCCATTTTTGATGTTAAAAAAGAAAATGTGCTCCCATGAAGCTGCACTTTTGATTTTTCATTGTACGGTTCGATCAACCAATCATCTAATCACAACCAGAGATTATAAGGTCACCTATTAGAATTTTCTTCACACAATTTTGAAAATTACAATGTGTTGGATTTTAATATTTACTTTATTGGGAATGGATCATGTGGAAAAACCGCTACTCTGGGATCCACCATGGGACCACTCAAAAAAGGTAATGATAATTGTTTGGAATTTTACTAAACATGCAGGTTTTGTTGTAATGAAAAACATAACATAATATCAAAGGTTTGCCACAAGTCGATTCCCCGATTTAATTTCAAGGGGGTTGTTAGATTTTCACACTCACTTCATTGAGAATCGATCACGTGAACTAACCACTTCGGGATCCACCTCGAAACCACTAAAAAAAAAGAATGATAATGATTTTGAAATTTACTATTCTTAGGAGTGTGAGAATTCTAGTTTAATAGAAAACCTAACACAATGCATTGTAGAAAATTGTGATAGTATGGACCCGATGAATTCAGGGTAGATTACCTAAATTATTTGTTTGAGAATGATATGGATAAGTATAACTGACATCTTGTCTTCAAATAGATAAGGTGCATGCATTTTCTTTAGCACGAAACTTAATAAAAGGGCAATCTCCAAGAATTCTCAACCTCCCTTTTACACCTTTCAATCCAAGGTTCCTTTAGTTAGCATTCTTCATCAAGATATTTCTTCAAAAATAAATGTGCAAGTGATGACTTTGTCCTTGTCCCACCCATTGCATTGTATTTCTAATTCAGTTTGCCACTTGAGTGAAAGAATGAATTCTCTTCAAATCATTATTTGACTAGTATTTATGGTTCATTTTGTTAAATTATTAGAGCATTGACAGCTAAGTACCTATATGGATAATAAGTGCATAAACTTGCAAGAATTGAGAAATATTGAAAGAGACATTGAATTTTGTATGTTTACTACTGATAAAAGAATTAATAAATAAGACAACTAAGTTAAACTTAGTTGCATGCAACCACTAAAACTAACTAAAGCTAATTGTGTTTTATGCTATGTTAATATGCACGTACACCAACAACCCTGTTAAGCATAACATAGGTGAGTATGATGCAAGATGGATGAGTCGAGGAAATCATGCCATTTTAGCATTACTACATGTAGGAGGGTTTTAAGACAATATTTAAGACAATTTTCAAGTCAATTGTCTTAACTTGAGACAAAAAGAAACCTGTGTATTGTCTTAAATATTGTCTTTAAGATGATGTCTCAAAATTATTGTCTTAAAAAATTGTCTCTATAAAGACAATGTAGAAAACATATTATTATTGTCTCTTTAAAGACACGAGAATTATTTTCTTAAGAGACAATTTCATTTTCCTCTCTAGAGAAAATTTCATTTGTCTTTGTACAGACACTTCTATTTTTCTCTCTTTAGAGACAATTTCATTTTTGTCTTTTTAGGGACAATAACTAAGATTAAAAACATATTGTCTCTATAGAGATTATTGTCCATGATTCCAACTATTGTATCTCTATAGACAATATGAGAAATTATTTTTAAAAAATAAACAAAATCATGTTAAATGTTCTTTTAAGGTGGTTTCAACATTCTAATTTCCCAAATAGTGATTTTGACTACCTTAAACATCTTCTCTTTATGGAAAAACAAAAAAAAAAAATTTAAACAAATTCCATTATTTTTAAGTCTAACAACAAAGCCATTTTAAATCTAAATGAAAAAACAATTTCCAAAGCTTAATAATTCTAGAAAGAAATATTGAAAATAATAAGGCAACACACTTAGATTTGCTGAAAAACATTCACGTCATTGAATTTAAACATTCAACATCTTCAGTTGGAACTTCATTTTATGACATATTATTAGGCAAAATAAAAATGTTTAAGATTTCTCCATCCTACAAGAAAGTTTTCTCTCTAACATATAAATACAATGATTGAATCACATTAAATGGTGGAATATTAAATTCATATCTAGTGGTTAGCTCCAAAATGTCAATACTGTTGTATAATAGGAATTGGCTTCCTTGATAGCAAAAGATTGTAAGAATGTATATGCATTTGAATCTACAATTGATTGATAATCCTATCTTGATGAAGGTTTTGCAAAAGATGGAAAATTGGCACAGGTCCTAACAACATGATATAGGTAAATCCTCAATATATTGGTGATCTATGAAGTTATCTCCACCATTACTGGCTTTCACATTTCGAGTTGGTTCCATCTCCTGTTTGTAGCCCGAGAATTACTGCAATTGGTATCTAAATTTGTGGTGATCTTGTTCCTAAGGAAGCTTTATATCCAATGAATTTAAATAAGGTAATGAACTGTTTTGATCGACTTCATAGAAAGCTAAAGTCATAGGGAAGTCCCTATCACCAGCTTTTCTGTGGGCAGTTAATCATTTCTTGGAGGCATATCAAACCACCAATCCTTCCTCTTGTTAATAATAAAATAATAAATTCCTATAAGGAAAGTTTTATACCATTGCTAAACAATTTCCAAAAGAGCTACTTATTGAAATAAAATAAAATAAATAAATTATTGTGTACCTGAAATACAAATGTGTGCCCTCTTAGTATTTATTCACTATCACGTGCCTTTCCTTGCTTTGTTCCCTTTTAGCACCTACAAATGCAAGAGTAGAGTCATTTCCAGGCCACCATGGAAATATTAGTTTTTATATATATGTTGGGTAAGTGTCATATCTATTCACAGTAAAGGCTATTTTTTTCTGATATACAATCCACGTTCATATATTGAAATTAGCATCCCAACATAGTAGATTCTTGGTTGATATGCATCTGGTAAATAAACAATCAGTTGTGTATTTATGTGAAGACTAATAAGAGGACCAAAGAGTTGATGAATCTCATCTTTTAAAATAAGAATGCATGTTAATATGAAAAAAAGAAAGCGAGAAAAAAAGAGTTTTGTATTTATGTGAAGATTAAGAAAAGAATCAAAGAGTTGATGAATCTACCCTTTTAAAAGCAGAATGCATGTTAATATGAAAAAAAGAAAGAGAGAAAAATATAAAAGACATATATCTCTATTTACATCCAGAAAGAAACGATTTACATTGATATTAACACACTATGAAGTTTGACACATGTTTGAACAAAGTTTAATATCGATGGACATCTAATAAATTTTTGTAACAATTGAAGCTACAAAAAATTACTATTGGAGTCAAAATTGTTGTATAAAGTAAATAAGTAAGAGCTAAATTTTTTATATGGAGTGGATAAAGGTGTGATTCTTCAATGCTTATATTCTATTGCATGAATAATTGAGTAAATTCATGAAATTCATTGTGCTTCCTTCATATTCATGCAAGTACGTGACAATTAGTGAGGTTACTGGAAGTGAATGTTTTTACTATTTTGTGAAGTCAAAAAGAGATCCAGCAAATCATCCACTTCTTCTTTAGCTTACGGGAGGTCCTCGTTGCACTGATTTCACTGGATTTGTCTATGATATTGGTTAGCTATGATAAATATTTCTCTTATTGTTTGTTTCAATGCTCAAAATCGTTATTTACTGAATGAATTTTGATATTGTATATATTTAGTTTTGAAATCGAGTAATCTGGGAAATGGGCATGTGAATGGCTTGTTGAAATAGCCATGTGTAAGTTCATTTTTGGCCATGTTATTGTAATTGGCACCAAAAACCAAGTCAAATTCTTGTTTGTCATGATTTTCCTATGATATTTCTTAGCCATGGGAAATAATTCTCTGGTTGTCGTTTCCAATGTTCAAAATTGAAATTACATGAATGCGTTTTGATCTTATAAACATTTTGTTTTGAAACTGAGTAATCTCAGAAATGGGCATCTGAATAACTTGTTCAAATGACTAAATGAAAGCTCATTTTCCCATGTTGTTGGAATGGCACCTAAAGCCAAGTCAACATATATTATAATTAGGCTTATAGAATGTTAACACATCATTATAACCCAAAGAATAACCAAAATTGATAAATTATGGATTTTAGTCTCTTGATCCTTTACCTATTTATTGTTCACCTCATCTTCTTACCTTAAATATAAGATTGTGGAAAGCTAATTGTCAAATCTAGATCTTATGCATGTGTCATACTTTCAAGTTTGGGAAAGGTGAGAGAATTATTTGATGCGATCATTTCTTAGGAGAAAAGAGAACATAATACTAATCTTTAGAAAATTTATAGAATAAAATGATTGTTATTTTTGATGTTTATTCCAATGCTTTTCTCCTGTTGTGGGTCCAATGCATTTTGATCTCAAGAACATTTCTAAGAATTCACCTATGCTCATCTGCAATCAACAATGTCTAGTAGAAAGACACAAATGGTAGTCTAGAAGATATTTTGTGGAATATCCAAAGACACTTTCTTCAGAATCTTGATGTCTATCTGTTATTAGTGTTGCAAAAATGTCGGAAACCTTTACAACCAAGAAACAATTGAGAATGTCAGTAAGTAACTTAAGAGAAAACTATCTTAAGGAATGTGTCTCAAATGAGTTTTCACAATTACCATGAAAAAAAAATTTCCTCTCCCTGGGGGGATACATGGACTTTTCCAACTTTATCGGTACCACCATCATTAATGAATTTCAAAAGTCCAAATTCTACTACCTTATTTATCAGAATGTCATCCAACAATACGTTGAATTTAATGTGGTTGGAAGGGTGAGCCATTGAATGGGTTTTTGATAAGCTAATATGATTTATTTGTTTATTTTTTTAACATGACATAATGATCGATCTAGAAAGGTTGAAGCATGAGCTAAATCATACTCTAAGAATGTTTGTTGTAAAGAATGAAGACGCAATGAAAGAGAAAATCATGGTGAGTTTTCTTTGTCTATCTTGCTTTAAAAAATTTTAGTCGAGTTGAATGTAGGTTGAATATCATATATGCAGTTGTGGGTACTAGGTAGTACATTGCAGGGTTGATATTTAGGAGCCCAACACCGGTGATGGGCTAATGAAATATCCCTTCATGTGATGAAAGACATGAGAAAAGTTGAGGAAGTAAAGAAAAGGGAAGAGATAGTGAAAACAATTATTGTGGAAGAGAAAGAAAAGAGTGAAATGGTCATTAGGATGGTTGAAACAACTAGACAAATTGCTAAAAAGGAGGCCCAAGAAAGAAGAGACGTAGAACTAAGAGCCATAATAAAAGGAGAAGAGAGAAGGAAAGCATAGGAAGAGCTTGCATCTACCCATCAAGGATTCAAAAGATACTCAATAGAAAAAATTCAAAATTCCACAGACTTCTTGTCTAATTCACTCAAGATAGGAGAGGGAGGTTATGCTATTGTCTACATGTGAATTTTGCAACATCCATAGTGTGAGTCAAGATTCTTAAAAATGAAGCGACTCAAGGAATACAAGAATTTCAACGAGGTACCAACTCTTCAAAAAACCACCTATGGTTAATGCCCTTATAAAACTCAATAATGGATCTACAAAAGATATTTCATACTTGGGTTGCTTATTTTGTCTTTATATATTTGGTTGGGCATTTTTCTTTTTCTAAATTGTTCATCTTGCGATTTTGAGCCAAGTTCGTCACCCTCACATGGTACTTTTTCTTGGAGTGTGACTTGAGAATGGGTGTTTCGTATATGAATATATGGAAAATGGTAGTCTAGAAGACCATCTCCTCTACAAGGAATATAATGATAATAATCATTTGGGAAGTGGCACATGTGTTTCTTTTTATTCATAGTGAAAGTCTAGATTTGGTTGTTGACTGCGACTTGAAGCCTACAAATATATTAGTGGATCACAACTTCGTCAACAAAATCAGTGGTGCAAGTCTTGCCAGGCTTGTGCCGGCAATGACCACAACCATGCTAAATGAGTACAATAGCATAGTCCCTATAGGCACATCTTTCTATATTGATCCTGAGTATTAAAGGACTGGTGTCCTTGGCCCAAGTCTGATTTGTATGCTATGGGAATAATCATTATGCAATTACTGATGTGAAGACCACCCATGGCTATAACATATGTAGTTGAAGCAACCATTGAGGATGGTTAATTTCAAGAGATCCTGGATAAAAATGCTATAGATTGGCCTCTTTATGACGCTCTGGAATTAACAGTATTAGGGTTGAAATGTGTAGAGTTTCAGCCAAGGGATGTTCTGCCAAAACTTGAGAGATTCAAAGCCTTTCCTGTTTCTAAAACTAGACATGTCAGAGAGGAAATTGATGTTATGCTCCCACATCACTTTTATTTTCCTATACTCCAAGTTACTTTTTCTCATCTAGGTTTCTTGGTTTTGTTTTTAGATATTGGTATTAACTATGCCCTCCTTACCATAAAATATTTCCCCTCAAGTACACCATCAACCAAGATTTTCAAAATGTGAACTCAAAATGTGAGTCCAAACTAGTAAGAGGCAGGAACCTTGCATACATCCAATACATGCACCTTTGACAATAGGACATATGTACAACTAAATAGATGTAATCTCAGCCCTAAGAAATTGAGCCCAGTTTTATCTTAACTTTGCACTAGAAAACATATCACAAAATGTAGGAACTGAACAACATAAGTTACATTGCACCGAGATAGAACAATGTTGGGTGTTCCATTGATTAAAACGTTTTGTGATATATGAATGTTAAAATATTTTTTTTGTGCATGCCTTTGGGCAAAACTAATATATGATTCACAAATGAGAGTGTCCTTCATTGACTAATGAAGGTGGTGCTTAATAGATCCTTGACTTACTAATTAAGAATCAACACCAAGTTAATTATGTAACGAGGGGACTGATTTGGACTGATAAATAATGGCCCACAAATCATGAACCTTGATTTATTCCATAGCTCCTAATCACTTAACTAGAAAGGTATTTGCTATTCGAATTTCAGCGAATTGTCCTCAATTTTAGTGTGCTAACATTTCAGCACATTGTGATCCAGACTTAAACAAGAACACAACAAATTATAGAGATAACCATAAATATAGATATGCAATGGAAATAAACTTCATTTCATTAATGTAAAATACTAAAATATGCTTACAAACAGTAATGGAAATAAACCAGCTAGGGCGATGGTAGCTTATCCCTGAGAAGAGATGTGGTGGCTACATGTCTCTGAACTGTGTTATAATGAGGCTCGAAGGCCTATTTATTGTTGAGAATAATGGAAAACCCTTAACATTCCAAAACCTAACCCTAGAAGATGAAACGCCAAACTGTGGGCCCCTTTTGGGTGAATTGGTACATCAACTTCCCAAGGTCGTAACTTTGGCATACAATCTCCGTTTGACGCGTACAATAGCTCGTTAGAAAGATCTATCTGATAACTACCACTCTCAAAAGGAAAAAATCAATCCATGGACCCATTTTGCCCCAAAATTTCCAAAAAAACGTCCTTGAGGGCCTCAAAATGGCTCGGGAAGTTCAGGACCCGAAAACTGCTAAAAATAGTAAGTTGTGCTACAATTAAGGAAACTAAAAATGCTGAGAGAAACAATGGTGGGGGTCTAGGTGGACTTGGCAGGTGGCCACCAAG
>APFE031566094.1:33951-74918 GCA_000404065.3 Pinus taeda
GAGATGAGGAAACTTTTGCTGAACTTGGTCCTTGGTGAGCCACTTGCCCTGGTGAAGGAGTTGGCCTGCTTTGACAACTCGATACAGTTGGATATTCTGTTGGCGAGTGTTCTTGATTTGTGTGCCTATGATCCGATCAGTTGTAGCTTGTTCCATGCAATCTGGATTTAATTATGTGGGTGTAATCTGTTCTACAATGTCAGATGTGTCTACCAATGGTGGAAAGTATGGCCGAAGGTGGTCCACATTGAACATTGGGTGCAGGCCAAGGAATGGAGGAATGTTGAGCTCAAATGCATTGTCCCCCACAACCTTAGTAATGGTGTAAGGACCATATCAGAGTGGTCTTAGTTTCTGATAGCCTCAAGTAAGGGATTCCTTTTGCAGATGAAACCAAAGTTTGTCACCCACCTGAAACTTGTGTGGCACCCGATGTTGATCATGTCGCTGTTTTTACTTGGCATTTGGTTTCTCTAGAATGTCATGGACCTGCTGGCGAATATGTTGGATGTGCTCATTGAAGCTGGTTGCCTTGTCTGTTTCGAAATGGACATGAGTCAAATCTATGTGAGTAGCTGCAAGTGGCATGGCCACATCAATGGAGCATAGTGGCTGGAATCCCAAGCCCACCTGAAAAGGGCTGTGGACGGTCGAGCTATGAAGAGATCGGTTGTAACTGTGTTGAACATAGGGGAGGCTCTTGTCCCATGTGCATGGATGATTTGAGTTGTACATGCACAAAATGTGCATAATCATCCTATTGACAACCTCTGTCTAGCCACCAGTTTGAGGATGGAAGGCTGTGGACTTAGTGAGTTTGGTGTCCAGCATTGACCAGAGACTGGACCAAAATGGACTGAGGAACCGACTGTCTCAATATGAGATGATAGATTGTGGGATCCCAAAGTGTACCCACACTCGTTCAAAGAAGAGTATAGCAGTGGCTTCTGTTGTGATATTCTTCTTGCAGGCCGCCATAGTGGCCATCTTTGAGAACCTGCTGATGACCACAAAAACATAGTCATTTCCATGCTTAGTGGAAGGAAGTCCTGACATGTAATCCATGGAGATGGATTCCCAAGGTTGAATAGGGGTAAGCAGTGGGGCATAAAGGCCTCGATTCTTGATGATCGGTTTGGCAATTGTATAGGCAGTACATGATCTGATGTACTTCCCAACATCCCGTCAAAGATTCGGCCAATAGAAATACTTTTGTAGTACTGCCACCATTTTCTCAACCCCGAAATGCCCAGCAGCCCGACTATAGTGTGCTTCCCAAATCATCTTAGCATGCTCGCTTGAAGGAACGCAAAGGTTACCCAGGTGGCATAATAGGGCATCCTGGAGGTGAAAATCTGGAACATGCCGACCCTCCAAGTGTGTCTGGTATGCGTGGCCGAATTCTAGGTCACTTTTGTAGAGAAGTGGCCAACTAGAAGTCTCGTGCCCACAAGAGTTGAGCACAGTGGTTAACGCCATGATCAGTGGTCGAATGAGGCAATCTGCAACATTATTGGTGATACCCTTCTTATACTTGATATTCAAATGGAACTGTTACAGGTATGTAGACCACTTCTGATGGAAATCGTTCTGCAATTTCTCTTGGGTTTATAAGAACTGCAAGGATCGGTGGTCTGTGTGGATGACTATTTCCTTCCCCAAAATGTAATGCTTCCATTGTCGGCAGGCCTGGACAATGGAATACATCTCTTTATCATAAGTGGGATACTTTAGGACTGTGTCTGAAAGTGTTTCACTGTGATATGCCATTGGATGCCTATGTTGAGTAAGGACTGCCCCAATAGTATAGTCAGAGGCATCTGTCTTGACCTCAAATGGTTGTTGTAAATCTGGTAACGTGAGCACTTGTGCCGTGCAAAGGAAATCTTTCAACTTTATGAATGTCTTTTGTTGAGATTCAGAACAAAATAATTTTTCTTTTGCTCCTCCCTTGGTGACTTGACTCAAGGGCCAAGTGATATGAGAAAACCCCAACACGAACCTGCGGTAGAAGTTGGCAAGACCTAGAAATCTGTGGAGCTCTGTTAGAGTGGTTAGAGATGGCCAATCCCGAATGACTTGGATCTTGGCTGAATCCACATGCACCCCCTGTTCATCAATAATGTATCCCAGATACTGAACCTGGGTCATGTCAAAAGTGCATTCCTCCAAATTGGCACATAGCTTGTGTTGCCACAGTGTTTGGAGAACTTGTCGGATGTGGTGGAGGTGCTCATCCCAACTTTGGCTGATGATCAGAATGTCATCCAAGTATACCACTAGAAATGAGTTGGTGAATGGCTGCAAGATATCATCCATTAGCCTCATAAAGGTTGCAGGAGCATTTGTCAGTCCAAAAGGCATAACCAACCATTCAAAAAGGCCCTCCTTGGTTTTGAAGGCAGTCTTCCACACATCAGAGGGTTCGATTGGTAGTTGGTGATATCTTGACTTTAGATCGATCTTGTTGAAATATTTCGCCCCCTTTAGTTGGTCTAGGAGATCATCAATCTGTGGGATTGGGTACCTATTATGGACAATGATCTTGTTCAACGCCCGATAGTCAATACAGAGTCTCCAAGTCCCATCCTTCTTCTGTACCAACACGATCAGGCTCCCACAAGGCGATGAACTCAGACAGATGTGACCTTTCTGCAAGAGCTCCTGAATCTACCTCTTAATTTTGTCATTCTCCAGAACGGAGCGCCAATAAATTGGTCCATTGGGTAGTGGCGCACCTGGGGTCAAATCGATGGAGTGCTTGACCTGACAGTGCAGAGGAACCCCTGTGGGCGAGGTGAAGATGTCCTCGTACTCCTCCATGACCTTGTCGATATGTAGTTATCTTGCGAAGGGGCCTTGTTGGGAGGTTGTGGCCACTGTCTTCTTCTTTCCTTGAGGGCATATCATTAGGAAAACAAATTTCCTGATTTTGGAAATGAGCTTACTGCATTGTTTTGCAGTAATCAAAGAGATGTCGGTAGGTGGTGCTACCTCTGGTATCCTGTACAACTTATTTCCCAATGTAATAATAACAGCACAGGGCCTTGATTCATACACAACATGTTGCTTCTACAAGTATGGTTGTCCTAATAATACATCACAAAGTTCAAGGGGAGCAATGTCACACAATACCTCATCTGTTAAGGGCTTGATGTTGTATGGAAGGCGACACTGCTGGCTCACGCGAAGATCCCGTCCTTGGTGGAGCCACCTGATGTTGTATAGTTGTGGATGTGTTGTGGTCGGTAAGCCCAACCGCTTCACGACCTCTACCAAAATGAGGTTCTTTTGGCTCCTGCTATCAACAATGAATTGTAGCGGGGATCCCTTTACCCACATCTAGGAGTGGAAGAGATGCTCCTCCTCCTCTGGATCTTCGGGTTCACTTTTCTAGATCTTGGCAGTAGCAATAGTGGCGTTGGGATCCGCATCAATGATCTGCTTCCCTTTGTCATTCCTCTTGTCAGGTTTTGACTCAGAATCAGAACATGCATCTGATTCTGAAACCTTTAGCTTAGCCACCAGTGTCTGCTTGGCCCAACACTCACTTATGTTGTGAGTGGAGCTCTTATGGAACTAACAACATTTTCCTGTGTCCTTTTTTGGCTTTGCGGCGTTGTTCTTTGCTTGCAACTTTGGCGGGTTGTCTTAGGCTGCTCTGCCTTGGCTTTGTCCTTTGTTATGTGGTTTAGGGGCACCTTTCCCTTGCTTTGGATTCACAGATCCAAAGTCCCGCTTCTTTTGTTTAAACTTCTGCTCGACCTTGACGGCATATCGGTATGCTGTACTGAGCGAAGAGATGTTCAGGAATTGTATTTCTTCCTGGATGTACTTATGCAGGCAGCTGCGGTATTTGAGTATCAAATGTTGCTTCGAATCCTTGATACCAAACTTTGTGCGAAGGGTATGGAAAATATTGGTGAACTTTGGAACGTATTGGTCCCTTCCCTGCCGCAACGTGGTCCACTTTATGTATTCATCCCCATAGCTTCCGACAGGGTAGTATTTCTCCTTGATGGCATCCCGGAATGAATTCTAGGTGGGTGCGACTGAAAATAGTGAGCCAGTACTTTCATCCTTCTGCTCGCAGTAGGTTTCCCACCAGTACTTGACGTGGGGGGCTTCTTTGAGAAGAGCAAAAACAATCTTTTCTCGACTCGAAAATTCATGGATAGAAAAATAACCCTCTATCAGATTTAACCATTTATCTACGACATCTGCATCTATCTGACCCTCAAATATGGGGATTTCAAAATTAACTTGTACCTTAAAGGGCGTGGTATTTCCAGAGTAGCTGTTGGAAGCCGATGTGTTGCTTCTGGGTAGCCGCTGAAGGATCTGGGCAAAGTTGTCTATCATTACATTTTGTTGTCGCTCGAGTGCTTCTTTGAGCAAGATTTTGATAGGATCTCCTGCCCCCTCGTCTTTCTTCTCATCCACCATGGGAGGCCGTCGCGATTTGCAAGTCTGGTCTTGCAAAGGTTCAACCAGTTCAAGCCTTAACTCCTTATATCCCAACATCATTGGGGACATGCAAAGAAAAACAGAGAAAAAAGTAGACCGCTCTGATACCATTGGTCTGGACATAAACAGGAATGCAACAAATTATAGAGATAATCATAAATGCAGATATGCAACGGAAATAATACTGCATTTCATTAATGTAAGATACTGAAATATGCTTACAAACAGTAATGGAAATAAACCAACTAAGGCGATGGTAGCTTATCCCTGAGAAGAGATGTGGTGGCTACATGTCTCTGAACTGTGTTATAATGAGGCTCGAAGGCCTATTTATTGTTGAGAATAATGGAAAACCCTTAACATTCCAAAACCTAACCCTAGAAGATGAAACGCCAAACTGTGGGCCCCATTTGGGTAAATTGGTACATCAACTTCCCCGGGTCGTAACTTTGGCATACAATCTCCATTTGATGCAGACAATAGCTCGTTAGAAAGATCTATCCGAGCACTACCACTTTTGGCAGGGCAACATGGGTTAACCCATGTTGCCCCTAGATTCCCCAAAAAACGTCATTTAGGGCCTCAAAACGGCTCCGGAAGTTCATGACCCGAAAAACTGCTAAAAATAGTAAGTTGTGCTACAATTAAGGAAACTGAAAATGCTGAGAGAAAGAATGGTGGGGGTCCAGGTGGACTTGGCAAGTGGCCACCAAGATCCACCTGGAGCACATTGTCCTAATTTTCAACAAAGTGGGATTTCAAATAACTTTCCTAAATTTCGAAAAACTGAATCATTAAAAATTGCTTCCTATATTGCTAAAGATTATCCAAATTTTCAGCATACTATCTTTTCATCAAAATGTTGATAAATATTGGCAAATTGTACTAGAAATTGCCCCTAAAGGTGAAGACATACACTAGAGGAATAGAACATTCTTATGATGTTACTGCAAAAATGTTGCAACAAAGGAAAGATAACAACCTAAGGATTGGAGGACGAAGGTGAGGAAATGTGTTCAGGCTTGTAACAATCTCACACTTGTGCTGATACCTATCTGGCAAATGTTGCTCGAACCACGTTCTGGGCTAAATGAATTTTTTCCAATCATATCACTATGTCAAAATCTTATATACATATTATATTCAAGCTATAACATGCATGGTAATAAGGATAAATATTAGTCTTTAGATACCTGATTAGTCTATTGGGCCTTAGATAGACGGTGATTGGACAAGCTGCTAAGGCACTTTGTTGTTCCTATGAGATGATAATGGTCAATTGATCATACCAAGGCATCTAAGATATTCGTTTTAGGGGTTTTGGTTTTGGTTTTAATGGAGGAAAAATACATAAAACAAACTATAAGAATGATGTATGAACTCTTTTAGATTGTACTAATAGATAATCAAAGGGCTATTATTTGACTTCACACAATGATTTGAATTTATAAGGTGTTTAGAAAGAACAGTAAGTAGGTATGATTAATTAAATTTCAGACAAAAAGATAAATTATCATAAGTGAGAAAACCTTTGTCCAATGTTCAAAGGTAAAACAAACAATGCTTAAGATTACATAAGATTCTGACAATTTTATGATTTAGAGGGAGCTTCTTAGAGAGAAAGCCCAATATCTCAGTCTCTTTATGATAATAACTTCAGAAAGGAATTTTAAGAATAATTTTAACACATTTATTCTCACCTGATATCTCTATAAAACATAAACATATGCAGAATAAAAATAATGAATGAAACAGATGAAAAACATACAGAAGAAAATGAAGCTCTATGAGACCAAATTTAGAATCCTTTACTTTATTATCAGTGATCTAGAAACAGCTTGTACATCAATGATTTTTACAAAACTTCTCGTGAAAGGTACCATCTTTAATAACTCATAGAAGAGGGTCATTTATACAGGTTCTAAGAAAAATATCCTAAAGTGATTACAAGATAGATTGAAAGAAGATAGGAAAAGAAAAACTGATGCATGATGTGTCCCTATTAGATAGGAAGTTGTTGATGGCTGGTCCTTAAAATCTGTTGTTCTTGCCTTCTTGTTGGAATGTAAAGTTAATCAGTTTTTTCACACAATTGATCCGAACTTTTCTCACTAGGTATCTCGAGATTTACCATCCTTCTAAGTATCTCATCAACTTCAGTATATCTATCAAAATTGGGTTTGGTGAGAAAAAGATGACCAATTTCATATTTAGTAGAGAGATCTAAGCTTAAAGCTTCCATAAACTCCTTGCCAGTAATCTGCCTTTTTATCCCTGCAAACTGACTATTGTTTGTTGCAATGGTATAAAGCCTTTCAAAGTAATCCTCCAATTTTACTAGCTGATCATTTGATGATACTATCTCTGGTAAACCTTTCTTATGTAATATACTAAATTTAGAGTGAAACCTATTGACTGTAGTGTTCAAAGCATCAGACTTTGTTTTTACCAAAGTTAAGAGATTCCTCTTCACTAGGGCTTTCTTTATTTCCAAAATAGTAGATTTGCTATCTAGAATGCTCATCTCTTGTAACTGCTACCTAGTCTTAGAATTTAGTACCCTGATCATTCCTAATGCTTCTTTGGGTTTTGTGCCCAATGTTGCCTTCTGGGTCTCTATCTCTCCTCTTCATTTAACAATTAGTTCTTGCTACTAAAAAATGATTTGTATGGATGGAAACACTTATGTGATAGAGTGGATAATATCTAACTAGATATCTTCTTTGGTTTGGGCAAAGTGCCTGCCATTAGAGTCTTGCTTTCTAACTCTTTAACCTTGAACTCTAACCTATGTGACTTTCGTATTTCTTCTACATACAAGGTATCATTTTTTACCTTTTGTGACTCCAGGGCTTGGAACTTCTAGAGTAATTTCTCATTTTGTTGTTTTTGTGCTTGTAGCTCCTGTGATAACCTTGTTGTTTCACCTGTTGCTGAAGACGAAGAAATTCCAGTAGGAGATGAACTTAAAGCTGCACCTGTCATTGGAATTGTTGTCACTAAGGTAACAAAAATTTGTGTTGTCTCTTTATGCTTGAGCAGTTGTTCTATCTGCCATTTCTTTAGTCTCTGGATCCTCAGTTGAAGGTAGTTTCAACTGTTTCTTCAAGGTTGTAATCTCAACATTCTTCTTTTGCAATATTTCTCAATTTCTTTACATTCCTGGGTATCATATACAGTCTTGATAATGATATCTTCTAAATATTTTAATTTCTTATCCTTAGACAAGGATGATAGAATTTCAATGTTAAGTTGTCACTATACATTGGAGAAAGAAGTTCTAAGCTTGGAAAGAGACATGGCAGTTATGGTCATTGTTTAAGAGATCATATCACTTGATTGCCTATGCAAATGCATTTGATCAATGGGATGAATATGGTTTACATCAAATGGGAAGATGGTATTCTTGCAGTCTGCTGTGGATTTAGGAAATGGAATCTAAGGCTGCAAAAATTCCATTTGCATCCTTCCTTTTTTACTGTCGAAGGCAAAGATAAGTCTATGTTGAGAAGTGGATGTCTGTTTCCAAAACTGACTGTAAACTTGACATTTAATACTTCCATTCTTTTTCTTGATTTACAAAAATGTTGAGAAGATATCAATATCCCCTGCTGAGATGGTCTTAGTTTATTGGATAATCTCCATAGGTTCAGTTGAAGAAGGAGTTGAAGAAGGAGTTGAAGAAGTAGAGGGAGGATTCGGATAAGTGGTACCTACTGATGAAACATCTTCCAATTATCCAAGATCAATTATCTCTGGTGCTTTGCTTCCTAATGACATTGACATCCCAGTTTTCAACTTCTTTTGCAAGATATAGTACTCTTTACTTGGTTATGTAGTTGATTGAGTTTATTCTCCTCCTCTTTTATGCTGAGTGCTCTGTGTAGCTAGATTCTTTCTCTGAGGAATTGATATAACCTGTTTATTAGCTTCTATGAGAGTAACTTGAGACCATTGCTCCTGATTCATGAACTTCTCCAATTTTGGCTTGGGAGTATAGTTTAAGGTGTTTCCTTCAACTGCACTATAAGAGATGAAATAACTCCGAAAGGATCATAAGACCAAGTGAAGCTTGGCTAGAGGTTCATGTTCTTTCACAATATGTTTGCTTCTATACCTGCAAAGTTACAGATGAAACTTCCTACTTTGGCTTTTAGTTTAAAATGTGATTTCTTCTTGCATGAGATAAAATGGACTTCACCCATATTTATCATTTTCTAGATGTATTCTAGTGAGAATATTCTCATTAGCACATACTTAGGCAATTTGTATGGAGTCAACTTGCTACCATAGATCCTAATCTCAGTGTAATTATGGTATAGGTACCAGTCACTAGTATTGGTTTGCTCTAATAGGTGGAGTCTCTTTTTAATTTCTTATCCAATTTTAGGCTCTGCCTGGTTGTTGAGTAATTGGGGAATTGGATGTATGAAGGAATCAATGAACTCAGAGAATGTAAAATTTAATGATCCTACTCTTACTAGCTCTATCTAGGGAATCATTGATTGATTCACTCCCTGCTCATCTTGTATGTTGAGCTGAATAGGCAATAAATCTCCCTATTGAAACAAAACTAGATGAATGATAATTGAACTGTACCTGAATACTTCTTGTGTGGTCAAATTCATAAACTGTTCATGTATATTATCAGCCATAGAGTGGTTATAATTATACAAGAAGGTTCGTTGATATTCTTTACTAAAGATAGAAAAGAATCCAAGGATGGACTCATCAACAGCTTGGTCATTTTCATAACCTAAAAGGTATGATAACATAGAGATTTTGTGTCTAGTAGCTTTAGGGAACATGGACGATGAATATGGAGGATTTCTCTTAGGTAATTATATATTGAAATAAATTAATTTTAGATTAATATATATTAAAAATAATTATTAAAAATAAATTAATTTTAATAAATTAATCTAAAACTGCTAGTTATAAATTTATAAATATATAAATATTAGTTAGTTATAAAGAAAACCTAATAATAGTTAAACATATTTTGATCAAATTATAAGTTAAAGGGACATATAAATATATATTAAACATAAATAATCAATTTTCAATTAATGGTTAAAAAGTTTTTTAATATTAGAGAATTCAAGAGCTAGAAAAATTAATAATTTTAAATAGTTAATAGTTAATAATTATTTATTATTATTAATTTTTTTATTCAATTAAAATCAACAGGGATAAGTAAAAGGGGGGTTTTAAGAAAGTTTTTCTTTGGTTATTAATTTATTTAATTACATAGGGACAATAATGCTATTCTATTTTATTTTTATTAAATATTATTCTATGGTTGTTAAATTAACTAACAACATTTTGAAAACAATAAGGTCAAGAACAGGACCATTAGTAAAACACTGAGCCAAAGGAGAAACCCTAGGACGAAAGAAAAGATAAGGCTCAAACGAGAAGGATATGGGAAATAAAGGGGAACTACAAAAGCTCTAAAAGGTTAAAAAGGTGGGGGGGAGGGAAAATGAAAGCAAGATTAAGAAGAAAGGGCAGGGATCCAGCAGCTACTGATCTTCGAGCCATCATCTCGATTGAGATTGTTAGGCCTTCTTTCAATTTCAATAGCTTCCTTGAATTTACGGTGGTGGAACTGCACAACCTTGGCAATAGCCTTGGCCTCCTCTATACAAACATGATGCTTGGTCTTTTCTGCATGCTCTGCTAATGCTGAAGACATGGTTCTCCCATGTCTTAGGTCCACTGCATGTTTGTTGATCCTTTGGTGGATGGAGCGCCCTGTTTCCCCGATATAGGGGGTCCCACAAGAACAAGGGATCAAGTAGACTCCCTTCATGTCTTTAGGGTCAATGGGATCTTTCATTGACCAGAGGGATTTACAAATGGTTTTGATGGCCTTAAAGGTTGAGGGAATGTCATACTTTCTAAGGATCTGAGCAATCTTGTCCATGGTTCCCTGGACATAGGGAAGATTGACACCTAGAAGGCCTTCTTTAGGTTTCCTTTTAATTAACGAATTTTTAGAGGCTTTAAGGAAAGCCTTCTGACCTAGTTGCCTACTATAGCCATTCTCCACGAAGAAATTAAGGAGATGGGATTTCTCCTTATCGAAGCTCTCATTATCAGAAATGCTAAGGGCACGAGTAGTGAGGGTGTTAAGAACACCCAACTTTTGAGCAGGTAAATGATGGGAATCAACATGAAGATACTGCTCAATATGATTTTTCTTCAAGAACACTGAGTGGGAGAGTGAACCATCCTTATTCTTAGATATAAGAATATCTAGGAAAGGGAGGAAACCGTTGACCTATTTTTCCATGGTGAACTTGATGGCAGAGGACTGACACTTGAGGTGATTGAAGAAGAGATACAACTCCTCTTGGCCATGAGACCAAATGAGATTAGTGTCATCTACATACCTTTTCCACAGCCTGGGTAGGAGAGGAGCTCAGGCTAAAGCTTTGGCTTCAAAATCTTCCATAAAAAGATTCACAATAATAGGGGATAGGGGGAGCCCATGGAAATGCCACAGGTCTATTCAAAGAACTCCCCCTCGAAACAGAAAAAGTGGTAGTGAGAGAGATCTCAACCAGATGCGTGGTATCGAGATTTGTCAGGTGATAGATCTCTTCTAAGGCCTCCTTTGTAGGGATACAAGTATAAAGGGAAACCACATCAAAGTTGACGAGAATGTCTTCAGGTAATTTTCTTCATGTGATTTACGCTGAAACTCTACATAATAAATGTTATGGATCACAGAAGCCTCAATTCAACAATTGAATATAATGTTTGAGAAACCTTCCATTAACAGGATAAGTGAAATATATTCCCTCAAGGCTTTTTAGCACAAAAGTGTTGTTTCCCTTTACTTCAGTGATAGCTAGAGGTCCAAACCATAGGTTGTCAAATTTGCCATGTTTTCCTTTGTCTTCTCTTCTGGAATCCCATATTAGAACTAGATCGCCCTCCTTGAAGTCCCTTTCCCTGGCTCTTCTGTAAAAGAGGCTCTTCAACTTATTCTGATACCTTTTCAATTTGTATTGAACTTCATCTCTGTTCTCATTAAGTTTAATGATTTGATTTATCCTCCTTGAAAAATAATCAAGTTCATCAGTTGAATCCTGCAGAAACATTAAAATAGGGAAGGCCAAATTGGTGGGGAAAAATGCATCTTTCCCATCAACTAACTGAAAGGGAATTTTTCCAGTAGATTTCTTTATTATTTGCTAAAGTTTTTCTGATAACCTTTACCACACTTTTATTGGATGATTCTGCTAGACCATTACCTTGAGGATAATATGGAGTTGAATGATGTAGCAGAATCTGATATTTCTGGAAAAACTCAATCATTTTGACACTAGAAAATGTTGTGGCATTGTCAGTAATAATATGGGTCAGGAAACCAAACCTAGATAAAAATTTTTCTTCAATGAATTTGATTACTAATGAGTCAGTAACATTTATTACTGGAATTTCTTCCACCCATTTAGTAAAGTAATATGTTGCAGTGAAGAACCAACTATGCTAATTTCTTGAAGTAGGATGAATATCTCCAATAAAATCGAATCCCCATTGGAGACAAGGTGTTGAAACTATTGTTGGGATCAATGGAAGAGCTGTTGGTTTTTCCTTACCAGCAAACATTTGACAAGGGACACAACTTCTAACCTTTGCTCCTACTTGTAAGAACAATGTTGGCCAATAGAATCCTACCCTTAATATCATATATGTTGTTTCTCTCCAAGCATAATGTCCTCCATAAAATCATGTATGAAACTCATTAATGATCCCTTCAGTCTTTGATTCCGTTGAACATAATAGCTAGATATTGAGTGGGTCCTTCCGATATAGATTTGCATTTATGATAAAGTACTCGACTGCTTTCAATTTGAGAGTCTTACATTGACTTTTGGAACATGATGCAGGATACTCAAAATGAATTAAGAAATTTACAATATCTTGATACCAATCTGATAAAAACAAATTTCTCATCAATGTGTACAGAAGCAGTTCGATCTAAGGGTAAAGGTTCTTGTGGATTCTTTTCTTCAGCATTTTGGGAATGTTCTTATGGATTCTCCTCATTTAGATTTTGGGAAGGTTCTTGTGGATTCTCCTCATTCATATTTTGGGAAGGTTCTTGTGGATTCACCCCTGGTATTTCAAAAATAGAGTTCATGCCTAGCACTTGACAGTTGGAATAAGCTAAAACCTTAGCTAATACTTGACCATTAAATGAATTTGTGGTTTTGATAGTTAGATCATACTCCGAAATTTGCGTGATCCATCTACCTCTCCTCCGATCAATATCTAGTTGAGTGAGAATAGTGTTAACAACACTGTTAGGAACATAGGCTATAATAGTTGAATGTAAAACATACATCCTAAAATATTTCAAGGATTGAACTAGGGCATAAGTCTACTTCTGGATTATGTCATATTTGAGCTCAGCATCTCTGATGTCTTTGCTAAAAAAAGGAGATATGTTAGTCATGGGAATCTTCATTATTTTGTAGTAAAATAGTAGTAAAGGTTGTTTAAGACGTGAAGGAAATGTTATTGAATGGTTTACTATAATCACAGCTGGCCAGGGTTGGAGCTTCAGAGATAGCTTTCTTTATTTGATCAAATGCATGTCTCGAAGAGACAATCCATTTAACTTCATGACCCTTCTTGAGAATATCATTTATATCTTTGACAATTTCAGCATAATTGGGTATGAACTTTCTTAAAAAGTTGATTTTACCAGGAAAAGCCTGAACTTCTTTTTTATTTCATGGTAATGTTAATTTCTGAATTGTTGATACTATGTTTGGATTGATAACTACTCCATATTTAAAAATTATATGGCCCAACAATTTCCCTTCTGAGATGGAAAATAGATGCTTCCTTGGATTCAATGATATCCCAAATTTCTTGCATCTTTCAAAAACCTTCATCAAGTGCTTTAAATATTTTTTATCAGAATTAGAGAAAATTGTAAGGTCATCAGGATAAATAACAAGAAATATGCTTACCTAGCCTATAAAACCTATATCCATAGCTCACTGGAATTTAGCTCATGCATTTTTCAAACCAAAAGGAATCCTTTCATACATGAAAGTACCATAAGGTGTTGTGAAGGCAGTCTTTTCCTTATCATCTTTGTCCACCATAAACTGATTATAACTAGAAAAACCATCTAACATAGAAATTCTGTTGGCTCTAGAAGCTTGTTGAAGTAATTGATCCATCTTAGGTAATGGATAACTGTCCTTCAGTGATGCTTTATTTAAGTTTCTAAAATCAACACAGAGTCTAATTTCACCATTCTTTTTTGTGACAAGTACTAGATTGGCAATCCAATTAGAATATCTCAATGGAAGAATAAGCTGTGCATCTAAATTTTTCTTAAGCTCTTTCTCAATAGTTGTTAGAACAATTGGATTAATTCTTCTGCGTTTTTGCTGGTAGGGTTTAGCTTCAGTTTTTAGTGGGATCTTATGTTCAATAAGGGATGCATCATAAGTTTTGAGATCATCATAAGGCCAAGAAAAAACATATTAATATTTTTTAAGTAACTTAAGATATTCATCTTTAACTTCTGTGGCTAAAGATGTAGAGATTTTTATATTTTGAACCTTTTTCTTGTGATCCAATATTGATTTCTTCTATTTCATCTTCAAAAGAAATGGATGGAGGGTTTTGGGGGGACATCATTATAATTGAATAATTTTTCTAAAGGAATTAACCCCTTAGGAATGAAGTTGTTTGATAATTGTATGATGTCATGATCTGCAATCTTGGAATTTAATTCTAGATCATCAACAACTTGAGGATTGACAATATCAAGATTGTATTCATCAATTTGCAGAAGAGAAAATTCACCTACAAGTTGAAGGAAAGATTTTAGGTGTTCATCCTCCTCAAAAACCTACCAATGCTTTTTTTTATTAGGTATAGATGGCATGTATTTAACCTATATTTGGTATAATAGTTGTTCTTGACCAGGAACCTTAATGAGCTTGCAGAAACAACCAAAGAATCTGCATGTATGTTTTCATTTCTAGGGACATAAGTTATGTTGAAGGCATCAAAGAAATTTTCAACGGAATCCTAAGCCTCATTTCTATAAGACCTAAGCCTAGTATGCTTTGTTTGGCAAATATTTCTAACTTGCCTTACAATGAGCTCCGAGTCAGTGAAAACACTCAAGTTGTGTACCTTTAAAATTTTTGCTAACTATAGTCCTAGAAAGAAAGCCTCATATTCCGCTACATTGTTGGTGACTTCAAAATCAAGATTACATGATTGTGTTATGTTTTCCTTTTCTGGTGATATTAACACTACCCCAACCCTTGCTCCACCCTTTGTACAAGAACCATCAAAGAACAACTTCCATACATCAGTTTGATTTGATACAGGGTTTCTAACTACATCTTCAATTTTTACTTGAGATTCATATATTTGATTTGAAGAGAGTTGAAAATAGCCAAAATCTTGATCAATTTCATAAATGGGGTGGTTCTTTGGTTGATTTGTTTGGCATACCATTTGGAAAAATCTAACCTCTCTATACAACCTAATTTGTTCTCCCCCATAAATTGGAATAGTGGCACAAGACATGTCAATCTGAAGAGTTCCCCCTAATTTGGCATAGTAAGACCTTGAAAGGAGCATTGCAAATTTGGGAGGGATGTCAGTGACAACAATATCTAACACTATGGTCTTTACTCAGATTTGGGAAAGAGTTACTATTAAATCATTATTCAATCCTAGACAAGGTACTCTTTTGGAGTCAAAGGTGTACAAATCATGATAGGATCTAGTTATGTCAAGATTTAAATGATCCATGATGATTTTTGGCATGAGATTATGTGATGCTCCAAAATCATGCATACAACTATATAGCATGGAGTCATTTTTCTTTAGTGTTACATAGAAAGGGGGTGTTATTTCATCTATCATATCTGAGCTAGGACCAAAGACAACTGTTGGTTTTTCATCTTGAAGGATAATAACTTCACTTTTAGAATCAACAGAGGTGTTTTGTATCCATTTGGAAACTTGAATTTTATATCCAGGGTTTTTGTAAATTTCTGGAAATGTTATAGTGTTAGGTATCTATACTACTAGTGTAACCCCTTCTTGTTATTAGTACAACCCCTTTATTATATTTTTGTGCCTATGTAGTCCCCATATTGTTATTATTGTGCACCATAGAAGCCCACTATTGTTATTATTGTTCCCTTACGTTATTATTGTTATGTTGGCTCTGATTATATTACGATCCCTCAGACTCCTATATATAGAAAGGAAGTCTTTTCATTTGTATCATCTAAGAATTGTTCATTTGTGTAATTTAAAGGAGGTTACCCCCTCGAGGAGGCTGAATTCTAAGGCGTTGATCTATCCTTTCTATCTTTTGGTGAGCTGGTTTCATAACATTTGGTATCAGAGCTATGGAATCTAGGGTTTCGCTACACCAAACAGGTCTTCATGGCATTTTCACTATAACCTTTTCTATAAGAAGTTTCAAAAGCTAAAAAAAACCCATTTGAGAAGAAATCATTCTAAACCTCGCGTCTAAATTTTAGATCTTTTCTCACCATATTTTCGGAGATATAATCTGAGACATTTAGGGTTTTTCAGGCTCCCGAATTACATTGTAAACAGGTGAGCTAGGGAAAATCGTCGTAACATTCTCTCTGAGTATCAAATTGAAATTTAGTAAAAAGCTGCAAAAAGAGGACTTCTTGTAGTTTTCTGTATAACATTTTCCAGTACTAAGGTCAGAACAGTGAGATGTGGCACATCGTACAAGTTCCCTCTACTGAACTAGTCTATAATCAAGTCACCATGGGAGATTTGGCATGACTCTTTCTTGGCTAACCAAATTCTGATCAGACTTGTAGGGTTAGAAAGAGAACTCATATAACTATCATAGGAAGATATTTCAGGACTTGGAGATCTAAAATTATAGAGTTACAATCATTTCAATATCGAGCTCCTAAAATTAAGAAAAAGTGAGATGAGGAAGTTTGATGTCAAGGATCCGGTAAATTGGATACTACAGATGGAGAAATATTTTGAACTACATGGTGTAACACTATTACTAAAGGTATGTGTTGCATCTTCATATTTAGAACGAGATAAATTTTTATGGTATAAAGGTCTTTGTTCTTGTAAACCACTTGTTACGTGGTCAATTTTCATTGAGGAAATTATAGCACATTATGAGGATACAAAGAGAAACACCACAGTAATTGGAAGGAGAAAGAGAAAAAGGGCTTTGTTACAATTGTGATAAAAAGTACATTAAAGGTAATAAGTGTGCTAAGAAGAAATTATTTTACACTTATTGTGGAGAGGAGGAAGAAAAGGATCAAGAAACATCAAAAGAAGAGCATATGCACCAAGAATCAACCCCAGAGAAAGAATAAATGAACCCGTCCACATATTGTAAAGCATTGGAAATAATTACTACTCCTCAAACTCAATAGAAGGACATATCAAGAAGAAAAAGGTTCAAGGAGTGAAATACCACATCAATAAATAAGAAATGAATCCAACCATATCTTGTAATGCAATGGCCAGAATTACTACTCCTCAAACTATCAAGATAGAAGGACATATCAAGAAGAAAAATGTTCATGAAGTGAAAGATTACATAGAGCATCAAGAAATGAATTTGACAATATCTTGTAATGCATTGGAAGAAATTACCACTCCTCAAACTGTAAATATAGAAGCACATATCAAGAAGAAAAACATTCAAACATTGAAAGATCACATCGAGCATCAACAACAATATCTCCAACTTTTAAAGGATAACACCACTTTGGTGCGGAATTGAATGAAACAATAGGGAGATCAACATAGCAATTAAAGAAGTTTTGATGTAGGCGATTGGGTATTTTTATGGTTACATACATACAAACAAATGTCCCTCAAGAAAGCTATTTATGAGAAGGAAATGTTGGCAATACTACACGCACTTAAGAAATGTCGACATTACCTAATGGGAAGACACTTCAAGGTAAAAATGGATCATGATATTCTTAAATACTCCTTAGAACAAATATTATCTTTAGAAGAAAAAATAAAATGGGTAACAAATATGTTGGGTTATGACTTTGACATCATCTATAGAAAAGGGAATTTTTTTTTTGTTGCATATGCACTCTCAAAAAGGATGAGGGTGTGGAAGCATTGTTTTTTGTTATTTCTATTATCCAACCGGATTGGATAAATGAAGCAAAGGATGAATGGAATAAGGATGAAGAAGTGTGTCCACTCATTCAAATGTTGCAGAAGATCTGAATTCAATCAATATTGCCAGAACTTGAAGAGGAAGGAAAAACCATATTGGAACCTGGAGCAGTCACAGAAACAAGATCTCGATAGCTACGAAATCAATCAATTTCAAAGTATCTAATCAAGTGCAAGAACTTACCTGCTGAATATTCCACATGGGAGGACAAGAATTGTATACAGAAGCATCAAGAAATACTCAAGCATTGAGGACAACACTTTTTGAAGGAGAGGGGCATGTTAGGCCCCTATACTACTAGCGTAACCCATTATTGTTATTAGTATAGCCCCCTTATTATATTGTTGTACCCATGTAGTACCCATATTTATATTATTGTGCCCCATTGAAGCCCACTATTGCTACTATTGTGCCCTTACATTATTATTGTTATGTCGGCTCTGATTATATTATGACCGCTTAGACTCCTATATATAGAAAGGAGGTCTTGTCATTTGTATCGTACAAGAATTGTTCATTTGTGAAATGTAGAGGAGGTTTCCCCCTCAAAGAGGCTAATTTATAAGGAATTCATCTATCTTTTCTATCTTTTTGTGAGTTGGTTTCATAACATTTAGGGATTTTAACTCTTTTTCAAGATTAAATGCAGTCAAGGCAGTTTTTTCAATTTGAGTTGTATCAATTGACTGATTTAATGGTCGAATAGTAGTTGTCTGAGTTTCAACAGTTTTGGTATGAGGTTCAATTGTCATAGGCTAATTAGGAGGCCTTCCAGGACCAGGTCTAGGTCTAAGATCATATATTTT
This sequence comes from Pinus taeda, assembly GCA_000404065.3. NCBI lineage: Eukaryota > Viridiplantae > Streptophyta > Pinopsida > Pinales > Pinaceae > Pinus > Pinus taeda. Next base: position 52,456 of record APFE031566094.1, read on the forward strand.
ATTGAGCTCTGCAATTAGGAATTCGGAGAAGGTGTGGTATTTGGAAACCTGTGAGGATTATTGATCTTCTTGATCTTGCTTATTTTGAAGAAGAAGAATCATAGTGGTCTGAGCAGAAGAGATATCCATATTGTTAATGTCTTCAGTGATAGTCATCATATTGTCATCAAGTTGTTGATCATCTATCAGTAAAGGAGTTGGAACCTGTCGATCATTACTAGGTCTTTGAAGAATTTGTAATTGTGGATTTCTTTTGTATTGAACTTGATTTTGATTTTACGGTCGAGCTACTATTTTTTGAACTATTCTAGGTTGAGTCTCAATCTTGGAAATTCTATTGGATAGATTTCAAAGAAGTGGAGTAATCTCATAAATTTTAGAATCTTCAGTTTGAGTCATAGAGGAAGTTGAGGCCTCTTGACTAGATTTAAGTTTTCTTTTGGGATTGTCCTCTTTAGCTTTTAAAGTGGCCGAGGAAGCCTTATTTTCTTCTACCTATATAGCATTAGTTTGCATGTATTCAAGATTACTTAAAGTTATTTCTCTTAACATTACAAAAAAATCATCTTCAAAGGCTTTTGAAAACCTAGATTTGGTTGTTGTGACACGGGGTTTGCAATCAGGGGCATCTTATGATAAAGTTTTTTGAAACTTTTAATAAAGTCAAATACAAGTTCACTAAAGTTTCCTTTAAGTTCTTCAAACTTAGTCAAAAAGTAAAGAGCATATTTCTTCACACCCCATTGTTTTCTAAATATATTTGTTAACTCTTCCCAAGACCTAATGGAATTTGTAGGTAACTACCTAAACGAGGTTCTTACATTTCCCACAAGAGATTCAACAAACAACCTCATATAGACTTTTTCTTGCTCAATGTTCATATTATCCGGAAAATCTATAAATTCTTGAAGATGGTCCTCAGTAGAGGAACCATTTTCTCCATTATACCTAGGAAGATGTTTTAAATATCCTGGAGGGAATGCATCGAGGTTTTGAGGTAAAACTAAAGATGCATATCTAGCCTGTACAATAGGTTGGAATGCAATAGTTGAAGATGGTGTGTGAGATGTTTTTGTAGATGTTGAAGAATAAAAATAGGAAGATGGTGATAAATAAGGTGTATACCTATGTGGAGGTGGGGAAGGAGGAGATGAAGAAGGAGGAGATACACTATATGAATTTAAGGGAGTGTTAATAACTAAATTTTGATCCTACAACTGAATCCTCTTTTGTTTAAAAGAGTGGATTTGAATATATAGAAAAGGCCCCTTCAGGTTGTTCAGAAGTGGAACCTCTAGGTCGTTCAAAAGTGGAAGGGAATGAATAAGTAGTGGGGGATATAAAGTCTGTTGGTTTGTATTCAGGTAAACGAACACCCAAGTCAGACTCAGATTTAGGTGATCCTAGTGAAAGTAAGGGTTCTGGATGAGATTTAAGTGAATGAATAAATAAATCCAATTTGAAATTAACTCCCTTGTCTAAAATTTCAACAACCCTAGGTGATAATTGGGTCCAATCTGGATTGGATGGAATATATATTTTTTCTTTCTAAATTATGCTAAATTCTATTACTGAAACATAATGCTACACTGAGGCTTTGGCCTTTGCATGTTTGTGCCTTAGCTTAAGGCATATATCAACAAAAACATATTGTGACTGCCCACAATGAGAAACCAGTCTAGTTCAAAAATGAAATTGTAAATATTATCTTGCTACCCCTGCAGGGTAAACAAACAATTAATCCCAGTATCTATCCCATTTCTCAGAAAGCGAGAAAAGACATCAAGGAAACCAAATTACAACAAGTTTTTCAAAAAATCCCCGAAAAGGACCAGATAATATAATTCCCGAAACTTGAAAGTCGAAGACACATGACATGTTGAGTAGCCGTTCGAGTGTTATGCTGACAAGTCAAGTGTCATGTTGCGGCGACGGGTGTTCCTCAATAATGGGACACTTGTAAGCATACATGTCATCTTCTTCCTGTGGTGTTGCTCCTGTGTCATCATCCACCTGATGGTCAAGGTCCTTCTCCTCCTTGTTTGGAGGAGTGTCTTACTTCGCCCCTGCACATTGAGATCTTCTCTTGACTCGGTCTGGCTCCTCACTGGTATGGCATCCACCTCTAGTAGCTGGCTCCTCGTTGGTATGGCATCCACCTCCGATAGCTAGCTCCTCATGGAAGGTAATGGAGATGGTGGCAGTTATGATGGGTTGAATTAGGGAGCAGCGGGAAGTGAACTACGCTGAGTGGCTAGGCTGAGCAGTGGGGCTACTGGGGATTTTAGAGGGTGGAGAGTCAAAATGCGTCAGTTGGAGATGGAGAGCTCATGCATTGCCTTTGCCACTGTGAGTATTTGGAGATTAGCTTGTGGTCATATGAGCTGAGGGGGAAGAGGTGTCTGAGCTAGGAGACGGTGGAGAGCGAGGTAATCTGCCTCTGCTACTCCCTCTTTTGCTTCGCATTCTATGGCATGTCCTAAGAATTTTGTTGCTGGTGGGAGGAGAATGTCTATTGGGAGAAGGCTCAGAGTAATGAAAAGGCTTAGTAGATTCAGAGGTCAGGTCAGAGAAAGGAAGAGTAGCCGACGCGGGGTGGAGAATGAAATTGTGGACCAAGCTCTATTTAAAATGATTACCCGGGCCAATTTGAATGTAGCATAGAATGCTGAAACACTGGCCCATGGAATTGCAAGAGCTCAATTCCACTACAGCTAGTGGGCAATGGCATTGCAGAGGCGAGCGATTAGAGGCAAGGTCGATGGAGTGAAAATTACCAGAGGTTGCCATTAATCTAAGCCGAGGTGGCTAGACATAGTCAAGTTGATTGCAATGCCGATTTAATTGCCATTTATGGGTGCTATTAATTCTATTTATGATATGGTGTGTGAGATTATGGAGGGCCATGTGGCCAGGCCACTTGTCATCCCAATCTCCCGCCAACACATTAATCGTGATGTACACCCGCATCCAGGAGTTGTGCTTCATTGTGCACCATGTCAGTCCATTCTTGTAGTTGAGTTTGGCCATTTAGAATGTTGATGGTTCCTGATTGGAGTACCTGTTCTTGTTCGACTTCTGTGTTTTCCAGAAGATCGACAACCTTGTTGCTCTATCTCTTAACATGAATGAAAGTGGTGGCTTTTCTATTATTCATCCATTTCTCTATTAGTTCTAGCCCTGCTGCTAGTCTCCAGCTTGTGGCTACTTTCGAAGTTGGGATTCCCATTGGTATTTGTTTAGCCATGTTGATGAGGATTTGAGAATCCCCTTCTATTATAATGGGATAAAATTTATATTGATGAGCTAGATTCATACCTTGCCATAATACTTCCAGTTCTACTAAATTATTTGTTTCCCATACAATTGAACCAAAATATAGTAGTAGAGGTTTTCCTTCATGATTTCTGAATATTCCTCTGTGTCTTGATTTGCTTGGGTTTCCTTTTGAAGCCCCATCAAAGTTGAGTTTGATCACATTTGTGGGAGGGGGATTCCATTGTGTGGACGCCTTAGTGATGATGGTGGATTCATTGTGATCATGCTGAGCCTCCAGGATTTGTATTTTTCAGTTGTCCCAAATATTCTATTCATGTTCCTGAGTAGGGAGGTCCTCTGCTTTCGAATTTTGGAGTGCCTGGGTTTCTTGAATGTTCTGGCATAGAATGTTCCAGATGATTTCCAGTGTAGTGCTTTGGTTTTTGAAGATTCTTTTGTTCTTTCCTTCCAAATTGTCCAGACAAGTAAGCCTGGGAGGATCATCCAGAAAGAGTTTAGAAGCTTGATGTTGTATGGAGCAGGGGACTAGTTGCGAATGGTGCTTATGATATCCCTTGATATTCTACAAGGTCATTGACACCTGAAGGTGATTTTTTCCCATAATTGGTTGGCCATATGGCAAGAGTCCATGAGATGTTGAATGGTTTCACCTTGTTTCTTTCAGTCAGGAAAGTATGAGGGTCCCTAGAATCCTCTTTTAATTAGATTGTCCCAGGTGAGAATTCTTTGATGATAGAGTAGCCAGGTGAAGGTAGAGACTTTGCGCCATACTCTGGTGGTCCATAAGCGTGTGCAGATGGGGTCTGTTGTTTGCTGTGTTTGAAGCATCATCTTGTATACTTCTTTTGTTATGTATATCCCCCTCGGAGTGTATCCCCATCTCAAGACGTCTTTTGTATTTTTGTATCTAATTTTCCTACTGTCGAGCTCCTTGTGCAGATATTTATGATAGTCTTCCATTGCTTCATGTGCTATTTGTTCAGCTTGTTTCCATTGCCTGAATCCTTGATTAATGTCTTGAGTCCAGTGCAGGTAAACTTGGTCATTTTGGTTGATGTCATTGCCCTCAAGATTTTGAGGGGGGAGGACTTCTAAGATTTTGGAGCACTACTGCCATGAGTCAGTCCAAGATCTTGCAATTACACCATCATGTATCTCCCAGAAGCTGTTCTGTTGTATTATCTCTTTATGCTATTTTGGTGCATTCCAAATTAGAGATCCTATATCTATATTGGTGATTCTGATTAGCTCTTCCGGCAGTCAATTATTCACATATTTTGTAGTCCATAGTTTGGCCCGTGGTGTGTGTGGGCTTGACACCCAATGCCACCATAATCTTGCTCCCATCAATGTATTGTTGTGTTGGGGATCTCGTAGTCTCAGACATCCCTGCTTTTTTGGTGTGCAGACTGAACCCCATTTTACCAGTGCCCATTTGCAATTTTTCCCTGAGGATCCCCAGAGAAAGTTGCGTTGCATGTCTTTGATCTTTTTGAGCACCCATTTCGGCACTGTGATTACTCAGAATATATTAAGGGGCATAGATTGAAAAACTACCTTAATCAAGGTGAGCCTACTTGCCATGTTGAGAGCTCTGTAAGTCCATGATGATAGTCGACCTTCAATTTTCTCAAGGAGGTGTTTCCAGGAAGCATGCTTTAAGGCCGAATCGATCAGTGGAGCACCCAAATATTTGGATGGAAGTTTGGCTGGTGAGAAGCCTATGATTTAGGCAATGACTCTTTGGGTTGTAGGGGGAGTATGGAAGAACAAAATTTGAGATTTTTCAGTGTTTATAGTGGTTCCTGAAGTCATAGAGAATGTGTCTAGCAAGGTTTTGAAAGAGTGAGCTTCATGGATTGAGGGCTATCTAAACAACATATTATCATCCACAAATTGTTGATGAGTGATGGCAGAGGTTCCATGTGTAGAGATGCCTCTAAGGTCTTGGGAGTGAACAACATGCTTTATAAGGTGACCTAAACCTTCTGCCATTAGGAGAAAAAGGAAGGGAGATAAAGGATCTCCTTGACGGATTCCTCTATAGGGGGAGAAGGGACTTGAGGGGACACCATTAACTAAGATATAGAAGAAGGAAAAATATGTTAGATTCATCACCCATCTGACCCAGGTCAGGCTAAAACCGAAGGCAATAAGCATTTGTTTTATGTAATTCCAGCTTAATTTGTCAAAAGATTTAGATAAATAAACTTTGAGAAGCATACCTGCCTGTTTGTTTCTCTTCAAGGAGTGTATGATCTCATGAGTCAGAATTATGCCATCTAGGATTTGACATCCTTCTACATAACTTGATTGTTTTGGCGAGATGAGGAGTGGGAGTATCGGTTTGAGATGGTTGGTGATGACCTTCGAAATGATTTTGTATACGACATTGCAAATATCGATGGGTCTGAATTTCTCCTAAGTACTCGGCTGATGTTCTTTGGGGATGAGAGCTATGAATGTTGCATCGAGAGAAGGAAGAAGAAAATACATGGTTCTAGATTCATATACCACCTTCCATACCTCCTATTTGATTAGTTCCCAGAAGTGATGGAAGAAGTTGGAGGTGAAGCCATCTGGTCTGGGGGCTTTCCCATCCTTCAGTTGAGCTGAAGTTGATTCTACTTCCGACATAGTAATCGATCACAGTAAGAGATAATTGTGCTCTTCTAGTATGATTTTTGGAATATGCTTGAGTATTTTATTTATAGCAGGCTGACTATCTATTGGCGGCTCTTGATGTACCATTTTGAAGTGGTTAATGAGCTCTCTCTCAATGTCTTCATGTTTTTTGAGTCATTCTCCTTATTGATTCTAAAGATGTGCAATGGTTTTATTCATTCTTCTTTGGATAGTAGTGCGATGAAAGAATTTAGTGTTTCTTTCCCCTTCTTTTAACCATTTGATTCTTGACTTTTGTTTCTAGAGAATTTCTTCATGCTTCCTTCTTTCTTCCAGATGTGTAAGAAGATATTGTTCTTGGCTTACCAGTGCCTCAGTTCTACCTCCTTCAATGATTTTCTGCTATAGCTCTATCATTCTTTTCTCGAGCCTTTTTTGACCTTGAGAGATATTTCAAAAGGTAGCATGATTCTAGTGCTTGATTTGCTTTTTGAGATGCTTCAGTCGTTGTTGAAATTGGTACATAGTTGACCCTCCAGTAGGAGTTAAGTTTTCCCAAGCTGATTTGACCATATTTTTAAAATCTGGGTGAGTGAGCCAGAATGTTTCAAATATGAACGATTTCTTAATTGAGTCTCCAGGTTTGTCCATTGAAGTGAAATGGGTCAGTGATCTAAGCCTGATAGGGAAAGTATTGAAGCGATGATGTCACCTCCCAAATGCACTGAGTTAGCTGAGATTAGAAATTTGTCCAGCCTAGAGGTGATTTGTTGAGATCCTTCTCTTTTGTTATTCCAAGTGTAAAGACCATTATTGAATGGTAAATCTATTAGTCAATTATTTTGTATGTATTCTTTGAAGCCTTTGCTCTCATTATCCAATTTCGCCCTACCTCCTTTTTTCTCTTCTAGTTTATTAATCATATTGAAGTCCCCTCCCGTGATCCAAAGCGGATATTTTCTTATGGAGTTGAGAGTTTCCAACTTTTTTAGCAGTGCATTCTTTTGTACAGAATCCTGAGGGAAATATACATTTTTGAAATGATCATGTATATTGGTTCCTATGATGAGAAAAGTGGCTTGTATGTGATGATGGGAGGCATGAAAATCTATTAGTGAAATATTTTGTGTATTCCAAGCGATAGCAAGCCCTCCTGAAGCTCCATATGCATATACCATGATAGTTTGGCATCCCAGTAAAGCTTTGGTTAGAATAGAATCTAATGTGTTGTTGCTTCATTTTGTTTCCTGCATGAAGAATATATGGGGTTTTTCATGCTGTATCATGTTTTTGATCATCCTGTATTTCCCGAGACTGTTGAGTCCTCTTACATTCCATGAGATGAGCTACAAGGTTTACTAGTTGGTAATGATCTGTAGTATTTGGTCAACTTGGAGCACCTGTCGGACTCCACTAGCACTTCCCCAATGAGGATGGTACATTGTAAATCTATCTTTCTACCCCTTTTCTTGTTAGAAAATTATATATTACGGAGTAATGGAACACATAAAATATTGTAGAAATATAAACACAGAAAACACATAAAACAAGAGAGACACAGATTTACATGGTTCACCTAGTTTGGGCTACGTCCACCCTAAACATCCAGTCCTTCCTTTCTATTATCCAGCAAAATGAAGAGACACAACCTACACCAAATCCCCTGTAATATCCTCTGTTTTCTCTCACAGTCTCACGTCTCTGTTTCTTGCTCACACTCACATAGAATACACATCTACTACACAGCCTCAAATACAATGCCCTCATACAAAGAGAGGGGTTGCCTTCTAGGGAAAAAAACCCTAAACTAAACATAAGTTCTATCGTCAGATCATCCACCTAATGAACGACCTAGACTGACTAGAAATTACTATACTTTTACAAGGCAAACTTACATTTGTTTTTAGCTTCGGGGGCATTTCCCCCGAGCCCCCGCTGGGGGACAGCTAGCCCTGGGACCCCCCAACTGGGGGGTATTGGCCCCCCTGGACCTCTGCGGGGGGGACAAGTCCCCCCCACACCCCCCCACGTGGAGGGGTGTACAAACTTGCTGGGGTATACATCCGGCTGAAGCAAAGACCTCTGAACAATCATGCTCCACACACAAAATTTCTTTCCATCTTTGGTAGTGTGTTTTCCATCCCATCTGTTTCCTTGTTGTATGCCCAAGGTTCTTTGCTAGTGTACTCTTGAGAGTACTACTTCCATATTTTCGAGCTGCCTGTCTGGTATTTTGTCAAACTCCTTCTTTTCGTAATCTTGTTCAAGGCCATAGATGTCTAGGTCTCCTAGATTAAAGCTCTCTAGCTCTTCTTCCATGTGACTTTGATGACTACTCTTAGCCATGTGTTGGGATGTTTTGAGTTAGTCTCTCAGAAAGTTGTCAATGTCCATTCCTTTCGCTGACCATTGGGCCTTGTCTTCTCCTTGGTAGGGGGTGGGTTGAGAAGCTATTGGCTATTGACCTGAGCTTTTTTCCTATAGGCTCTGACTCGAAGCATTGAGAATGGGTACGACAGATGACTTGGTTGTTGGCATGGTGAAAGATTTAACCGATTTGGATATATTTGATTTCGGCATGTCTAAGTTTTATAGAATATCAACATTGTTGCTGGTGGATGGTATAGCGGAATTGGGCAGAGTGTTTTTTGGTCCAAGAGGGGGTTTCTGGTGTGTTTCTTCCTATTTGAAACTTTGGTAGACCCTTTAGAGTCAGATTTTGCTGCATGGTCTGAGGGTTTAGGGGATGCATTTAAGGGACAGTCGCGAAATTAATGGCTATTAGCATGGCATTTCCTACATCTAAAGGGCACATGTTCATAATCTATGGGTTGGATCCATTCGAAGTCATCATGAAGGAAGCTTACCAAGCCCGTGAGAGCGTTGTCGAGTCGCATGTAAACGCATATGTGAGCATATGACGTGTACCTCTGGAGCTTTGTTTCCTCTGCAATCTTTATGAATTCTCCTAGTCCATTTCCAATAGCTTAGAGTGATTCTTCATCCCAATATTCGAGAGGTAAGGAGTACATTTGAATCTAGACTGGTGCCTAGTTGAACTCTTCCTTGTGTGGGTTGAATATTTCTATCCAATCTCTTAGATATAGACCTGCGGCATTGAAAAATAGGGGACTCCATTCAGGATGTGGTTTCTGTCTTCAATGCAGTTGAAGATGGCTGTGAAAAATTCTTTTGGACCCAGCTGAAGCGTAACATGCCCTTTTGGCTTCCATTTTCAGGTTATCCATCCTTGCAAGGCTTTCTCAGTTGGCCAGTAGCCTATGAATTTACCTATGAGTGCATGATCCTTCATATACTGTATTTTGGCATTGATTATGTTACTTGGTAGATCTATTTTGGGGCGTTCTACGGAAATAGGCTTGCATGTGGAAGATGTTGTCTTCTTTCATTCTTCAGGACTTGTGGTGGTGTGTTCCTTTCCTTTGTTCAGATCTTCTACTTTTGGTAGCTGTGTAGGTTGGAGCGGCAACTATTCCATGCTCCCAGATAAGCGTTGTGCATTTTCATTCCCATTTGGCCTGCTTCCGTTGTTGCTTCCTATGGGGGGAGGCCCTATGGCCTCCCCCATCTGAATTTTCATTATTTTTGTCTGTTAGATCAGCTAAACCCATGCTTGAAGTTTTGCAAATGTTTCTAAAGGTCTGACGCCTCTGTCTTTGTGCCGTGGAAGCGTTTGTCAGAAACCCTTGTCCACCATTTCCTCTGCTTAGCACTCCCTCCCATGGAAAATATCAATGGATTGGATGGAATATTAGTATAGGGATCAAATTGTAATAAAATTTCAGATTGTAAGGCTGAAGTGGAAGAAGATGGTTGGTGTCTCCTTCTAGAACTGGCATTTCTCACAAGTCTTTCTAGATCTGATAGAGGACTAACTGTTTCTTATTCAAAATGGGATCTAGTGTGCTTAAAAAGTGCTAGTCTGATACAAAGCAGTCTTTAGGTGAAGGATATTGACCTATCTAGACCTTTAGTCACCTTAAGGGAATATGGTTTATGTAATTGTCCCAAGAAAACTAATCAAATTTAAGTTCCTAACAACGACACTAGATTGATGTTATTCCTCTGAGATGATAATGGTAAATTGATCATGCTAGAGAATCTAAGATATTTGTTTTAGGGTTTTTGGTTTTGGTTTCGATGGAGGACCAATACATAGAACAAAATACAAGAATGATGTATTAACTCTTCTATATTTTACTAATAGATAATCAAAGGGCTGCTATTTGACTTGACACAGTGATTTTAATTTATAGGGTGTTTAGAAAGAATAGTAAGGAGGTATGATAATTTAGATTTCAGACAGAAAAATAAATTATCATATGTAAGAAAACCTTTGTCTAGTTTTCAAAAGTTAAACAAACTATGCTTAAGATTACATAAGATGCTGATAATTTTATGATTTAGAGGGAGGTTGTTAGAAAGACAATCCAATAGCTCAGTCTCTTTATGATAATAACTTCTGAAAGGAATTTTAAGAATAACTGTAACACATTTACTCTCACCTGATATCTCTGAAAAACCTAAACATATGCATAATAAACATAATGAATGAAACACATGAAAAACTTACAGAGAAAACGAAACTGTATGAGACCAAATTCAGAATCCTTTGCTTTATTATCAATGATTTAGAAACATCTTGTACATCAATTCTTTTTAAAAAAGAGCTCATGAAAGGTACCACCTTTAATAACTCATATAATAGAGTTATTTATACAAGTTCTAAACAAAATATCCTAAACTGATTACAAGATAGCTTGGAAGAAGATAGGAAAAGAAGAACTATTGCATGATGTGTCCCTATTAGATAGGTAGTTGTCGATGACTGTTCCTTCAAAATCTATTCTTGTCGTCTTCTTGTTGGAATGAAAAGTTAATCAATTGTTTCACCTAATTGATCCCACCTTTTCTCACTAGGTATCTCAAGATTTACCATCCTTCTAAGTATCTCATCAACTTTGGTGTATCTATTAAAATTGGGTTTGGTGAGAAAAAGATGACCAAATTCATATTTAATGGAGATATCTAAGCTTAAAGCTTCCGTAAACAGCTTGCCAGTAATCTACCTTTTTATCCCTGCAAATTGACTGTTGTCTGCTACAATGGTATAAAGACTTTCACAGTAATCCTCCAATTTTACTAGCTCATTTTGATGATACTATCTCTTCTAAACCTTTCTTATGTAATATACTAAATTTAAAGTGAAACCTCCTAACTATAGTGTTCAAAGCATCACACTTTATTTTTAGCTGAGTTACGAAATTCTTCTTCACTAGGACTTTCTTTATTTCCAAAATAGTAGTTGTCCTATCCATAATGTTAATCTCTTGTAATTGTTGCCTAGTCCTAGAATTCAATACCCTAATCATTCCTGATGCCTCTTTGGGTTTTTTGCATAGTGATGCCTTCTGGGTCTCTATCTCTACTATGCATTTAACAATTAGTTCTTTCTACTCAAAAATTATTTGTATGGATGGTCATACTTCTGTGGTAGAGTGGCTAATATCTAACTAGATATCTTCTTTGGCTTGGGCCAAAGTGTTTGCCATTAGAGTCTTTATTTCTAACTATTTATTCTTGAGCTCTAACCTATGTGAATTCTACATTTCTTATACATACAAGGTATCATTTTTTACCCTTTGTGACTCTGAGGCTTGCAACTTGTAGAGTAATTTCTCATTTTGTTATTTTTGTGCTTGTAGCTCCTGTGATGACCTTGTTGTTTCACTTGTTGCTGAATACGAAGCAACGTCAGTGGGAGATGAACTTAAATATGCACATCTCATTGGAATTGTTGACACTAAGGTCACAACAAGCTCTGTTGTCTCTTTTTCCTTGAGAAGTTGTTCTATCTACTCCTCCATTTTCTTGATCTGTATGTTTTGCTCAATAAAGAGCTTTAACATCTCCTCCATGTGTTGTTCATTTTCTGCCATTTCTTTAGTCTACGGATCCTTAGATGAAGGTATTTTCAACTTTTTCTTGAAGGCTATAATCTCAACATTCTTCTTTTGCATTATGTCTTCAATTTCTTTACAGTCTTGGGGATCATATCCAATCTTGATAATGATATCTTCTAAAAATTTTAATTTGTTATCCTTAGAAAAGGCTGACAACTTTTCAATCTTAAGCTTGACTATACATTGGAAAAAGAAGTTCTAAGCTTGGAAAGGGACATGGAAGTTGTGGTCATTGTTGAAAATAGCATCTCACCTAATTGCTTACGAAAATCTAGTTGATCAATGGTATGTATGTGGTTTACATAAAATGAGAAGATGGTATTCTTATAGTCTATTGTGGATTTAGGAAATGGAATATGAGCCTAGAAAAATTCCATTTTCATCCTTGCTCTTTCACTGTTGAAGGAAGAGAGAAGTCTATGTTGAGAAGTGGATGTCTGTTTCCAAAACTGAGTGTAAACTTGAGATTTAAGACCTTCATTCTTTTGCTTGATTTCCAAAAATTTTGAGAAGATATTAGTATCCCCTACTGAGGTGGTCTCAGTTGATTGGATAATCTCCATAGATTTAGTTGAAGAAGGAATTGAAGAAGTAGGGGGTGGCCTGGGATTGGTGGTCCCTACTGACGAAACATATTCCAATTCTCCAAGATCAATTATCTCTAGTGGCTTGTTTCCTGATGACATTGACAACCCAATTTTCAACTTCTTTTGCAAGATATAGTACTCTTTACTTGGTTTTGTAACTAACTGATTTTCATGTTTGCCTCTTTTATGCTAAGTGACTGAGGAGTTGATGTAACCTATTCATCAACTTCTGAGAGATTACCTTCAGACCATTGCTCTTGGTTCATGAACTTCTCCAATTTTGGCCTAGGAATATTGTTGTAAGGTGTTGCCTTCAACTGCACTCTAAGAGCTAAAACAATCCCAAAAGGATCATAAGAACAAGTGAAGCTTGGCTCGAGGTTCATGTTATTTAGCAATTTGTCTGCTTCTGTACCTGCAAACTTAGTGTTACAGATGAAACTCCGTACTTTGGCTTTGAGTTTAAACTATGATTTCTTCTTGGCTGAGACAAAATGGACTTCACCCATATTTATCATTTGCCTGATGTATTCCATTGAGAATATTCTCATTGGCACATACTTAGGTAGTTTGTATGGAGCCAACTAACTACCATAGATCCTAATCTCAGTGTAATTTGGGTATAGGTACTAATCACCAGTCCTGGTTTTCTCTGATAGGTGGAGTGTCTTTTTAATTTCTTCTCCAATTCTAGGCTCTGCCTGGTTGTTGAGTAATTGGAGAACTAGATGTATGAAGGAATCAATGAACCAGGAGAATGTAAAATTTAATGATCCTGCTCTTGCTAGCTCTATCTAGTGAACCATTAACTGATTTAGTCCCTTCTCATCTTGTATGTTGAGATGAATAGGCAATAGATCTCCCTATTGAAACAAAATTAGATGAATGATAATTGAAGTGTACCTGGATACTCCTTGTGTGGTCAAAGTCATATATTGTTCATGTATATTATCACCCAAAAAGTGGCTATAATTATACATGAAGGAAAGTTGATATTATTTTCTAAAGATATAAAAGAATCCAAGGATGGATTCATCAAAAACATGGTCATTTTCATAACCTAGCAGGTATGATATTAGAGAGATAATGTGTCTAGTAGCTTCACGGAACATGGATGATGAATATGGAGGATTTCTCTTATGTAATTCGACATCTTCTGGTAAGAAAATTCCAAAAATAAGAGCTATCTGTTGGAAGGTGAGTTTATTGTAGAGGTTCATGAGAGCTGTAAGTGAGAAATGGCTAAGGGAATCAGATGGAGGCATCATTAGCATCTGGTTTATGCTCTGAGCAGTGATCGTAGTCAGGATTTTTCCATTCTGTATCATTACCGTTCTTTGCATAGGGTCATACCTTGCTTGACACCAAGAGATTAGATCGAGGAATTGATGGGTCTTAGGAAAAGAAAACAATGGTTGAAGAGTCTTCAAAAAGTGAATGGAATCCTCTTGATCAATATATTTCATTTTTAACCATGAATGTAATTCATAGAAATCAAATTCACATTCACAGTCATTGATCTTGAAAAGAGAGTCTACAAGTGGCATATGATCCAGATCAAGGGAGACTGTGGAGGGATTCTCTTATTTGGCAGTATTTTGTATCTTTGCTTTAGGAGCCATCACTACTGCAAGGGAGATTTAGAAGTTGTTCATAACCTAAAATTGATAACATTGGAGAAAATACACAGGGAAAAAAAACGGTGCTTTTGGTTTATGGATGGCAGTGAAAAGTGAAAAGATTGGAGCCATGTAGGATTTATAGGTTCAATTGTGCTCAATTAACTATTTGGATCTAGCTGTAGGCATTCAATTTGTAGGGGAAATGCAAATTAATGTTTAACGACTGTTTAAATGGATAATTAGACACAACAATGACTTTGGAGCGTATGGGCAATAATATTATAATGTGGCGAGCGGTGAATGGGTAAGTGAAAATGGATGGACGATGTGGAGGTTCATTATTGGACAGAGGATAACATATGGAAAAGACATGGGAGAAGTCAATAGTCTGATGGAAGAAAACCAAAAGCAGATTTCCCCTGGGGGGGGCAGGGCGTCACAATGGTTTATGGTTTCGGGCCTTGGGGGTTGATGAGTCCCATAAATGGGTAATTATATGGGCTCATTTGGCCTCCTAACTTAGCTTAATCCACCATTCTCATTATTTTATTGCAATTTTTCGATTTTATTTATGCTAATAGAGTGAGTTGGGTTAGTCATTATGCCATGAAGTCTAAGGTGTGCTTTATGCAGATTTTTGGTCAATTTTGAGACAATGTCAAACATTTAATGAGCATTTGGAAGCCAATACTTTAGGAAGACAAGAGAGAGGATTTATAGGAGGGTTTCCCCCTCATTTATGACTCCCTACTTTGAGTCATCCTTCAGAAAGCTTGGAGCACAAGCAGCCATATCAATACATCAAAGAGGCAGCCGAGCAACTGAAGGTTAACTGTTGTCTATCTCAAGTCCTGGGAGTCGAGCCTCCCTAATTTTAAGGAAGTTGTTTGATGATCCAGTTGTATAAGTAGAGAGGCCTAGGGCCTCATTAGGTTGTTGGATGTTAGTAAAAATTTTCGTACTTTTGTTGTAGCTCTTGCTCAACTCATTTTTGAGCTTAGTTTTGTGAACAGTTTCATGTAATGTGACTATTATTTTGATATTGGAGATGAAATATTTTCTGAGCCAGCACTGAGTTCTTCCATGGGGATGAAGCTCTTTGGTTAGGGCCCAACGATAGCTACCTAGAACCTCTTTTTTGTATTTATATGTTTTGCTTCAGTTCATGAATTAGTGTTGTGAGATATATTTTCTTTTCTCTTCGTTAGAATAAGTTGATCCTGGTGATTTCTATAGCTATTTCCATTTCAGGTTGCTGAAGTAGGTTAAATAGCGATAGGAAAAGATACAAAAAGGCCATCAATAGAGCCTTGACCTCCTTTCATCCCTTTGGGGTCATGAGCTGAGGTCAAGACACTCTTGCTGTCATAAAAACACAGATTTGCTTCGTCCAAGCAATTTCTAGTGTCACAGTTTGATTCAGAGGTTAATGTTTGCTTCAGATCCATTTTGCCATACTCATTTATCTTTCTACTATAAATCTCTTACCATGCTTTCCTTTCCATATAGCACTCTTCAACATTTTATTTTCCTAGGTCAGAATTTAGGTTAACATGAGATATAGTTCTGTTTTTTGGTGTAGTTAGTTCTTTTCTTGCTATGTTTCAGTGTTTTGATTTGTAGCTCTCTTACAGTACATCTTTGTTCATGATAAGCCAATAAAGCAACCATCACCATCTCCTTTGCTACATTTTTCACAGGTCATTCACAACCCTTCACAAATCTGCCCTAATATCTGCACTTTTCTCATAAGCTTTCCTCTCGTCTCTTAAACAAATCCAACCATCATTTTCTTTCCTAACCATCCTTGATGAACTACAGACACATAAACTCATCCCTCTAGTCTTTAGCTACCCTTTCCCACCATTTTCCACCTTTAAAACCTCTAAAACAACGCTCGGCATCCTCCTGTAGATCCTCTTGTAGAACCTCCTGTAGATCCACTGTAGCCTCCTGTAGAATTTCCCATGGGTGGCTTTTTGAAGTTCGATTGCAGGGAAAGCCTCCATAAGGTTGCTATAGGCCTTTGAGGACCCCTCCACACCTTCCTACACCTCTACAAATCCGAAGGTCGACCTCCATCACCACCTAATCACTGCCACATCCACAAACGAATGTATTACATGCACAACAATTTCACATAAAATACATAAAAATCCAAAAAAGACAAATTTTCTTCATTTCCTTCTAGAAATAGCTAGAATATGTGTAGTTTACTTCCTCAGTAGGTAATGGCATTCATTTCATAGGGTTCTCATCTCTTTTTTTCTGCAAAATGAGGGGTAGTTGGTAAATTAGGGTTTGTTAGGTTTTGCTTTACATTGCAGTCTTCTTTCACTTTTTGCAAGTAGAATAGCCTCTCTAGAGTAAGCTTTCCTTTCCTTCGTCATATTCAAAGCTTCTTCTAGAATTCATAGAAGTTGGTTTGAGCTCCTAGTTATCTTCTGCCAGTTGACCAAGTGACAGCCTGCAGTAAAAACTAGTACTTATGCATACAGCACCATCGCTTCCAAGTTTGTTACGAACTACCGGGTTGATAAAAGTAAAGTAGGAAGCCCTAGGAATTGCAGCATTATTGCTGCAATAGTGGTGCTCACCAAGGGTCTAAAACATTTTGGAGGCACTACATTGCAAAAAGTGGCAGCCATGAAAACTGCTTTTTAGACCCCCCGCTTGCATTAACACGAAATATCCAAGGGGGGGCGTGAAAGGCTTCCTCTGACATTGATTCGGCTGGAGTGAAGATATTCATTGAAAAGAGCATGTTGGTTATTGCTATTCGATGTGCTGTTTTGTGGTTTCCGCTAATATGATAAAAGTGTCATTTGTCACTTATTTTATAATGTTATCAAGCTTTATTGCAACAATTAAATCGTAATTAAAGAACTTAAGTATGATTAATCAAAAGGACATTTTTCAAAGGTGCATTTGAGCTAGCAACCTTAATTTATTTTCTAAAGCAAGTATTTTTCTTTTATTGCTTATCTATCATTTTCATTTTTCCTTCCTTTTTTAGAGAAACTACCCTATTATTTTATTTGATATGTACTTGCAATAATAATCACTTCTAACTTTTTTATTTTCCATCTTGTTTTTGGTCCATATCCTAACATATCATTTTTTACATAGTATTTTGACTTTTATTTTTTATATCTAATAACTAACTTATCAAAAACAAGGATGTTACAACACACTCCTAGACGTTAAGTGACAAAATTCTTATTCAAGGTTGAATTTAGAGGCAGTTAAATTAACATTCATTACATTTTCTTCTAGCTGAGGAAATTTTACAATTTTGATCATAGGAAACGGTAAATTGAACAAATATAAGGGAAAATAAAATCACCTCTTCATAAAGTCACTCCACAACTCCTTTAGCATCTTTTCTAATGACTTTAATTGCATCTACCAATAGGTGGATGAGGTTAATTTTACTTTAGCTCAACTTTAAACTTTATAAGCTAGATGAAACTAACTATAGAAAGGGATCATGTGACAAAAATGCAGATCTAGAGAATAATTCCAACATCACAAAGTACAAGATAATGTGTATTTTAGTGTTTTGGAGCTTGTATGTAAGGATTTTCACATGATAAGCATTTCAAAATTGGAGAAATAAAGCTTAGAGAGAAAATGAAATTACACAATCAAGACTTCATTTCAAAAGTCTTAATGTCCATGCAATTTCACTTCACATTAGTTATGTAACTAAAGAAAACTCTTGTTCTTAAGCTCTTTTTCCCCAACTATATGTCATTTCAAGACAACAGTGAAATATTTATTTCAAGTATCTCTAGCACCATAAAATAGAAAACATCTTCACATTACCTATGGGCCAATTGTCCAAGGACCAAAATCATCTCTAGCCTCATCTTCCTTAGTAGGGGCACTGCAAGATGGTGTTTGAGAGCTGGAAATCATAATTTGTTGTGGTAAAGGAGACCTTGAGGCTATATCATCATGTTTTGTAAGAATGCTTTGTAATTGATCATTTAATAAAGGACCTTGCCAAATAAGCTCGTCATCCGTATGGTCATAATCAACAATACATTGTCAATAAACCAAATTATAATCTCCCATAAACAAAATTAAAGAACTAAAAAAACTTCATACATTGTCTCAAGACCCATATGTTTTTAAGCCTTCTTCTTAATAGCATTTCCATGTGCTACAATGGTTTTAATAACTAAATGAAAAATATATAATACTCATTTCATGGACTTGAATTCAAAGAGAAGAAAACAAAAAATTTAAGGTATTCGAAATGAGAATAGCTTTTATAAGAAGTTGATATTGATATCAAACAAATATTTAATGGGCATGCCATAAAAAAAGTACTCATGACATGAACATGGACCTAAATCTTCTTTATGCTACAAAGGCCATTTTCATTCCATATTATAACTCTATATGGAGTTGACATTAATAACAAAAGCAAATAATATACTTAGAAAGTAATTACTCATGGTAGAGTATGCTCATATAGTCTGAAAAAGTTCAATTCAATGTTGATGGTGCGCAAAGATTAAAAGTAAATAAACTCAAATATTAACTGAATATAAATTTTGAATTGAGCCAACATATAATCATTCCACCTCAACCGAGGCCCACCAGTGCTAAAAAACAAAGATGTACTAACATCAATGCAGGTGCATCTGAGCATATTCAATCGTTGACCATACAAAGTCAGAGTCCAGAACACATTGAATACAATCTGTTGAGTATTTGCTGAGATTGAAAATATCCTTTCAAGCTCTTCAAAAAATCAATCAAATCTTGTCTTCCAATCTCTAATTTAAGTAGACAACTTGGGATTGTGGAGGGAATAGGAAACTGAGACACCATGGATGTTGCTTGGTAAAAATGATCAAGTCATCAGCCTCTCAAAGATCATGGTGCATTATGTCAAACATTTTTGAATGGGCCCCAAGATCATTCTCTGATGCTCTTAGAATTGAATTGAATTTTGATAATGGCGTAAAGAAATCCCCGTATGGGTGAAGTCAGTATCAAGATCACCAAGAACATGATCGAAGCCTAATCCATTGGAAAAAAAATAAGGCTTACTGTTGAAGGTGATCTTCTGAACACTAGCTTTCCTTAGAGTCTGGAATAGATATCACTTCATTTGGAATGAGCATTATAGTAGGCTACGAGATCTTGGTTGTCTCAATTGAATTTCAAATAGACTGGTATGTTAGAGAACTGTAGAAAATTAAATAAAACAAGGAATAATAAATTTCTTAGAGTGACTCATGAGTAGATAATAGTGTTGAAATTTGCACAACTATGGCTTACTTGACATTGCACCTAACTAATAGCATTAATAGAATGTTATGCAATGTACATATAATCGTAGAGGAGCCTATTTGCACAGATAGAAGCAAGGTGCATTCTACAACTTGAGCGAGTCTAGTGATACATCAAATCTTTAAACTTGTTGAATAATTAATTTACATTTGATGGTACATTGGGAAGTATTGAATATTCACACAAACCTAGACACATCTAAATCCATATTCAATAAGAACCATATGAAACTTGATGCTACATCTCTTGAGTTCATAAAAACCAATGGATCATGAGATAATACAAACAAATAACTCACATATCAAATATTATAACTCGGGTATGCAACCTAATTGTACATATTAGATCTAGGATTAGATGGCTCTAGGCTACATTAGTTCCCTATCCTACTTCAGAATCCAGATTCCTAAATTGGAACCATAATTGCTTCACAATTTTTATTTTATTTTGAGTTTTCCCAGCTTAGGTCTCAAATAAAACTCATGGTTATTAGGAATTCACATTATCACCATAGCTTGATAGGTCTACATCTATAGTTTCATAAGAGATCTTAAAAAATTCATGAAATTATAGATCTCAAATTGATCAACAGAAATAGAGGTGTAGTATTTAATACTACAATTCAGTTTTCTAGGGTTTAAATTGAACATAAGCGCTCTTTAAAAAATCGGCCGCCAATTTATGATCAAACGAGCTCCATACATTGAAATCCTGGCACGTGAGGGAACTCAAATCTATTTTAAGGAATCAAAAATCCAGAATTTTGGAAGAAAACCAATGGAATGAAATAAATGTTGTTAAGTCTGCAAGCACATTAACCTTTCAATGATTGAAGGGTGAAATTTAAATCCATACCAAGGATTAAAAAGCCCAAAATTAATAAACATATTGAAGGAACACAACTTCCATGCAATCTAGATTCTCTAATGTTAAATTCATAAACATATTCACCATTCGCAGATTCAAGGGTGAAATTGAAATCCATAGTAAGGATTAAAAATCCCAAAATGAATAAACATATTGGAAGAAAACAAATGACATGTAAGAAATTTTGTTAAATTCACAAGTATATTCACTCTTCAACATGAGAAAGTACAATAAAATAGAAGAATAACAGTGGAACAAAAGCATGTCATTAAAAAAATTCCTGATTTGGATCCTTTTCATTAGATGCACTGAAGAGAAATATAAAATGCACATGTACAACGATGAATCATCCCAATTGATGAATATTGAATATAATATAGATATATTTATATATTTGTTTAAGCAGACATGGACCTTTAGCCACAATGCTAATGATAAATTAGCTTTATGTTTTACAAGAAGGAGAATTGCCTCTTCTTCTGGAAGAAGCACAAGGGAGTTGGTGGTTGAGATAGAAAAGATAATATGTCATGAGACTCAACATATTCGAATACTTTAGTTGGAGTACTAGTAAGATTCAATTCTGACAACTGTCCGGGCTCTGAACATAGGAGCAGGTGTAGGGTTCTGTTATGGCCACCAATAACCCCCCTCTTTGTTTGATATTAGCAATAACACCAAGAAAATAGGGGACCCTTAGTAAAAATTCAAACAAACATCTCTAGGAACATTTTTGTTTTTTTTCCCTTAGAATTTTATTGCAACAAAGCAAGGAAACATTTCTTTTATGGGCATAACAAACTACGAAGGAACGATGTGAAATTCATCGCATCACATTCACCATAAGCGCCTTTAAATAAGAATCTTAAGAAATCTCCGACGGCCGATGTGCGACATCGCATATCGCAACATCGCGTAAAGTAGCACACAATGACTAATATCTGCGATCTTTGATCTGCAATCAGCGATCTGCGATGATCCGATATTGTGATGCCACAATAATATAACACAAATCTGCGATCTGCGATCTGCGATGAGCGCGGATTTTTCTCGACACAGTATTCAAGGAAAGCTGCCCATTAATCAAAATTAAGCGCGCGCCTTAAAAAGGAAATTAATGATTGTACGAATGGCTGCTTTTTGTTTTTCGAAGAGTTAGTTCACTTTGAATGTCATAATTATGCACACATAAGATCTGAAGCTTTCATGTCCATCCTTATTTCCATTACCCTTTTCCTTTTACGCAAACTATAAGACAGGAAATAACATGGAGCAATTTTGCAGGAAACATCTAAGGAAAAGGGCAAAGCGCCAATGCTCGGAGAACACAAAAGAGATCTCTTCAGAAACGGGTGCCACATACGATAGGACTACAGATTCCAGAGTATCACTCAACAGATGCTAATGACCGATAGGTCATCTGAAGCTCAGAATCAAAGGCGCACAAAAGCGGCATGATTACAATAAGACCTGAAACTTACACACCAAAAAGCACGGGATGAAGAATGGAGGCAGTTTTCAATCCAGAAAATTGCTCAGAAAGTAAAGTATTTTGATTCATCAAGTCATTCGCAAAGACAAAAAACGAAATAGCAAAAGCAGAACCAGTTTGAGGGAAATTTGAGTTATTACCAAGTATACACCCAGTCAGCGGGAGACTCTCTAAAATATGTTATAATTTACAAGAAAGTGGTGCCAGCTCTTGTTATTTCTATTTTTATAGCACGCACGAAAGGGGAAAGAAACCAGCTGACTCTTCCCAGCTGAATGTTGCGTGCTTACCGCACCAAGAAGCAAATACAGAAATAGTTCAGAGTCAGATTTAATTTTTAGAAACAGTTTTCTTTACCAGAAGGATGGTCATTTGAAAACTGGATCCTAAGTTTATGTAATCAAGTTAGTTAGCTAGTAGTATTTAAACCCTTCTCAGGCATTTAGAGAAGGGTCCAAAGATTTGCCAAAAACTCATCCTCAGAGCATGCACTTTTGTGCCCTCGGAGGTGGTTTTGATGAATGGATGGATCGAGGTTTATTAATGTTTGCATTTGATATCTGCTACTGATGTTACACTTCTGTACTCCTAGTAGATGTTAGAGCAAGGAGAGATAAATCATTGTTGCTTGAAGCTTATGAGTGGAACCAGTCATAAATGGTACTTTTATCTCTTGACTATTCCTGCTTATGTTCTT
>APFE031566094.1:74934-88213 GCA_000404065.3 Pinus taeda
TGAGTGGAACCAGTCATAAATGGTACTTTTATCTCTTGACTATTCCTGCTTATGTTCTTTAAGTGATTTATAGTTTTAGTTGTTTATATGTCATTGTATGAATGTATGGGTTATCATTTGGCACTTTTGTACGGTGGAGTCATATTGTTTGCGTCTGACATATGAATAACTTATTATGCGATATGCTGTTCACAACTGTTTTGCCTAACTTCTTATGCAAAGTGGTTTTTCTTTAATGATTTCTATTCTTATGATAGCTGAATGATCTTTATTACCAGTTATTTTTCGAAATCTTTTTAGATCGCATAATAGAAGATATACACCCCGGGTTAGTGTAGATTAGATGTGTTGTTTCTCACTAGATTACAATAGCATAGAGTTAGTTTAAAGAGTCTGAATTAGATTAGCTTTAAATTCCTCTTAGATTAGCATAGTTCAAACTCTACACACACACACACACCCAAGGTCGAGAAACTGGTCCCGTCATCCCCAGTCGGACCCGCTATACCAAACGGATAAGGAGCTGCCAACCAAGGTCCGGCCCGAGTGGGTATCCCCCTTGTTGTCGACCCGATTTTCGGGGCTTCAACACACCCTAAGTCAATGACTGAGTCCCAACCCCAAGTTCCCATTGATCCTTTGGCATCATCCAATGGTACCTTATAGATCCCTTCGCCTAAGGCAGAAGTTATCCCCAAGATCCAAAAATATCCATTATGTCAAAATGCTGCTTCTGCTAAAGCGTCCTATACCTAGAGCATAGTAGATGACTTGGTGCAGTATCCTGTTGCCATGTCAATGCTGGAAGTCCGCCCGATGTGCCCATCCTAACATAAATATCTACTCTCTTCTTGGGTGTTGTGGATCTCCATGACGATTGTATGATTGTCTTTGACATTGAAAAGATGGAAATGCTAGTGTCCATAATAAACACCATTGTTCAACGATGTATCATAGACAAAGGCGCCTCCACCTATGTGATGGCTGCTAGTTTTTGGAAGCAACCGTTAATTTTTGCAAATACGGTAAAATTACACCTTATACAAATCAAATTACCAACATAATTATTTCATTACATTCCTCTTTTCGAGAGGACCAAAATCGACCTAAATATCACCCAATTTGGTTAAGCGGAAGTTGAGTTATGAATTATATTATTCATACATGTATTATGGAATGGGACAGTCCTAAACACATGAGTAACTTCTTGGGTTAACCTTAACCCCAAGTGACCCCTCAGGAAATCCTATAAATAGAAGAGACCTCAAGATCATTTTGACACATCTTCTCTTCTCTATTTTCTTTGTTTACATAGGTTCGATGGAAGGAGTTCACTTAAGGGTCCGAATTTACATGCGAAAGGTTCACTCTGGGTTAGGGTCTTCTGGATCTCGGTCTCTGGCACAAAACATGGAATTATGGTGCCCAGTCATTGACACATAAGCCTATGAGAGTGACTATAGACACTTGGACACTGACACAGAGGCTTATGGGAGTGACTCTAGGTTCATAGGAAGATCGAAAGGTTCTAGTCCCTGTTCGCTCACACCAGGTAGCCCTGGGAGTGACCCTGTTATCTCAGTCGCTCGCACAACTCAGGAAGGGTGTGACTTTGGTTTTTCGATCACTCATACAACTCAATGAGGGAGTGACTTTGGGTCTTTTTAGTTCAGTTCCAGAGTTGCACGCATAGATACCTCCTGGGAGCAACTTTGCAGTCACAGTTGCTCGCATACTGTATACGTGAGAGTGGCCCAGAAGTTTCAGCTGCTCACAGACAATGTTGATGGGGGTGACCTAGTTTAGATCTAGGGTTTTGACATCTTGGCATCGACTGGCTTCAATGATCAGGTGGATCTGGTTTTCTCTCTACTGTTATACAAATATATAGATTTGATTTGTTAGTTTCCACTACAAACATATGTATTCGGCTCATTGATAGTAACATCAATGTTCAATAGTATTCAACACAATGACAACAATATATAGTAGTTGATATCAGTTTGTGACAACATATTACAACCATCATTATGAGGATTTTGATTCCTAGCATGATTAGATCTATTTCATAGATATCATTATTGGTTTGCTGCATAGATAAAGTTATGGATCATTGTACTCTCTTTTGTTGCATCATTTGATGGTGATCTAAGAAGAAGAATATTTGCAAGGGTTTTCCCCATAGTGGGTTTTTCCCTGGTCTCGGACCAATCATGATGTCTCTATATATGTGCATGGTTTCTTCTACTTTTCATTTTATGTTCCATTGAATTGATGATGATATGGGGTGAACTAAAGTATTAATGGTGAAATGAAATTATCAAAGTAAAAAACGATGTTTCCCTAAGAAAAATTAACATGGTATCAGATCTAGGTTGAAGAAAAGCCATGGAGATCACCCCGATGATGACACCATTGATGGAATACATAAGATGATGGTGGAGACCTAAAATAATTCTAGGGTTTGAAGAAAACCCTAGGAATCTTGATGACTAGGGTTTGATGGATTATATGAGGTTAGGGTTGGAGAGAAAACCCTGGTTTATGGAAAAGTCTTGAGATTTGATGTACGAAACTCTAGCATGATCTATGTGAAGATGCTCAAGCACTTGTGGGAGATTTGATGAAGTCTTAGATGGGATAATCCTTAGCAGATATGGTTGGATACTTGAAGGCAACATTGGTATATGGACCATGGACATTGATGGCTCTTGAGGATTGGTTCAAGAGGGAGAGGATTAACTCTCATTAAAGATAAGCATTTCTTGACTTATGATGCTTCTTACTTGTCAGACTTATGGATATGATTATTATGTTTATTGCTTGTACTTCCTGCATATGTATTTGAGGATATGGATGTTTCTAACCCCCTTGATGAGATGTGATGTGTAGATCCTTCTTGAGGATCATTTTGAGATGAAGATATGGAAAGAGATAAATATGTACTTGATGAAAAGATGACAAAGTGCTTCAAGTGGCCTATGTTTAATAAGCAGGTGCTCAGGTTGTTGAATACCACAAGGTATGCATGGTATGTTTTAGCTATTGTCTCGATAAGCCCTAAGGTAGGATGATAATGCCTCTTTCTTTATTGGCTCATACATGCATATGAAAGTGACTTGGATCTATGTATCCTATGATTAAAATATGCATCTGGTGTTGAACATTTTGACCTTCTTGAATTCTATGAGGCTATCTAATGTTGATACATTAATACTCTTGATGTTTGGTTAACATCTATGATCTATCTATTGGATATTTTGATCCTATAAAGAGGGCTAGCACTCTAGAAAATGTACTCTTGATACTTGTCACGATGGATTTCATATAGAAGGATAGTTCATTGACTCCTATGAATGTTGTGAAAATCACGATGAAAGCATATGGAAAGAGCGATTGACACTCTTGTTGTTTTGGTAAAGCTTTATTGAGTGACCTATATTGGTCTCATTGATCATGAAGTGCATGGTAACCTTGATTTGAGAGGTATAAGTGTAAGATTGATATCTCAGATCTCTTACTACATGTGGTCTTGTCTTGATGACATATGGTTAAATCAGATGCAGTAACTTGATGGAGTGATTTGACAGGAAATGCTATTGTGTTCATAATCTTTGAGGCATGATGTTGCATCTATCTACTACTTTGAGTCTAACATTTTATGAAATATTGATGTCATGATGTTGATATCCATATGTTTATGATCTAACAGATCCGTTGTTGCATGACTCAAGTCAAGACATGTTTCTTACATGAATAAAGATGAATGATGTAGATCCTTGGTTAGAGGGAGAATCACTTCTCAAGATTATTACCCCTAATAGTATTTGTATTCTATGTTGATGAAGTTTGATTTATATGCATCTGACAGTATTGATTTGCAACAGAGTCTTAGATTTGAAGCCCTTACATAAATTAGGGTTTCTACTCTGGTCACAGTCACAAATCTAGGAGATCTCGTCCCTGGATGCTTGCATGCTAAGGCCTAGATAACGTCTAGGCAGCTAAAGTCGCTCTCATGCTAACCTAAAGGAAGTGACCAGAGGTTTGACTATTGTTGACCATCATCTAAAGATTTCTGAAGCTATATGAACTCTAAAGGATGATGTCCCTGGCATACTATGCCACTGTTAATTGATTTCTGAAGTTGTTGAGTTAAATTGTTGATCAAATAATGAAGTATTGTGCATGAAATCAGATGGTCACCTAGAAGATGTTAGTACCACAATTGTATTGCAGATAACAACAAGATCTGCTAGCTGGAAAAAGGTTGAATGTTTACCATAACATGAACATGTAGACTGAACTTGTGTTTGCAGGTGACCTAGACATACATATAGATATGTCACTATGTTTGTGCTACAAGAGGTTGGCATAATTTGGTTAATTGATATTGATGAACAATTTTTGTCATGATGGTTGACAATGGCTTTGAATTGATGATTGAAATGTTCTTTGACTATAGATCTCTCTAAGATAGCAATTTGGACTTGAATTGATGTCTAGTGATCTGATTTGACGATTGTTTATTTTCCCTAATATCAATACTATGTGGGCATGCTGACTTTTGTGGGTATTTGGAGACTGGCCTCCTTATTCTTAGCACAATGGTTGGAATGATGATAGTTGTGATTTGGCATGAAAAATGGAACCTGCATGACTCATCCTTGATGTATACATTTGTACCGAGTGACACGATGACTTATATTATGATTATGAGAATGACTTGATAAAATTTGGATTGATAATGCATGACTTGTTGGCATGATGAAGTCATGATTTGATATGAGCTCCACCTGTCTCCTAGTTGAAAGTATTAATATTATGATGACTTTGATAACAGTTGTGATTTGGCTTATAAACTATGATAAGGTGACCTTTTTGATTAATGATACAACATTGAGTTATGTAAGGATGATTATGTTGTTTTAGAAAGGCATTATGCTTCGAGAATTGCAATCCACATATGTATATGTTTGACAATTACCTGATGAAGTAAAGATGATGAGTTCAAAGGTATAGCTTTGATATTGATTATGGTTTTGGTTTTAAATCTTGATAATCTTCTTGTGACAAGTGATGAGCCTCTGATGATCTAATCAAAGGGATATGGCTTATGAAGCCTGAAATAATGTATCATGGCATGATGAATCGATTTTTGGAATTTGGGAAAGAAATTTCATATTGCAAAGCTATTTGTTTTGAATAATGAAAATGAAAATCCTTGGATACTCTGATTTGAAGTTCAAGATGTTGTTGAACTTGACATGGCTTCCAGCGGTTGAAGCATTGATGTTCCGTTTTGAACATCCATATGTATACATATGATGTGCATAGAACCTTAATGAAGTCATGAGTGAGTTTCTTCACTCACATAGAATCACCACCGATCATGCTTTGAAATATCCGCATGAAGTGTTCTATTTTGAGAATGTGATATTTCTCCTATGATATGTATCTGCACAAATGTATTTATGATATTTGAGATTGTTATTGATAAGAACATTTGGATGCTTCTTTAGTATTCTATCTGCCATGATATCTTGGATGAGAGGTCCATAGCATGACTGAGGTTGATCATGATGTTTCTAGCATGGGTAGCTATGAGGCAGGATATAGTAGCTCCTTAGAGAGATGTTTGAGCATGATCTGTATATGACATGGATGCATTGTGATGATCTGATTGGAAGTAAGTCCCATATTTATAGTTGGGATCAAGATACTCTCATATATAGAGATAGTACAGTTGTTTGAAACAAGCTCAGGCTTGTGGTTGGCACCTTCGTGAGAGGGAGGATGATTATGGTATCCTTTTGTGATTCATATGATTATATATGATCTGACATGATATTTGATTTGATGTTATGTATGAATATGAAACAACTTCTATTAAGACAAGCTGGTGATGACAGTAGTGTTGATCGAGGACATTGAGCAAACACTTCCTACCCTACTTGAGCTCCCAGGGTGAGGAATTGCGATAGAGGGCTCCTGGGGTTGAGGGAACTATGGACAATAGGGCGTTACCCTATCTGTTGCCCAGGGTAGAAGAATGTTGCTCCTCTATATTTATAGGGTGAGAGAATGCTGCTCCCCTCTTGGTCTATGTAGAGTATACCCTAGTTGGCATCATACCCTCAAGCAGACCAGCTTGATGGGAATACTGCTACTCGTTTTCACCAACGAGTTTAGAGTGTACTTGGGGTGTACAACCCAAGTTGATTATGATGCAAGTTTTCTTCCACATAACTATTCTGGGTCATCAATGGGAAGATCTGTAGGAAATAGGATGGGTTGAGATAACCCGATATGAATCCAGGTAGAGGGTAAGCTCCCTGATGAAATTCCAGGGTTGATGGTGTACTCCCATGTGTGATGAGTTATCCTATTGTTCAGTATGGGTGGAAGTTGTTTCTCTCTGATGTGGATCTAGGTTGAGACGTGCTCCTTGATGATATGCTCTCTGATGACGATTGATGATGATATTCCAGGTAATAGGCCGCTAGCTAAGATTCTAGATAAAAACTTTATGGATAGAGGGTGGTGGCTTGAGATCCTCTCCAGTAAAAAATTCATCTTATTTTAGATCCGAGAATGATTAGGATATAAGAAGGAACAATATAGAGATAAACAAGAAAAGCAAATGATAGATTGAGATGTACAATGATGATTTGTGATGATGAGACACTTGAGATGGACATGGCATGATAACTACATGACAAAGATGATTTGTGATGATACGTGATGACACTCAAAGATTCCAGAATGGCATATTGTTTGATGGACAAATATTAGTAGGTGGAATTCTCCCTAGTTAGGAGGGAGTGTTAATTTTTTCAACTGCGGTAAAATTCCACCTCGGACAACTCAAATGACCAGGATAATGATTGAATTAGATTCTAATTTTCGAAAGGACAAAAATTAACCTAACAATCACCCAATTTGGTTAAGTAGAAAATTAAGTTATGAATTATTTTATTCCTACATGTATTATGGAATGGGTCAGCCCTAACCACATGAGTAATTGCTTGGGTCAGTCTTAACCCTAAGTGACCCCTCAGGAAATCCTAGAAATAGAAGAGACCTCACGATCATTTGGACACATATTATCTTTTGTCTTGGTTCGGACAAGTTTGACGAAAGGAGTTCGCTCAAGGGTCTGAAATTATAGGCAAAAGGTTCGCTCTGTGTTAGGGTCTTTTGAATCTCCGTCGCTGGCTTAGAACAGGGCATTTTGGTCCTTGGTCGTTGAAACATAAGCCTATGAGAGCGAATATAGACCCTTGGACACTGGCATAGAGGCTTATGGGAGTGACTCTAGGTTCAGAGGAAGATCGGAAGGTTCCGGTCCCTGATAACTTGCACCAAGTAGCCCTGGGAGAGACCCTGTCATCTCAACTGCTTGTACAACTCTGAAAAGGTGCGAATTTGGTTTTTTGGTCACTTGTGCAGCTCGGCTAAGGAGGGACTTTGGGTCTTCGCAGTTTAGTACCAGAGTCACATGCATAGAGACCTCCTGGGAGCGACTCTCCAGTCACAGTTGCTTTCATACTGTATACATGAGAGTGACCCAAACATTTTAGTCGCTCACAAAAAATATTGATGAGGGCAACCTAATTCATATCTAGGTTTTGACATCTTGGCATTAATTGGCTTCATCGATTAGGTAGATATGGGTTTCTCTCTACTGTTATACAAATCTGTAGATCTATAGATCTGATTTGTTACTTTCCTATGCAAACATATGTAGTGGGTTCATTGACAGTAACATTAGTGTTCAATAGTATTCGGCACAATGACAACAATATATAATAGTTGACATAGTTTGTGACAACACATTACAACAATCAGTATGAGGATTTTGATTCCTAGCATGATTAGATCTGTTTCATAGATATCATTATTGTTTTGCTACATAGATAAAGTTATGGATCATTGTACTCTCTTTTGTTGCGACGTTTGATGACGATATAAGAAGAAGAAGATTTGCAAGGGTTTTCCATATATTGGGTTTTTCCATGGTCTCATACCAATCCATGTGTCTCTATATGTGGGCATGCTTTCTTTTATTGTTCCTTTTATGTTTTGCTTCATTGATGATGATGTTGATGTTGTTTATTTCTATGTAGTTGCATATGTTGATGTATAATGGTGTAGATATAAAAATTGTAATGATGGTATGGGGTGAACTTAAAGTATTAATGGTGAAATGCAATTATCAAAGTAAAGAACAATGTCGCCCTAAGAAACATTAACATCAACTTGGTTCACCTGACCTGTATCCTTCCACCATCACTCTCCATGATTTGGAAGGTCATCCCTCTCATCCCCTTAGCTTTTATCACAACTTTCCTATCACCATTGTCAGTAACACTGTCTCTACTGACATCGAGGTCATCTATGCCCTGTTAGATTATAACATCCTTTTGGGTCATAGTTATACCTATGCTATGTTAGTTTTCACATATGCAATTTTCCGTAAGATGTGCTTCCCTCATAATGGAAAGATATTCACTATCGATCAAATGATGTATTATGATCCTAAGTCTTAGACTCCACCTCAGTACATTATCTCATCATTGAATAGAAATAAGACTATCACATCCCTCACCAATTTCTCTCCTCGAGTCTACAAATATTTCACCTTGCTTGGTGCTTATTATGGTCCACCACCTACCTCTTTTGAGCCTAGCTCCTCTAGTGTTTGCATGCTTCAAGCATCACAGGCTACCCATAAGCAATCCGATATGCCTTCACAACATCCATCACCTCCACAACCTATTGTTCCCAACTCAACCCAACCTTCCCTTATCACTCCTCAAGGTCCCCTTCCTTCTGCTAGTATCTCTCCTAGTCTTTTTCGGCCTGTAACTATTCCCCCAAGTATTAACCATCTTAGAGTCATTCCCCCAGGTCATTACATGTTTGGTCATATATCATTCCTATTTCCACCCTCAGGAGTTTATTCTATATCTATCATGGCTATGTTGAGTTTACCTAACATTACCTTGGGAATCCCAGTCTGGTACATTGATCCTCCCGCAAAAAGTCCCCCTGATTAACTTAAACCTTACACTGCTTTGACCTCGATTTAACCTGTTTTTACTACCCCTTCTTTTCTTCTGTTCCACAACAACCTCAATAGGAACCTACTCCTATTGCAAAAGCATCTGGTGAGGGGGGAAAAGACTAGAAAAATGGAACCAAAGATAAGGCATCCCAACCAAATCTAGCTCCTCATAAGCTACCAAATATCACTCCTCCATGTGCTTTGTGTGATGTTGTTGGTCATGCCACCAATAATTGTTTTGAACTCCCTCATATCAAGAATGTAGTCTCTGATACCTTCCTTGATTCTGACATTCTTGATGTCCATGTCACCTTACCCGAGTTAGATAAGAAGAACAGATCATTATGCATGAATCATCCCTGTGCTTTTTGTGATGATTATGGGAATTATTCACATAATTTCCCATATCTCAAAGACTTTCATGATACACTTAAAGTGTTTCTCGAATTAGAGGCTTCTAGTAGTAATTCCACCTTGTTTCCACGAAAACTAGTGTCTTTTCAATCTGCTAGCCCTCTAGGATTGGCAACTATCCTAGAAACAAACAATCAAAGCAATTTGGAATTTCCTCTATGTATGATAGATAATAGAGAGGCAAAGGAACCAACCTGGATCTTTCGTTTGACTCCTTGCTTGAACTCTCTCCCCCTTGATAGAGCTTGCAACTCCTTTCCTACTTATCCTGCTTAAAGAATACATATAGAGACAAAGTAACAAAACACCATCAAAGCATCTCGATCTATTATATCATAAGCATTGCAGAATTAGAAATACAATGGACATACAATGGCATTTACAAATAACAACATTCATAAATACACAATTCTATGGAGGAAAACTCAAAGAAATTTATTATAATAGAAGGGAGAATTACAACCCAGCTATCTGATCCAGCATCAAAGCCCTCTTCACCTCATGAAAAGCAAGATCACCCAACAATACAATGTTCCTTCTTAAAGACAAACTATCAACACTTCCTTACAAATTACAAAATTCCATCCTTCAAATATCTTAGATGAGGGATCCATTTATAGATGTCTACAAGGGTGTGAGTCATCTCTGGGTTTTTGATTAGTGTCATTCCACTTGTTGTTCTTGGTTCCACTTAGAGATTTCTTGGATCTCTTACTCATCCCTGGGTGAATTCAGAGAGGCAAGTGTCATAGAAGTTTATAGAGGATTCCATGAGCATCCACTTAGCAAACTGTCTTGGACATTTGTCCATTCTCGCTCATTTCACCCCATAGAAGGCCTCTTTAGTATGCATTGCACCTGGCTAGTGTAGGAGTCAATATGCATCGCACCCTAACAGTGGAGCAGTCAGTATGGTCCAGTTTTGGCCAGTTTTGAGTGGCTTTTTAGGTGGAACTTTTGGGGAATGATGTAATAAGTTTACCACGATCCTTTAGGGTATGAAACAACACTTTTAGGGGTTAAATAGCCCTTGGTTTATCGACATATAAGATTGGGGTTGCAGTGCCCAAATATGTCTATAATAGTTGCCCCCTAAAGCATGAAGTCTTAAATCTTTTGATGTCAGGTGAAATGCTTTATCATGAGGATCTGAGGTATTCGACTTGGAAGGTGACCTGTATAAGATACAATACAATACATCATCACAATATAATTTTCCATGATATAGCTGAGGCGGGCATTCCCATGCTCAACTTTATAAATTCATTTTCATGTACATAGAACACATAATCATCTGCAGTTGCAGACTGGTGATTCTTTATATGTAGAGTCATCATCCCTTAGCTTGGATGATCATCTGTGCAGCTTCTGTGTACATTTGATGTCTTTATATTCTTGAATATATCGCAGCTCGGATAGATGAAACTAGATCCGGGGTCTTCAAACTCATTCAATCTTCACCTGATGTACAAGTCAATCCATGTGAAAAGATGTCCTGAAGTCGAACATGGATAGACATCACCTGATTACCAGCCAAAAATGAAAGTTGTTAATAGACACGAGAGGAATAACCGATAATGATAATGACCCTTAAGGTACTACAATACAATTCATGTGGTCTGAATATATGATTCATTGTTGAACACCACGCAAAATCTTTCAGTCGAAGGCCATTGATGTAAACCTGTCGCCAGAAGCGAGAAAATTTCCATTGAGGCATGCAAGCTTCAAAGTACTAAAAGGGTTGTTTCTAAGTCAACTTCTTGGATAATGAGCTGATGTCGACAAGAAGTGACCCGTCATAGGAGGGCCTTAATGTATCCCTCATCAATGACACGAAAGGAAGCAAATGATTTTCTGGAGGTGAAAAACGATCTGACGATACAAGGTTCAAGGATGGTAGCCATGAAAAATGGAGGGTGAAGGTATTGCAGTGGATGAGACATTAACTGGATGGTTAATTCTCTAAATGAATTCTCTTGAGCATATTGGCGACACTGAGATGGATTGGTAGTGTTAACCCCAAAAGATGGATGGTATGGAGAGCCAATGGTGATATGACCGGTGAATGGAATAACCCAACCCGACTCAATCATGGTGATGGAGTGGAAGTGTCATGTTCAAGAGCGACCTGCTACCAATAAAATTCTTTAAGTTTTCTTCCCTTTTTCCCCAGTCATTGCTGACCAATACATCTTTATTTTTGTTAAGCTTGAGGAGGATAACATATGCTTGTTCTATAATTTTCCCTTCGGGCAAACCTGTCACTATGTTTTAGTGAGCCTAGCATCAGTGAAACTTGTTCTTGTCCGGGTGGACAAGTTTGTCGCTATTGTTTTAACGAGTTTAACGACAAGGATAACTTAGTCCTTTTCATGTTTAGAGAGTTTGAAAAGGGACGAAAAGGAAACTCCAGTAGTTATTTTTTGTAGCATAATCCCTTAAGTCCAAAAAAAGATAAAATAATACAAAAGGGATGATTTTTCGATAACTTTAGAGAGCCGAAAAGACAAGCGCTCGAACTTTTTCATTAGATAATCCCTCAGGTCCAAAAAAGATTAAAATATACAGGATGGATGGCACTTCTAATCACTTTAGCAAGTTGGAGAGGCCAATAGCTCGACAATCTTTTCATATTTAATGAGTCTAAAAAGAGTTTAAAGTAGACTCGTTTTTTGAGGAACGGGTGGCGTTTAGGGTAGCTACTGGTTCTGAGTAAGCTTGGAAATTATCAAAACATGGTGATGTGAAGAGGGTGGCTAACAGGACCACTCGTCGCAGTTGTTCCTAAAAAAGGTAAACAATAAAGTGGAAGTGTATGATTGGCCAAAAGAATGGAGGTGATGGCAGGAACACAACCAAGGCTCAAAAGGCTGATATTATGGCAATCACAAAGGTTATTTACCGAAGGTGGGTCATTTTTTAATGAGCTTGAACTCTAGGGGAACATATGCTCAGTGGCGGGTTTATTTTTTAATGAGCTTGAACCTTGCATTAACATTGCTCATGGTGGTAGGTTTATTTTTTAATGCGCTTGAACCATACGACAACATTGCTCATAGCCCAGTTCATTTTTTAATGAGCTTGAACCGTGGGATAAGATATGCTCAGTTTATTTTTATGTGAGTTAGAAACGACAAAACTGAAAAGCTAAAAAGCTAGAAAAAACTAAAAAACTAAGGAACTACTGAGGTTAGGTAGGATGGTTTCATCAGCAGCTAGACAAAACACTTCCTTTGCTTCGTTTGCGGTGCAGACAAAGGTGAATGGTGTGTCAGACCAATCACTTAACCTAAGAAGTTAAAAAACCAAAAAACTAAAAAGCTAAAAAGCTAAAAAATGAAAATGTTCATTTTTAGCTTGCATAAAAAGGTTTGCATGCTCGCAGGCATCGAGAAAAGGAAAGTTTCCAGTAACCATATGGAATTCACTGTGGTTAAGCAAGATGGTTTTAGTAGGTGCTCTGATCCATATTTAAACAAGAACACAATAAAATACAGAGATAACCATATACACAAAGATGCAGCAGAAATAATACTTCATT
Source organism: Pinus taeda (assembly GCA_000404065.3). NCBI lineage: Eukaryota > Viridiplantae > Streptophyta > Pinopsida > Pinales > Pinaceae > Pinus > Pinus taeda. The sequence goes on from APFE031566094.1 coordinate 87,963, forward strand.
TCATCAATGGAAAATACTGAAATATGCTTACAATCGTAAATAGAAATAAACCAGCTAGGGCGATGGTAGCTTATCTCTGAGAAGAGATGTGTGGCTACATGCCTCTGAACTGTGTTACAATGAGGCTAGAAGGCCTATTTATTGTTGAGAAACAATGGAAAAACCCTTCACATTCCAAAACCTAACCCTAGAAGATGAAACGCCAAATTTTGGGCCCCGTTTTGGGTAAATTGGTACATCAATTTCCCGGG
>APFE031566095.1:0-47169 GCA_000404065.3 Pinus taeda
TATTCCAAAATGTTGGCTATCCATTTGCCCCTTTTACCTTCAATTCCTTCTTGAGTTAAGATGTCTTTGACCACTGCACTGGGAACATAGGCAATTATGTGAGAGTACAAGATATAGATTCTGAAATCCTTTATGGCCTTGACAAGGGCATATGCTTGCTTCTCCATGATTTGGTATTTAAGTGGGGCATCTCTAAGGGCTCTGCTGAAAAAAGCAATGGGTTTCTCACATCCTGAGTCATCTTTTTGTAATAAGACAGCAGCAATTGTATGTTCAGATGCAAAGGAAAAGACTATAAAGGTTCTATCAAATCTAGGACTGGTAAGAACAGGCGTTCTTGTCAAAGCTACCTTGATTTCCTCAAAGGCCTGCTTGGCTTCTACTATCCATTTGACTTTGGCATCTTTCTTGAGCATGTTACTCAACAATCTTATTAGTTCGGCCAAGTTAGGAATGAATCTTCTTAGGAAATTGATCTTTCCTAGAAAAGCTTGTAATTCTTTGATGTTTCTTGGATGAGGGACTTGAAGGATAGCTTGAATTCTATCAGGGTGAATCCTTATACCATCTTTTGAAATTATATGACCTAGGAGTTTGCCTTATTCTAGGCTAAATAATGATTTCTTTAGGTTCAAAGATATGCCATATTTTCTGCAAATTAAGAACACCTGTCTAAGATGTTCTAAATGTTCTTGGTCTGATTTTGAGAAAGCTGTGAGATCATCCAGGTATATGACTAAGAATTCATGAATTTCTTTAGCAAAGGCTATGTCCATTGCCCTCTGAAATGTGGCTCCAGCATTCTTGAGTCCAAAAGGCATTTTGACATATTTAAATGTTCCCCACGGTGTAGTAAAAGCTATTTTATCTTGATCATCTGGGTGAACTAAAATCCGATTGAATCCTGAGAAACCATCCAATAGTGAGATCCTTAAAGCTCCCACCACCCTCTGTAAGATGTGATCCATTTTTGGTAAGGGGCAGTGATCTTTGAGAGAGACTTTGTTCAAATTTCTCAGGTCAACACACAGTCTTATCTCCCCAGTTTTCTTTCTTGTGGGTACAAGGTTTAAAATCCATTCAGAAAATCTTATAGGTGCAATAATTCCAGCTTCGTACATTCGTTTCACTTCTTTTTCAATTAGGGGAAGAAGGACAGGATTCACTCTCCTCAACTTTTGTTTAAAATGTTTCTGGTTTTCTTTCAAGAGTATAGTATGTTGAATGACTGAAGTATCATAGGATTTGAGGTCTTCATAACTCCAGGCAAACACATCTTGAAACTCTTTAAACAATTCAATGTATTTTGATTTCTTGTCAGGAGGTAATGTTCTGGAAAGCTTTATCATTTTGGGATTTTCAGTGGTCCCAATATTACACTCCTCAATTTCTACGTTTAGGGGTTATATCTTTGGCTTCTTAGGAATGTCATTTGAGTCAAAAATGTCTTCTAAAGGAGTTAGGCCTGTGGGCAGGAAATTATCCTTTAGTTCAATTACTTCAAATTCTTCTTCAATGATTTGATCAAAGTCTGTTTGTTTTAGCTTTTGCAAATTGGCACAGTCAAAGGTTGTTGGATGCAACATCACATTTGCTATTTCAGTTGATATATTAGTTTTCACTTCATCAGTTTGTCGTTGATCATCCCTAGTACTTGTGTCTATGTTTATGCTCGAGAATTCTTCTTCCATGGTCAAAAAATTATTTATTTGTGTATCATTCTCAAATACTTGCCAATTCTTTACATTATCTGGGACAGCAGGTCTGTGTTTAATCTCAGCAGTGAACTGGTGGTTAGGCCCAAAAGGAAGTTTACAGGTACTTGCAAAAGTTGCCAAACTATGTGCATGTAAATTATGGCTTCTAGGTATTTTGGTGAGCTGGAATTCCAAGAAGCTGGTAAGTAACTCTGTTGCTGCTGCCTGTAAGACCTTAGTCTGAGATCATTTGTAACAAAATTTCCCTTTATCTGTTGTACAATTAAATCTGAATCGCCTAAAATGGAAACTTTGGTTACTCCAAGACTCCTAATCAGTTTGAGACCTAGCAAAAGGGCTTCATATTCGGCCATGTTGTTTGTACATCTGAAATTAAGCCTATATGCATGACCTTGAGCTTGGTCATTTTGTGTATTGTGTATCCAAACCCCTGCCCCTGCTCCTAGCTTGTTTACTGACCCATCAAATTCTAGATACCACGAGATTTCCTGATCAGTGCTTTTTTCAACAGGTTTACAAGTTTGTTCAGTGGGCAGGTCTGGCTTTTGTAATTCATGTGATATATTAGTTAGCTTTGTTGTGTTAATCACATCAATGATCTTTTGTTCTTGGGCACTGGACTGTTGGTTTATGTTTTTTGTTTCTATTATTGTTAGGAGTTTGACCTCAGTTCTGGGACACATATCAACATTGTATAAGATAAAGGAGTCCATGTCCGAATGAATGGATTAGATTGGGAAGTTTTGGGGCTTCTCTTGACTGTTGACCACATATTTCATCAATGTTTCTCGGTATAACCTCTTTGGCTGGCCAAAGACTGAAATTGTGGCATATGACATGTCTAGCTGCAAAGATCCCTGGAGTTTGGCACCCCAAGATCTAGATAAAAGCATACCATACTTGGGTGGAATGTCAACTACTACCACATCCATCAAAATTGTTTTAGTTGGATATTGGACTAGGGACACACAAAGGTCCTTGATAAGGCCTAGACATCTTACCTGGCTGGAATCAAATGAAAACAAGTCTTTATAGGGCCTTGTGATGTCTAGATCAAGTTTTTCCATTACTGACTTGGGCATTAGATTATGGGAGGCACCTGAGTCAAACATGGCATTGTGTAGCACTTTGTCATGAATGTTTAGGCTTACATAAAATGGAGGGACACCTCCATCCACTGATTTCCCATTGACTTCTGAGCCAAAAATTAGTTCTGGTTGATCATCCAGAACATTAACTGCATCCCTATTCTCTGGTACTTGCAATGACCTAGTGATTTGTTGTCTGAAGACCTCATGTTTGGCTAGTTCAGAAAGAGGAATAGCTATTTTAAGCTTGCCAATTTCTGTTTCTAAATTGAAAGGCTTTTTGATCTGAACTTTCATATTTTGAGCAGCAAGTTTATCTTTTTCCGCTGAGTTTTGGGTGACCTTTTCTTGACCAGGTACATTGTTATGAGGTATGTCTGAGTTGTGATTGTTTTCTAGAGGTTTTCTCAAGAGTTTTGTTGAAAGAAGGGGTGTAGATGAGGGATTTAGTGAAGGTTGTACATCAGATACATCTTCCACTATGACTTCACTTTGGAGTTTTTTGTCTGAGGGCTCTGTTAAGACAGCTTTGTCACTGGGTTTCTTAGGAAGTTTGGCATGTGTTGGTTTGGTAAGTTCAGGCACATATATGGTTCTGCTTCTCAATTTATATTGTTTATGTACCTCATAGACTGTTGTATCATACCCTTCTCTGAAATCAAATGACTCACCAGATTTTGTTTGAAATTGTTTGCATTCTTGGGCTTGTTGATCATCTTGTGTTAAGAATACTTGTTCATTGTCCAAGCCCATTAGATTGATGTGGGGATCTTCTATTTGTTCATTAGAGGTTGAGGTCTCTGCATAGTTCTCTTGAAATGGAGGTCTGATATTCTGATCAGGACCAATCCTCCCAGCATTTGGGTTTTGATTTTTTCTAAAATTAGGGTTCCTAGTAGTGTTGCTTGTTTGTCCTTCCCAAGAGGATTTTCTCTCAATGGTCTCAACTCTATCTCCTAACTTGTCCATACATTTGATGATTGCATCTAGATTTTGCTCGAAAGCTAAGGTTCCTCTTTAAATGTTGTTCTTCTCTCAGTTTTAGCTCTGTTTCTTTTAGCAATCAGGTTTTCTTCCACATTGACAGCTACATTCTGCATGTCTGCCAGACTAGGGGGTTCTCTTTCTCTTAACTGATATGCCATGTCTGAATCAAAACCATCGGGGAATTTGATCAGGGCCAAGTCAAGTGGGGGCCTCAGGTTCTGGGGAATGGCATTGTATATATTGTTGAATCTAGCACAATAGTCTTGAACTGTTTCTTGTGGACCCCGTTTTAAATTATCATACTCAGTTAAGATGTGTAAAGGGTCTTTCTTATTTTCCCATCTGTTTAAGAAGCTTAGGTATAAGGCATCAGGATTGACTATAGAATGTGCAGCTAATGACCTAAACCAGGTCATTACATCACCAGTTAAACTTTGGACAAAAATTTTCATCCTTACATCCTCGTCATCAATTTCATAGTTCTCAAAATAGTCCTGCATTTTCTTGGTGTGTTGTTGGGCTATATAAGAACCAGTACCATCAAAGTAAGTGATCTTGCTTTGATAATCTTGGGGCATAGCCCCTGGATTTGCAGGCAAGTGTAAAGGGGCATATATGTTAGCCATATTTGCAGAGATAAATGGGATAGCAAGAAGGAGTGGAACAGCTGGAACAACCGGGATAATAGGAGTAGGATGTATAGTGTATGGAGGAGTGGGGAAGTTACTTTGGGAAGTGGATGAAGAACTAGGAAAAGTATGAGTAATATGAGGATGAACTAACACTTTAGCAGGGGTAGGAATATAGCTTTGTTGAACTCCTTCAGTACTTGAATCAGAAAACTCTTCTTGATGCTCTTGCTTCTTAAGGATCTTAGGGATTAAATTGGGATTTTCAAAAACAGCTGGAGGGTCTGGGTCAGGGTTTGACCTAGTGTAACGAGTTTTCTTCTTTGGATCCAGCTTCTAAGTCTGTCTTCTTGGTATTTTATGAAAGGCTTTATAGTCACAACTTTTAAGAGGTACTTGCCAGGAGATTCGTTTGAAAAACAGGAAGCTTGATTCCTTCTAAGTTGAAAATTGAAACTGAGGGAGTCCCCAGCGGAGTCGCCAATGATGTTATCACTCAGGTTGTTCCCTGCTTCCTATAGGGAATACGGCCGAGGTAACCACTAACGAGTCTTTTAGTTACAGGTCCTAGCCTACCTGCAACCAAAGAGGGCTCTCTCTTTATAATTTTGCATTGTTTTTTGGGGTGATTTTAGGCTAGTTCTGGTGCACTGATTTTGTTTTAAATTTGGTTGGACGATGAATTCAAACAGAGTTGGTGTACAAATTACAGAACAATCTAAACCATTGGGCAATTGAGTCCCTGATGGTGTACTGCTGAAGTATTTCTTTGAGGGAATGGTATTGCTGCAAAGCCAGATAGACATTTGTGGAACAATTTTTCAAATTTGGGAGATGAGAACATGAGATCAGTGAGTGAAAGGCAGTCAAGAATCTTGCACTATGCTGATTGAGGGAGAAAGTGAGAATATTGTTTAAGAGCAATTAAGAATTTCTAAAACAGTATTCACAGTGAGAGAATCAGTTTAAACATGAGCAATTTAGAATTCATATTCATGGCTAATTCTGAAGAAAACATATTTAGAAACAGAGATTGAGCAGAGGGTGTATTTAAACGAGTCCTAAGCTATTCCTTTTCCCTGTTGCTAAGATCATGAAACCATGTGAATTTTTTGCATACACAAAAAGACAAAACATAGTTTAGAGTAACTTATTGTTCCATTAAACGACACAGGAATTCTGCAGCATAACACAGTCCTTCATTTCCTCCTTCAGACAGTACAGAGACCAGGAACTTCACCAGCAATTTATATTAGAAAAAGGTCTGAGATATACAATGCAGCTCTTCAGAGAGATATTTCACCAAAACCGACCCCCAATACGTTCTACGGGGGGGTATATATATACAAAATATAAGATAAAATATCTAGAAGCTGAGTCATTGTGTAATAAATTACATCACCAACCCTGACAAGGAAGTAAATGAAAGAAATAATTGCAGTAGTTAATATTGGTGTGCTAGCTGTCTTTTGTCAGACAAGTTTTGACTTTTCTGGATCCACAAAGTCAGTTGTAGCTGCGTTTTAATATGCGTTTGTTGGGCATGCTGTCTTAGTGCTTTGCTGAGTCACTGCCTTGATGCTTCCTGTAGTGCCTGTATGTTTGATCTTTTACTGACCTGTACTGTAACTGAAATCTGAAGCTGGCTAAAGGAAGAATATACCAAAATCACCTGGGAAATACTTCCAACATTGATTGCCACCAATCGGCTGGAGGTAGCTGATGTCTTCTTATCTTTATGAGTGTTTCATCAGCTTCAGTATATCTATAGAAATTTGGAGGAACTTCAAACAGATGATTAATCTCATGCTCAATAAAAAAAATAGATTCTCCAATTTATCATAAAGAGATTGGCCAGAGGGAGGTCCTGCTTCTTCTGTGGAGCTTGTAGATGCTGTAATCTTATTTTCAACATAATTGTTGATTCTGGTGGTATATTGTTCACAGGACAATAGTTTTCCAGCACCGATCACTAGGCTGGGCAATCCTCTGCTTTGCAATGCTGTTATTTTTGTCCTGAAGTCATTTATTTCTGCCTGCATCTCCTGACATTTCCTTTCCAGAGTCTGTATGAAATTTCTCAAGGTCAGCACTTTCTTTGCTGTCAGGATAGTCTCTGTTCGATTGTGGATGTCCAGTGCTGCCAATTATTCCTTAGTGTGAGTGTTCAGGAAATGGATCATCTTGTTGGCCTGCTCAGGCATAATCCCCAATGCTGCTCTGGCCTTCTGAATTTCAAATTGAGCCATGCCTATTAATTCAATTTGTTCATGTATAGCTTGAATTGATCGACATTGGTCATTGATTGATTGGCCAATTTTGGCCCACAAAATCTTTTTGATCTCAGCCAAAGTCTTGTCTAGAGATAGTTCTTTTTCTAAGGCATTCACTCTGGTCTCTAGGGCTTTTATTTCCCTTTGCTTCTCGGCCACTATCATTTTGGACTTGTCATAGCTGGCCTCTAGTTTGGCCAACCTTTCTTTGGCCTCCTTTACTTTTGTCACTTGAATTTCAAGCTCCTTGACAGCTTTCATTAGGTCCTCCATACTCATGCTGGATTCTGGTGTTGTTGTTGTTGCTGCTGTAGCATCTATAGTTGATGTAGCCGTTGTAGGTGCTGGAATGGCAGGAGGGGCTGTTGTTGTTTGTGTAGGAGGAGCAGGGCCAAGAGTTGTAGATGTTTGAGGTGGTTGGGAGGTTGACTCCCCCTGTTTATCTTGCAAGGCTTTCTCCAATTCTTCCTCCATCTGTAGTATTCTTTGATTCATCTTTAGAAGCAAATCCATGGTGTCATCAACCTCTTTTTCCTGTACAAGTTCTGCAGTTTGGGGGTGAATGGTTGCAGGCAGCTTTGCTTGCTTTCTGAGTGCAGCAATATCATCTTCCTTCTTCTTCATAAGGGCCTCGATACCCTTTGGATCCTTAGGATTGTGTCCTAGATCAACAATAATGTCCTCCAAAGTTTTTATTCGGTTATCCTTGGCAGTGGAAGACATCCTTTCCAAATCTAATTGAGTATTTGTATTTTTCAATGATTCTTTTAATTGATGGGCCAACATGGCCTTGTCTGCAAGTGTGGCATAGACCATTTCCCCTGTTTGCTTATGCAGTTCAATTTGATCCATTGGATGTATGTCCTTGGAGAGGACTTCCATGTTTTTCTTTATGTAATCTGCAGATGATTTGGGGTGTGGAACTTTAGGCTTGAAATGTGTAAAAATCATCTTGTCCTCCTTGATATCATAAGCTGCCATCAATCTTTGTTGCTTGGAGGGTGTTGTTTTCAAGAATTGATCATAAAGTTGTATTCTCAATAGTTCATTTTGTGCCTTGATCTCCATGAAAGTTCCTTTGATACTAGTTGGATGCTTGCCTTGCTGCCTAGAAGAAGACACCTATGTACTATGTTGCATACCTTGTTCCTGCTGGAATGAGTTGGTAGCAGTCTGCTGGCTGGACTCTCTCTCTCTATTCTGGCTCTCTACCATTCCTGCATTGATTTCTTCTTCAGCCTGAGGATCAATTCTTTGCCTCTTGGCTTCTGGTTGTTGTGCTGACCCACTTGGAGGTGTGGGCTCCTCTCTATCTCGTTTCTTACCTCTCTCCTCATTAAGAGGAGTTTGCAAGACTAGAATTTGTGATGTCTCAGTTTGCTGTAGAGGGGCTTGCCCTTGACTTTGATCTTTGGAAGTGGTGGGTTGTTCTGTCTTTGTTTCCTGCTGTTCATCCATCACTTCTTTTCCCTTTGTTGTTGCTGTTGTAGAAATTTTTTGGACAGTCTGTGCAGCTGCAGCAGTGGATGTGCCTTCCCTAACTTGGTGTGGCAGCTTAAATGTCACCTGGTGAAATGAATCCAAGTCAAGAGTTTTTTCTAAATCTTTGAATTTTTGCTCCATTATCTCTTCTTGAGTGAATTCTTCAATTAATGTGTTTGGCACCCACTCATCCTTGTTGGCATATTCTTCAATTTCTGGAATTTGACAATGGTTATAGGCTAACAACCTATATTTGACTCTTCTAGCACTGATAAAGCCATACGGGTCACAAGGGACCCACCAAAAACTCCTTTTTAGTTTAAGTTGTTGCCCCAGTATTTGATCAGCTTCTTGCCAACCTTCTTTCTTGTTCATGATAAAGGGGCCTAGATGGTCTTTTAATTTCAGGCTAGCTTTCTTCTTGGCACTATGAAAATGAGTGAGATCTGAGTTAATGAGTTGCCTATAGTATTCCAAGGCAAACAATCTCATGGGTACATATCTTGGGAGCCTGTATGGACAGAGCTCACAACCATAGATCCTAATGACTGTGTGAATTTGGTATAGATACCAATCACCTATTTTATAATTCTTAGACAACTACAATATTTTCTGCATGTCATATGACAATCTAGGAGGAGGAGTTCTTTTTAAGAGACATGAGACTGGATAAACAAATTGGTCAATGAACTCACAATAAGAATATGGAGAGTTCTGGACTTGATGAAAAACTGATGACCAAAAGATAACAGACCTCCTTTCACCCTGTGAATCCAGCTTTTTGATGGGGCATTGGAAAATATCTGACTGATAGTACATGAACAAATGATAGATATATGATGAATATTTGAATACTGCCTCCCTGTCCAGCTTTAGCAGTTGGTCATGCATTTTATTGGCAATGAACTTGGCATAGTTGTACTTCACAGTAGGGGGCTTTCCAAGGCTGTATGCAGACAAGAGGACCAACATTGTTTCATCAATATGCTCACTTGTTTTGAAACCTAGCACAAAGGATATCATGTCTACAAGCAGCTTGCTTACCTCATTGAAATTGACATATACGAAAGGAGGTGGCCCTGTAGGTTGGCGGTCTGCTCTCATGAACGTCTTGGCAATTCTAGCAATCTCAGTGCTAGAGAATTTGGGGCCTTCATCCAGCAGGTATTTCATGGAGAAAGGGATGAACAATTGAGTCTGTTTGAAATTCTGCATCTGATTGATGGAATCAGGAGTAATATGAAAGAGTATGCTCCCAGATGGAGACTTGGCAGCTCTCAGGCTTGGATCATAATTTTCAGCACAGAGATGAATTATCTTAGGGAAGATGTTTACAGAAGGCAAGAAATAGATGGGCAAGTTTGACTCCCAAATGCTATACATGTCACTATTGTTCAAGTAACTATTTCTCAGCTGGAAGAAGGTCTCCAAGTGGTTTTTGTCTCCCACCAAATCCTGAATTAGATAACCCCTATCAACTAAAGGCAGCTTTTCAAGCTCTTTGTTAGGTGCATTGATAGGAGCAACATTTAAAGCTGCTGGAGCGACCATATTGAAATCCTTTCTGTGCCAGTACTTGAAACCAGGATTTAGTGCAACTATTGCAAACTGCAAACTGAATTTGTATTTCGCAGTGGCTTTTATTGTTTTTAAAGTGCGTCAAAGGAGAAATTACAGAGTTTCAACAGACTTTATCTTGGTTGATAGATTTGTGGGGCAACTGCAGGGCAAATAGAAATGTCTTTGAGCTGAGTAGGTGGACTTTTGCAGAAAGAGATTTGATGAGAGTGGTTGGTGAACAACTGTGTGAACCTCTGTCGATAGCACGGGCTCTCAAAACCAATTTTTCAAGTGAATTTTGCAAACAGACGCGGGCCTACTGAGCTTTGTGGGAAGAGGAGGCTAACCAGAGAACTTAGACAACACTTGGGTACATAATTGTCTCAGTGTGGGTGTTTGCAGAATTTTATGCAGGTAAAAATGGACAAAATGGTGAAAACAGGGGTTAAAAGGTTGACTGTGGGCAAATACCTGGTTTTCATGGTGCCGAGGTTGTTGAGCTGGTACAATGGCGAGCAATTGAGTCGAATTTGCAGGCGGCAACAGCTTGGACAGCTAAATTCCAGGTTGGGCAACAAATTGACGTAAAATGGCATGCACAGCGCTCCAGAAATAACCAATGAAAATGACATAAAATGGTCTTTTTGCATTGTTTTATGCAAATTTGCGAATTTTGGCGATGACATCAACATGACGTCATCGGCGGGTCCCGGGTACAACAGGATGAAGTGGACTTCTGATGTGGGTGGTGAGGTGGCACAGGACACGGCGGCAGGGCGTGGACGTGGGCGGATTAGGTGGCAATTGCACGGCGGCATAACGCGGATGCGAAGGTGACGTCACAGATGACGTGGCGTTGACGTCAAGGGGTGGAGGGTGGTATCCGGTTTTCTCCCCGCACCACCTTTCGGCATAAGCGGTATCGGGGGAGGGGCCTCCTAACACACTGGGAAGGCGACGCGTGGCGGGGGTACGGCGGGTGAAACCGCCAATCCCCCAGACGTTAAACATCCGCCGGCTTGTGAATGAAAATGACCGCCCATCCTTGGATCTGGGGGGCCGATCATCGGACGGCTGGCAGGGGTTATGGGGTGGCGGAAGATTAATTGTGGAGCCCGCTGGGTTATAAAATAATAATAAAATAAAAAATACAAGCGGGGGGTGGGATTTAAACTTTGGTTTAGCGTGGGTTATGTGAATGCGTTTGTTTTATGTTTAATTCAACATATAAACAAACATCTAAACATTAGCGCGGGGGGGAAAATGGGGTTTGTGAGCGGGCAACCCTATGGAGATTAATGTCAACCAAAATTTAGTTGATTCCATAGTGTTTAGAAGAGGGGAGGGTTAATATTAGTCCCAGATGGACTAAATATTTCCCAATACTGACATATATAGCTATATTGCTATGGGGTGGGGTATTAAATAGATTTTTGGGATTGCATTAGCTATTGTAGAATTAGGGAAGGGAAGCAATGTTAAGGAGCTAAATAATAAAATTAGCTGTTAATATGACTCTGTGAAGTGAAAATGCAGGGGAAAATGCTAAGCTTATGAAATGAAACTTAGACACAGAAAAGGAATGGAAATTAGAATGATGATTTTTACACAAGAAATGTGGCTTCTTTTCCTCTAGTCAACTGAGAATTTGACTTGGGACTGGTACTGGAATGAAGTGAAATAAGACTGTTGGGCAGATCCCAAGGTCTTTGGGGAGTATTAGTAAATGATCTTTGGGGGAAAAGGGAAATTAGTCATGCTTCCATTACTGTACCATCAGGCCATTGCCATGGTGTCAATGCCATGAATGAAATGAGTCCTTCTTGATAAGCCAAATAATGATCACACACTTGCTTTCTGCAACCTCAAACTACTTACCCAGCCTAACAATCCTAACATTTTTTCTTCCTTGAGTTGAGTGCACTTAGATTAGCAAACCCTGATTATCTTCTTTTCTTTTGGCTGCCCTCCTATCTACATCTACCCTTATCTCTTCCAAGGACCCAGATTAAGCAGTTGGGCTCCTTCATTTCTCTACCTAGCTAGTCATCTGCCAAGCTTGAGCTGTTTGGACAGGAATCATTCTCTATTCTGCAACAAACAATTTAAACATGGCATGGTCCAAATTGAACTGTTGGGCCATCCATCAAGTATGATTAGCAGTAGTATTTGCACATTGTGATGCTGCCAACAAGATAGTAGTGGCATTTTGACTGGCCACTTTCCTGGTCTTTGATTTGGGGTTCATTTTCACTATTCTTTCTGACCAATTGATTTTCTTGCCTTTTGATTATTCTTTTAAGGCATACCCTCTTTTCATCTTTTAATTTTCCTAGTATGTATACAAAATATGGAACCTTTGCAAGATGCAATGATGAACATATTTAGCCTTTCCACTGTCAATCATGAAAATGAAACCTATTGGTATAGGAACCTAACAGACTCCTCACTACTCTTCACATTCTCTTATGTCTTTTCATATTCCAAGAGGTATTTTGGACTCATCGGGACTCTTCGCATTCTCTTATGGTTTTTCATCTTCCAGGAGGCCTCTTGGAATCCTTATGACTCTTCACGCTAACTTGTGGCTTTTAGCCTTCAACACAAGTGAATATTCCAAATTTACATAATCTCTAAGGATTATGTTTCCAACATTTTTTTGTGGAGGAAAACTTCAAAGAAAGTTTTTGAATGAATTTTCATTAAAGTTGAAAATAAATATGAATAATGGAATATAATCAAAATTCAAGGAAGAGAAAGAAAAGTGGTACCCAAATTTTTTCTAAATTTTAGGGTGTGTTAAGGTTATGTTGATTTATTGAGTGAGTCCAAAATTTTTGCATATATTGCCTTTGCCTCTTATACCATTGTTAGAACACACACATGCAAGAGAGATTAATAATGGTGAGATACATTATTTGATATGATACACATAAATACAACATTTTAGGATCGTTGGTTTCATCTTCTAAGAAGTCTTTTGGACTCCCTCATGACTCTTCACGTTCACTTGTGAATTTTCACCTTCAACACAAGTGAATGTTCTAAATTTACATAGGGAGTATCTTTAAGTGTGACTTTTTGGAGTCTTCGATGGATTTTTGGCTGGAATCCAGTGAAAAAAATTGAGGCCAAATCTTGATTTTTGTTGCTTAAATTGGTTATCTGGTTGCATTTATGGATTCAACACCCTCAAAAACCCATGAGGCACTTCAATTGTAAAGATTTCACTTGTCAAACTTGTGATTTCAATGAATCCCCGTCGGATTCTAGAAAAAATAGATCGGAAAATAAACTGGAAAACTTTCCAAAAAGTCACACTTAAAGACTACTCATTTACATAATGCCTAAGGATTATGTTTCCAACATTTTTTGTGGAGGAAAGCTTCAAAGAAAAACACTTATTTTTTAATGAATTTTCATCAAACTTAAAAACAAATATGAATTTAATAAGGCAATATAATAAAAAACCACTTAAGAAAGAAAAGTCGTACCAATTTTTTTTTTTCTAAATTTTAAGGTGTGTTAAGGTCTCAGCATAAGGTGATTTACTAGGTAAATACAAAATATTTGCATAAATTGCCTATGATAAGAAATTAAATCAAATTCAAAATAATTTAAATGAAACTTAAACACAAATAAACATTCATATTTTCATTTTTAAATCAACTTCATATTTGTTTCCTTACTTTGATGTAAAGTCATAGATTCACCTTGTTCAAGTCAAAAAGAGCCAAGTGAAACCATTGACAAGGGGGAATGGCACAATTCTAGAAACTCAAGAGATTGCTTTAGTTATAAATGCTTGACTTTCTCTTATAACTCCTTAATAACTTTGTCTTTCTCTATGAATTCATCCTTGTGAACTTCCACCTCTACATCCATAAACACTATTTTGCTCTTGTATCTCCATTTGGGTTTTCATCTTTTCCAATTGCCTCTTTGTAAACTCCATATACTTTTCATATCGTATCTCCTAAGCATTTTCCCATTGCTTAAGCCATTATTTCTAATTGTCATTAAAAAGCCTCTCACATTGCTAAAGCAAGTTGTGAAATTTGTCTGAGGGTTGGCCATTAGAATATCAAACAAAAAAATTATTATCTTGACTTTTTCATAATAGAGAGCCCAAAGATGCAAATAGAATGACCACTGGAATGGAATACCCTCTTCTGATACTAGATAATTTATGTCTAAATGCCCAAACTAGAAGCTTCTAAACCACTTCAAGGAAATGATGCAAATTGACCTAACTTCTAGAGGTCATGACCAAAGACTAGAAAGAAACAAGAGGTGGAATACTATCAAGCTACTCCCATAACATAAATGTAACGCCACCAAGACAAATGGATACCAATTCACATAGATAAAGGAAGAAAAATCAGAGAAGAAACAAGTTGAATATGCTTATGCTCTAATCCTAAGATGAAAGCCACCAATGTGTCATGACAAGGGAATAAAAACCCATACATGTTGAAGACTCTCATCCAACCAGCTTGTTACATGTTTCCCCTTGTCTTTAGATTTCATTTCAATCACAACCAAGAGCGAGGATAGAAACTTTGGGTGGATTGGAAAATAAGTGCACTCACCCCACAAACTCAATTTCTAGCTACCAAAAGGGAGGGTGCAAGCTAGGATTAGCTTGAGCATGAAATTGATGGTTGAGTTAATGGAGTGCATGGAAGAATACCATTTCCCAAAACCCCTCCACCAACTTATTAATTTGAAGAAGCAGTCTTTGAAGATGAGGTTCCTTGGGAAGAGATTTTTCCGCCATATGATAAATAACAACTATAAAATCTGCGACAACAAATAATTGATTAATATCTTTGTTTGTCATGATCGACACCTCTTTTCATGGGTCTAATTCCTTTGCTTGATTATTTGTAGTGTTGTCAATCTTCTATATATATATATATATATAATTTATTCTTTTCTTTTGAAAACAAATATCACCCCACATTTATCACATGTAAACACTTAAATATTTGTGCCTTCGCGTTTGTCCCTGAGCTTGCCAAAAAACTTGTAACCATTTCAGTAACACTTCTTCCTAAACGTTCAGAGCTACCGTCTTAAAACCCGGACTGAGAGATATCCCTTCGTCCTCACCCTTCACTATAAATGATCTGCATATGCGATGTCACTTTACGAAATAGAGCAAGTGTGCGGGGGTTGTAACAACACTGCTCATCGTCCTTTCTTATTGAGGCTATATCCATAACACAAAACTCGAAAATACCTTACTATCAGTTTACAGCCCAATCAAAAGTAACATTTTCTTTTAATATTTATAAACACTATTTTACGCATTATAATGAATTTCTTTCTAATTTGTTGTTAAAATTAATAATCTACATTTCCCATTGAAAAAAAAATCACAAAAAATTGTAAAACAACATATTTCCTTCCTTAATATAACATAGATTACCATGTTTTATTCGACATTTAGAAAACAAAATAAAAAACTGAATAATGAATGCATTAATATACATGTAAGTATTACTTGTTTGGGATGAGTGAAGGGGATCTTAGTCAAGGAGTTAGTCTCAGTTCTCAAGGTGGTGTACTATGGTCCAACCATCAATAATGTCTAAGCGTATAATAATCACTAAAGTCTACTCTCAAACCTCAATATAGTGGTAATGAGGGACAAAATCCCAAAGAATCATTGATAGTGTCGCTACATTCCCTTTGTCCAATCTTCACCTAATTTTATAAATAAATTGAACACAGATGGACTATTTATAAAGTCACTCAGCCAAAGTCAGGAAGTATTTAAAATAATAATAAACTCCAGATACAAATATGGAATCACATTAAATTTCTTTGATATTTTTATTTGTTTCATTAATTGAACAACACTGGATTAGGCTAGAGTCAAAAACAGACCCCATTAAATTTCTTTAATGTGTTTATTTAATTCTTTATTTGGATTTATGCTCAGAGTCAAAACAGACCATATTAATTTATTTAATTTTTTATTCGTGTTACTAATTGAGCAATTCTGGATTTATGATCGGAGTCCAAACAAACTTTTCCAAGGCAAGTCATTTTTGGCTTTTTGTTTTGTTAGGTTCATAAATTATAGACATCTTTAATAAATATGTATCTGGAATGTTTGTAGATTCATATAGAGATTGGTTGAAAACCCCGGAAATTTTTGAAAACAAATAAATTTAGATGAAGTTTTTTACGAGTTGTTTTTAGTGTAATTTTTTGGAAGTTTTTTAGTGGGTTTTTCTTGTTTACAACTGCTTGTTAAATTGCTTTGGAATCTCCACCACAGCTGGGAACTCGAATTCTCTGCATGCACTAGCTATTTTTGGTTGATTGATCAATTAACTGGATGATCATCGAGTTAGACCGCTGTCCCTATTGTACCATTGACTTTCCACTAGTTCCTCCAACTGTTGGAACTAGTTTCACTGAACACAACTGGATATAACTGAACTGGATTACTAAAATTTAGCGATCGCAACTTCAAGCCCTCTAATTTTTCTAAAATCTAGAAAGAATTTATTGAAATCACAAGTTTGATTGGTAACCCCTACACAATCCAAATGTCCTAGGGGTTTTCAGGATGCTGAATCCATATATACAGTCAAAAAAACCGTTTAAATAAAACAAATCAAGATTTCACCTCAAATTTTTTTACTAGATTCAGGTACCAGAAAGTCTAAAAAGTCTCACCAAAAGCAACTCCACTTTTTTAGGTCTCATAGGAGGGAAACATTGTTTAAATAAAAACAAAAAGTTTAAATTTCCAATAATTTAAGAAAAAATAATAATTATTCTGAAATTTGATTATATAATTTATAATATTTAATTATTTGATTATAATAATTTAAAATATTTTATTATTTAATTATATTTTTTAAGCATAAAAAATTTAATGTTTAAAAAAAATATTTAAAATTTAAAATTTTAAATAATAATATATATTATATATGGTAAATTTTAAGTAAAAATGGTTGAAATGATATGGTAAAATAGAAATACAAATCTTAATATGTTTAGAATGCATTTATGGTGTAAGTATATATTTCTAGCTAATTTAATGTTTAGAAGTGTATGCATTGAAATGTTTATTTATTTATTTATTTACATGATGTATTTTTAGGAAATTAGTATAATGGATTAATTTGAGCGTTGAGAATTTTAAAAAGGAGTTCACAAGATCAAGTCCTTGGGATGATTGTTTTTTGGATATTATTGGATGCCCACTAGATGTTTTTACTAGGTTATGTTGTCAAAACTACAAATAACCCATTTACCCTAAATATCACCTTTAAAACAAGGGGAAATGTCCAAAAAACACCTTCAAAATGTGTATTCCATCCACGCTCCTTAATTTGGAGCAGTTGTTATTATTTCTAGTTGACTGTTATTTGTTTGTGGGAGGGGCTCTTTGTTTGAGTCCAAACTCTCATATACATAAGATCTCTTTATGCCACTTGAGTCCTTATCCATGGGCATCTCCACTTTTTACTACTCTAGTACCATGATTTCTGTTGATTCAATAACCTTCTAAGTTGTAAATGCAGATCTGGATTTGTCCCCTTCTTCATCATTTGATTTGGCATTAGAATGAGACTGTGACTTGGAATTTGGTGGATTTTCTTTGTCCTCTTCTTTCTTATCTTCTGAATTGTCGGGAAACTACCATCCCATTTGCTTAGGGGCTTGCCTCTTCTCTTTTTTCTTTTATGCCTTCGTTGCTTTTGGGCAGGGATTATGTAAATGACCTATTTGAAAGTAGGTTTGGCATCGAAATGTTGTATTCTCGTAGTCTAACACTTGTGTCCACTGAAAGTTCTCATGTTTTAAAAGGATGCAAACAATTAGACCTTTGCTAATGTTGATCTCTACGAAGATCCTAGCAAAAGTAAAAATACCTTTGGAGGTTATATCCAAGTCCACTTTTTTAATTTTCTCGGAATGTTTTCGATATCCTGCATAACCTGATGGTGCCAAAAATAAAGGGGGAGGTTTAGGAGCCTTACCCAAACCGACATCGTCATTACCACCATGTTTGTTGCATCAAACCCAAGAAACCATGGGGTAACAAAGAGCCCAGCTCTACCCCAAAACTAGGGTCCATCTTTTAGAACTTTTTCTATATCTTGCTTGATCTTAAATTGTACTATGAAAAACCCTTTAGAACACAAGTAAATATCACACTTTGTTGCCCATGAAGAGTATACCCACTCGTATAGATCGTCTGGTTTTGGCCAAAATCCATTAAACCGACATAGTTGTGGATTGTAGATCATCATGAAAAGTTGTAACCTATGGGGTTTTGATGTCCATTTTTGGAACCTTGTCCATTTACTCTATATTATAAGGGCCCGACATATTTTGAGATTAATATACTTGTGTGGCAACCTTCCTTTTGCGTACATCCTTAAATGATGTGGTGCCATTAGGATTTGGGTTTTTGGAACTTCCCTGCATCCTCATATTTAAAATTATCGTTGAATATTTTGTCACACCATAATCTTCCAGCCAATGAGTGTCATGGAGTACCTTTCTTGTGTATTCCAAGACTTGGAACAATACTAGTATACCCATACTCTTTTGAATCATCTACTTCAGATTTCTTACTAGATCCAAACCTTAGATCCAATGAACATAAGTCTTCCCACTAAGACTCTTGATAAAAATCTAAAATTGAATATATTTTCCCCTATTCATCGCCAAATCCGATGTAGATCTAACCGATTTTGGAGTGAAAGTCTTTAGATCCCATAGTGTTAGAGCTCACCGAGTTTTATCCATGCCCTGATTTGCTAATAATGACAGGTCTAATCGCCAAACCAACCTCGCATCCCCGAACACCATGCGAAATGAACAAAAACCAAGTCAAAAAGACAAATTTGATCATTAGTGTGTAAGATCCTTCACATAACATGTCCTGTCGGAGAAAAAAAATCTGGAGGTCGAGACCCCACTGGTGGCACTGTGAAGATCTTTCCCACTACTTTGAAACAACTGAATCTTCATCAAGGTTGGTCCCGCAACTCGTTTAGCCTCCATTGACACCCATCAAAGCAATAGAAACCATTTATACATCTCTATATGCTCAGATGTAACTAATTTAATGTTGTAAAGCAAAACCCTATCACTCTTTATTTGTCTATATATATGAGAAAGTGAAATCATTAAAATGTAAAATTAAACATTTTAATAATAATTATTTATTCTAACCTATTTATTTTAAATGGTTGGAAAAGATAATTCTTATCTTCTTCAACCAAATTTAATTCTTATAACTTAGGTATGAGATATATTTTATTACATCCTTATCTATAAACTAGAAAATGAAATACTTAATTATATAAAAACCATAATAAATAAATATATTAGAAAATAAATAAAAAACAACTATATTTCTTAATCATGTCAAATGATATATATAAATAAATAAACTTTTAGAAATAAAACATTTTCGTTTAATATTCTATCATGGAAAATAAAAGTTTTTGCCTATAATAATATCATTGCTTTAATTTGGCTTTTCAAGGTGATGTGTCTTAGATTTAGTTTTGCAAATTATGAATTTTCTATGATAACAATTTGTGTGGAGTTGGACGATTACTTTAATAAATATTTTATTTTTTTAAATTTTAAATTACCTTAGAAGTGGTTTTCTTCGTAAAATAAATCTATAGTGTTTGTCTTTTCAATAAAAGGTTTGTGAGGAAATTCACGTACAATTACATCGAGAATAAAATTTAGTTTGTTTTGTCTTTCTTAAAAAGAAGTTTATGAAGAATATTAATATATAATTAATTTGAAAATAGTTTGGTTTAATGTTTATTGTTAATTGTTATTGTGATATTAGTGATGAATAAGTTGAAAAGGTTTGTGAGGATATTATTATATATTAAATGGAATAATAATTGATTTATTGATTTATTATATAATTAAAATGATAATAGAAGGGGTGAAATAAGTATGATTAAAATGGATATTTTAGACAGTGATGAAATATTTAATTTTTATAATATGAAAATCTAGTTTATTATGTTTTTTGAGTAAATTAAAGTATTTTATTATTAATTAAAATAATTTAGAAAGACATGGTTGTTACATTTAGTTTTTTTGAGATACAGGAGTATCTATAGTCCAAAAAATTTATGTTTATTTCATAGTATAAAATCAAGTCATGCAATTAGTCCCAAATTACAACAAGGTCCTTCATGTTGGACAATCATCACAAACTATTGCAGAATTCTAAATAAACTAACAAGTATAAACATCATTCAAATATAGAGGAAGAGAAGGGAGTAGGGTCCGTTGCACTCGATTCAGGAGATGCAACAATGTCTGAATCACAGTGAATGTGTCCTTCTACATGGGCGAGCCTTGCCTCCAGCTTGACCAAGGTGAAGCGTTGGTTCCTGAGCATCCTCTTGATGTCCTTCAAAAGAAGCAAACACATTATATCGTTCTACATGTTTATCCTTCAAGAGCAGTCCAAGCAGAGTCTTCATTTGCTCGTGTAAAACCACTGAGTTTAGATACTGCTTCTTCCATCCCCTAGTGTGACCAAGATCCAAAACCCAAAAAGAAACCACCTCTAGAATCTCAGAGTCTGAGTGAGACTATCTTTCCACTCCTGCCTTTCTAACTTTCTAATTTCTATATGTGTCTCTAGTGGAATTGCATTCAAATAGCTTGTTGTAGAGTCCTAAGCAAAGAGCCTAGCCCTACATTGGCCTTACAGGCTGCTTCCCCCCTCCCTGCCCCCTATAACGCATGTGTTGCCTAGGAGGCATGGCTGCCATAAGGGGGTCACACCTATAAGAATTGCTAAAGCGACTACAACCTGGAAAGTAACAATAAAATAACACAGATGAGACACTATTAGGGACCAGATCACATGAGACAAAGTCATCACGAAACCTCATAAACTAGACCACACTATGTGAAAATTCCCCAGACTCAGTCCCCACTAAGCTAGTTCCATGCATTATAGAGTCCTAAACACTTGGAAATTTAGCCAAATACAAATCCACACACTAACTAGAAAACCAATCCTACAATATTTATGCAATTTTGAATAAGACCAAAAGGATGAGAGAACATTAACCCAATTATACAAACTATCATGAGAAACCACCTACCAAACATGAAACGAGACACACACATTCCAGAATTCCACACTCTTCACTCAGGCGACAAAAGACCAGTCCCAAGACTGATTATAACCAAAATATTTCTCAACCTAATCACAACCCTAATCCCTAACATATTACAAGAGACAGAATTCGAATGACCATGAAAAGGGAACAATGTATAAATCAAGAATAAGAAGGAAACAACTTGAACCACCTCACACGAGTTGCTAGTGATTAGCCTACATTAACCAGTGTTATTGAAACCTTGAAGCCACTATACGAGTTCCACATGCCGATGATAAAATCCCTCCCACCTCCACTTCACAAGCACTAGGCAATGCACAAACCTTTCTGCATAAGAACCAACCCCCCACACAGGTAGCAATTTTTCAACAAAATAATTTTGTGCTTCCACTAGCAGCACGAAAGTCGGCTCCTCGACCTTGCCTTTGTTCCATACTCCACCCAAAACACAACTAACTATATGGTTAAATAGCAATAAATGGCCATTTGGTGGTCTGCATGCAAATGCATGCTAAGGGTGAGCGATGCCCTCTGCTCATAAATGCACATCACGATCAATAAATATTTTTTAATACATATAAATGATACAACTTAATTATTTGATGTTTTTTTTATTATTATTGGAATTTGGAGATATAATTTTTGGCATAATTAGACTACGCTAATGTAAATAATTTATTTGATATTCACTAAATTATGTGATGGTTAAAAAGTAAAGAGGTGGGTTGAAACTAATAGCATGAATCGTATATATTCAATTGTCATTTTTTAGATTTGCTTTAAATAATCAATGACTTTTTGAGAATGGTATTCATCTTAGTACAATTTTATCTCAAGTACATTTGACCATTATATTTTTCTGAGAAGTTAAATTTGCATAGCTTACAACCCTAACCACGAAACCTCTACAAGTATTTTACATTATGAACCATTAATTTGGAGCTCATTTCTTTTTTAAGCATGTGGAGGATTTCCACTATCCACCATCATGATATCTTTTTTTAATAGTAATTGCATGGGGTATTTATACTCAATGTGTTTACTATGACCCTTTTGTTATGAACATAATTGACTAGTGACTATTTTATCATGAGCTTGAATAGTCCATTCAATGCTCATTGCAATATTTATGCTCGCATGGATGAAGCTTTGGAATTGAAACTAGAGAAATGAAATGCATAGCATGAAATATCACCTCCACGACTTGCACCTAGTGACTAAGACATCCTTGGAAAATCACCCATTCTAGTACAACTTTGGGTCCAACATACTTAACTACAATGTTTTTCTCTATGTCCAAGTGTGCATGACTTTAAATCCCATTTACAAAATCTTAGGAAGTATTGTACATTTGAACATTTCATTTACATCTACTTTTTCTTTTTTAGACATGTGGGGTGACTTTCATAATGCAACATTATGACACCCTTCATTATGATTAAATATTTGGAGTACTTTAATACTCAAATAATTCATTATGACCTATCTCTCATAAGTGTTATTTCATAGCAACAGTTTTCCTGAAAATTAATAATCCACTTAATTCCCATTACAATAATTGACAGTCACCATATTTAAAAACAAGAGTGAAACTAACAAAAATAAATGGTGTTGTGTGACTAATATATATTTTGAAGTTTTTGGTTGGAATCTAACAAAACATTTTTTTGTTAAATCACGATCTTTTGTTATTTAAAATGCAGTTTTGATTGCATGTATAGATTCGACACCGTGAAAAAACCCTAAGGCATTATGCTTGTGGAGAGTTTGCAACTCAAATTTGTGATTCCAACAAATCCTTACCCGATTTTGGACAAATTCAACCAGAAAATATGCTTAAAAAAAACTCCAAAACGCACAACAAATAAAATACAACAAAATAAATAATAACACACGTATAAAATCTACACTTAATTATCAAATTATAATATATATTTAATCAAAATTCTAATTTATTAATTAATAATTAACTATTAAATATTTAAATTAATTATTATATTTATCTTATTTATATAAATTATATAAATAATTTTTAACAACTATTATATTAAACTTTCTCTAATTAAAATTAAATATTAAATTCTAAATATGATGCTTTAGACCTTCCATTTTTATCCCAAAAGCATATACTTTGAACACAATACTAAGGAAACGTTAACTATCACATCTTTATTTTCACAAATAAATAATTTATAAAATTCTCCATGAATATTCTACTTTTCCATTAGTATTCCCCACTTTCAACAACTTGTCTAAGGAATCTCAACATTGTTTGTGAAGTCTTCCCCTTTAGGTTAGGTGTATGATATGAAGTCTCCCCCTTTAGGTTAGGTATATTATATATATTATATAAATCTATGGGTCATGTACACATGGCACAACGAAATCTAGACTTTAAGTCTATTTTGACATTATAACCATTGTGGGATATGGATGTAAAGACATCTATCTACAAGGATTTGTAATCAAATGGTGTAAATAATTTATTTAGTGGCATTATGTTTGTCCAGCATGACATGAATCACTTGTAATATATTTAAATCAATTCAACCATTTGTTTATTGGTCTCCTTGGGTCACATAGTGAAACTATCAAAATCAACATCTTGGTGGATTTACTTTTAATAACATCTTTACATATAAAATTACAAGTGTTTTGCATTGTGGCTTCTTTTGTCAAGCTCAAGATATGCCTTGAAATAGAATTATCACCACCCATCATTAAACAATGTCGTTATAAAGAAAGCAACATTGACAATTCAGGCTATGCAGGAAAGAGATTCTCAATAATCTAATGTCCCTAATGTGGGTGACACCCATCATTGTTTCAACAACATTTTTAGGACTATGGTTTTAATGAAACATCAAAATCTACCTCGATTACATGTAGTTTGAATTTACAATTTCAAACCATCCCAAATCAACCCTGTTTAGCTCCTTCCAGGCTCTCTCCTTTGTTGGGGCCTTCAAACTTTTTGTACACATCCTCTTTAGCTTCCCATTCTTCTCCTCTTGGGACCCTTGTAGGATTTGTTTATTCATATCCCTTCTCTGTGTCAATCCTTTCCCTTTCTTTCTAGTTGGTGCCTATTGGGTCTTGTGGGGTTTGAGTCTTTTCATAATTTTGTTCAATTTTTGCTTTGTTGGGTTTCTCAATTATTTTGCTTAGGCATTGGAATGATTCAATTTTTTACTTTTTGGGTTTTCCTATTGATTTTGTCGGATGTTGGACTAGTTGTTACTAGGTAATGGACTCTTCTTTTTAATGTTGTATTAGTTCTTCGATGTGAAAAGGTGTGCAGCCTACATGGTAATGTACTTCAATTTTGAAATTAAAGAGTAAGCAATGATGTCAGGCAAATTCAATGTCCTATGTGTCATGTTAATATAATTTTATGTTTATATATATATATTTTTGAAATAAAAAGTAAAGAGCTAGTTGTGAAACTTTTTTTTGAAGATTTAATATGATAAGATATTTTGTAATTTAGATTTATTTATTTAAAATATTTTATAAAATTAAAAGTGTTTGGGTGATTAGGAAGAATTATTATTATTTTTTATATTTAATTTCAATTTGCAAGTAATATGTTGAACTTTTGTTTTCGAGAGTCGTGTTCTTGTATGACCTTAAATTTCATAGAATATCTTATCCTTATTTACAAGGTGGAAGGTGAAGGAAAAATAGGGTAAAACTTTACAATGGGAAGTTAAAAATGTATTCATTTTCTCATTTATTTTATAATTTATTTATTTTGGATAAAAGTGTTTGATAGGTATTTTTAAAGGTATAGTGTAAACATATTATATTTTGGATTTTTTAAACCCTATTTTCATATTAGTTTTGCTTAAAATTTGATTAAAATTTTAAAAGAATTGTTGGAATTATAAACATCAATGGTTAAGATCTCACAAACCTAGTGTAATAGAAGTTTTTGAGGGTTTTGAATCTGTTCCTATAATAAAAAAACAAATTCAACAATGCAAATTTGCAATTGTAGTAATTCTTCTATAGTGAAATTCCATTAATGAATGTCCTCAAAAGTCTAAATCATAGCATGTTTAAACTTCTTTCATTTTCATATATGAAGACATTTTGTTTTTCATTGACCAATAAACACTCATCTCTCAGTAAAGAAGGAAAGACAAAAAATGGAATTTATCTTTAAATTAATTTTTAGCCAATGTTATAATGGTTAGGTCTTGATCACTCAATTGGTTGCTAATACCTCTTTCATCTTGAAAATCAATTATTTTTTGTTATTGAAACTAAGATATGCATTTATGCAAATGTAAGCAAAAGCATGTGACCACATGATATTGTACAATAGTAATTGAAACTAGAGTTCAACACCTAAAATATGAATACATATGTTTCATTGTTAACTTTATTTTGATGAATGATCATGGAACAACTTCTTGTTTGAAGGAAAAATTTCCAACTACAAAAGAAAAAATATCAAAGCTTTAAAAGAGGAAATGTAGAAGTTATTTCAAGAACAAGATACAAAAATGGACAACCACTTAGTGGATTCAATTAAGCATTTCTTATGCTTAATAGCTACTCTTTCCATAACTACAACAACTTTAGTGCTTAAGCATAGTGAAGAAACTATCATACCTATGATATGACAACACATCTTTTGTCAATGAGTATCTTTTTCGGATTAATCACATCATTAGGATTAATTATGTGATTAATCCGAAAGACATTCTCATTTGCAATATGGATCACAAAAGACTAAGATCTTGTTGAGATTGCAACAAGATGATGGAGCTTAGTGAAAAGAGTCGCCTTTCACTAAGTGGGCCCGCAGGCTATTTTTGGCGCAAGTCTATTTTTAGACATATGGATCATGTCTATGGATTGCAGGTTGCTGTTTATGGATGATTGATCAAGTTGGAAAAATAGATGGACTTCTATTTTTGATGAAAGTGTGAGTGATCACAGTGTGAGTGATCAAGTCTATTTTTAGACTGGCTGTCAAAAATAGAAAAGTCAAATATTATTATCTCACAATAATATTTGGACTATAAACTTAATCTTATTCTCTTGGAGCACTTCAGTTCGAGCTACGGATGTGGCACATGCAATTGCATGAAGGAAATACGTGGTTCTTATGGGTTAGTTGAATATTTGCATGCATGACTTCAGTTAGAACTCAAGTGAGTTGAGTTTAGTGGACTGGAGGTGCAGTTGATGGAGTTGTGTTCAGTTTAGCTTTGTTAAACTGGTTGTATTTAGTCTAACTGGCGAATAGACTAGAGATGAGTTGGGTGAATTAGTTATTAATTAATTCACAAGTTATTAACTCATAATACAACTAATGAATACATCAGTTAACTCAGTTGCATGTCAGTGCATGTTCAGTTCAGCAGGGACAGGTGTTAGAGAATCAGATTGCTATCAGTTGTGACTATAGTTGTGCACCAGATCTTGCACAAATCAGGGGATTGAGTATGCCAATGAGTTTGCCCACATTGTAGCTTGTTCTCACGTGATTTAGCCAAGGAAAGACGTGGCTGCCTTGGAATTATCACCGGTTCTTGTGCAGGTATTGAGCAGCGGAGGCAGGCAAGCAGCGGAAGAGATTTGAGCCAGTGATTGATTCAGATCTGAGCTGTATTGTGTGTAACAGGTGGAGCTGGTACTGGATTGCTTGTGATAAGCATTGTACTTTGTAATGTTACATGACTCAATCATTACTATACAGATAGTTGGGGTTTTTAGCGAGATGCTTTCCCCGGGATACATACTGTGTTAATGTGTGAATGCTCTTGATGTTTTATTGTTATTGATGCTGCTATATTGATGATCAACGTAGAGGAGCTTATGTATTGTGTATGTTTTCCGCAATAGTACATGATCAGGATAATCTCTATTGAATAAGTGTTAAATTATTCAAAATTTCTACACCTATAAAACATTTTAACAATCCCAAATTTTCCATTTCAAACTCACTTTTCATGACCTCTTTGAAATCATATTTGAGAACATCAACACTCCCTATGAAAATTAGATCATCTACATATAAAACCACAATTAAAAATATTACCATCACTTTCCTTGATGTAGAGTGTAGCCTCACTATCACATTTTCTAAAGCCATTGTTCAACAAATACGAGTTTATCATGTTATACCATGCACACACTTTAACCAATAAAGAGATATCTTTAGCTTATACACCATGTATTCTTAGCCCTTGAACCTCATAGCCAAGTGGTTTCTCCACATGCACTTCTTTCAATACTCCATTCAAAAAAGTTTATTTCACATCCCTTTGATATACCTTCCACTTATGTTGTGCAAAAATTGCTAAAACTATCCTCATTGTCTCTATCCTCGCAACTAGTGCAAATGTCTTCTCATAATATCTTCTAGGATGTTTCTTGTATCCCTTAACAACCAACCTTGATTTATGCCTTTCAATCCTTCCTTCTACAGTGTTTGGTCTTATAGACCCACTTCACACCTATGACTTATTTTCTTTGTGGATGATTCACTAACTCCCATGTATCATTCTTTTATATTGCCTCTATTTATTCATCGACTATTCCTACCCATTTTTCCTCCTTGATTGCATCTTAAAAATTAATAGGGTCATCTACATGAGAAAACAGAGCAAAAAGAGAGTTCATACCTATGTTACTTTCTTCTTCATTTTTATCATAAATATCTCTTAAACTTTTAAATTTTTACCTTCTCAAGCTTGTCAAAGATGGATTTGATGCATCACTTGAAGTTGAACTTGCAGAATGTGGAGTTGCTAATATTTGTTGCGCACTTAGAGGAGTATTTTCTTGAATGAGTGAGATTATCCTATTGCTTTTTGAAGGTATCACTTGAGGACCACTTTGTTGAGATTGAATAGGTTTAGGGGGAGTCACCATTGAAGAATTACCTATTGCTACTAATTCCTCTTTGTCTTGTGGTAGACTTGCTTTTACATTAATTGTCTTTTCCAAACTTCCATCCATGCTTCCTCTTATATGAACTATACATCTCTGTTGATTATGAACCTTTTGGTTAATGGATTGTAGAGTTTATATGCTTTAGATTCATCACTATAACCGAAAAATATGCATTTACCCCCCCTTGTTGTCCAACTTATTTCTTAGTTCATCTTAGACGTGCATAAGCCACACATCCAAACTCTCTCATGTAAGTGGCACTGTTTTTTTTCCACTCCATGCTTCTTCATGAACCATGTTCCTTACACATTTGGTTGGAAATTTATTTATAATATAAGTTGTGCAAGCTACAATATCATCCCAATAATCATTTGGAAAATGATTTTCCTTTAACATGCTCCTTTCCATTTCCATAATCATCCCATTTTTCCTTTCCGCGACACCATTTTGTTGAGGTGTGTACCTTGTTGTGAATTGTTTGTGAATTCCATGCTCCTTGCAAAAACATAGGAAGTATTTGAGATGCATTCACAACCTTTATCAGTTCTCAAAACTTTGATGTAGTGCCCACTTTATTATTCAACAAGAACCTTGTATTAAAGAAAGTTCTCAAACACTTCACTTTCTATCTTAGAAAGTAAACGTATGTTTTTCTTATATTGTCATCTATGAATGTTAAGAAATAATAACTTCCACCAATTGATGATGTATGCATTTATCCACACAAATCTAAATGGACAATTTACAAGGGTGCATTTTCCCTTATTGACATTCCTGCTGGAAATGATTCTCTATATTGTTTTCCCATAATGCATCCTTCACATAATCTCTATGGTTTTTCTATTAGTGGCAAACCCTTTACTGCGCATTTCTTGTGTAGCAAGTTTAGACCTCCAAAGTTAATATGCCCAAGTTATCTCTACTTGAAAGTTTGTTTATGTGACTACCACAATCTTTATTTCATCTTCTTGGGAATTTATTAAGAGTTGTGTTTGAGCACCCTCTACCTTTAAATGCATTTTTTTTCTTTAGGGGAAACATTCTGTTTCTTGTTATTTGGAATTTTGCAATCAATTGCTTACTTGGAAATTTATCCAAGATTATGCATTCTCCATTTTTTTTAAAGATTTGTACCCCTTTTGCATGAGTTGTACAACACTTATCAGATTGTGATTTAATCCTAGAAAAAAATACACATCTAAAATATACATTTTCTCCCCCTTCTTGGTTAGAAAACTATCATTTCATTTACCCATTGCTGACACTTTGTTATAAGTTCCTAATGTGAATTCATATTTTACATTTTCATCCAATTTAGAAAACATGTATATGTTCTGTGTCATGTGATTGCTACAACTTGAGTCTAGAAGCCATACATCCTTTCGCTTTTCTTGTGTTAAATTGCAAGCTAAAAACATATTGTCTTGATTTTGATTTTATTTTGTAAAGTTTGCATTTGGTTTAATGAGATCACATTGTTTCTTTCTACATTCATCTGCATAATGCCCATACTTCTTGCAATAATTACATTGAACTTGAGATTTATCATACCTCTGACCTTGTGCTTGATTTTGACTTGAATTTTGAGTGTTTCCTCTTCCACTTGAGCTTGAAGGGATACTTCTTCCACCTCTGTGTGGATTTCTTCCTCTACCTCTATATTTGATATTCCTTTGGCTCTACCTTGGCCAACTAAAACTTGTGTCTTAAAACCATGCTCCAATGAAGTATTTTTTGTTCTTCTCAACCTATGTTCATGAAAAATAAGTGCGACATGAAGCTCATCCACTGAAAAACTATGAGACATCCTTTTTCTCCTCTGTGGCCACAATAATAAGATCAAACCTTGCTGGTAAAATTCTTAGAATTTTTTCAACTATTCTCCTTTCTTCAAGTGTATCACCATGTGATATGATTTGAGTTGCCACTCCAATAACTTGTGTCTATTGTCTCAAACTCCTTCATGCATATTGTTTCAAAATTCCTTCTCAGTGTTTGCAATTTTGTTGTCTTCACCTTTTCCATGCATTGACATGTTGTCTGGAGAATGTCCCATGCTTGCTTTGACTTTGTTGCTATTGCAATCCTTGGAAAAATACTCTCATTCACTTTTTGGAATATATAGAAGTGGGCTTTGGAGTCATTATTCCTATCATATCTCAACAAATCTTTTTGTGTTTGTGCCAATACATTGTATGTTATTATATTAACTAGTTCTTGGAACCCATTCTCTACTAAATCTCATATATTTTGAGAGAAAAATATTGTGTTCATTGTGATTGCCAAATAATCATAGTTCTTGCCATTAAATTGAGAAATCTATAAATTTATCAAACTTTTGCTTGTCGTTGCAATATTTTACTATAAAATTTTGACTCCTTATTAATAATCCTTAGCTCCTTGCACTAATAAACTTACTTTGATAATCCTTGCACTAATAAACCTTCTCTAATACCATATAGCAGTGAAGACAAAGGATAAAATGAAAACTGCACAGGCCAAATAAAATAAATCTAACAACCATAATAATAATAAAAAACAAAAAACATAATTACACTCAATATTAAAAACCAAAAATAAAATTTTAGAATGAGCGAGTACCAAAATATACTTTAATTATAATTTCATGAGAGCAGAAATACATTTACTAAACAAAACAGAGGCTTTGGCTCCATTTACGGGTTGTAAAACCAAGATTTGCAGAGATTTACAAATGCTATATTTTAACATAGTAAAAACATTGTATTAATGCACCCATCAATATTTTAGCTCTAGACGTTGAGACAAAAAAAAAACTAAAACTACACAACCCCTCATAAACATATATTGATTTATATTTAAGACAAGACAACTAATAAAATAAAATATGGCTTATATGTACAAATTAAGTTAGGGAGTCATTTACGAAGGTAGAGGAACACTTTTCACCATCTGGCAATTCCTCTACCTCCATAATTAGACAATGTTAAGGAGATCCACACTCAATAATTTAACCTAAAATTCTAGATACCTGAATACTCAAATCATCAATTAAATAATAGTTATGTAGGTTGTTAATCTACAAATACACACTTGATAATACAAAAAACAAGCATGCTAATCTGCATTCTCAAAATGATATGATTGTTCTTATATTAAATTTGAAAACAATAAATTAGAAAATGTTATAGCTCAAAAACTTAGACTCCTAAACCATCATAGTGGTGCACTCTTCTTCTCCTTTAATGTTAGGGAGAAGAGAAGGTACAATGAATCAATGAACATTCACAAAAACACCTCAACTAAAAGGTTCAAACCCTAACCCTAATGCATTTCCCTTGCACGGATAAAAGAGCCAAGTGAAGTGCCCTAACTAAGATCTAAAATCCATGTGCAAGAGCACTTAGTCCACATAGGGAACTATGTCCTATAACTAGTAGTGCATGCAACTACAAAGTAAGGAAAAAAAGAGAAATAGAATTGAACTAGTAAATACGCAGAACACCTAAATTGGAATTGAATTGTGGATTGTGCATGCATATGCCATTTATCTTTCTCTCCTCCACAAATTCCCCTAGATCCTCACTATTGATGTACATAATTGCTAAAGGGGGGCATGCTATTATTGTTTTCTGCACTGCTAGAATAAAAAGGTGCCATAATTGGAACATAACTTAAGCTTGATGCTAGGGGAAAAACCAACAGTTTTCCTTGGAAAAATAAAGCCCTGAAATATTTACATCACTTAATCCATCTACTACAGTGGTTAGTTTTTATTATGTAAGGTATATTCCGTCATTTAATCTATGTATCTTAGTTCGACTTGTAATCGAATTTCTATCTTGAAGGAGGATCGATTTTGGTCTAGCTCAAGGCCCATAAAAACATAAAATAAGTTTTTAGTATGGAGACCATATTAAATTCACAATATACCAAAAAATGATCTAACATTAGACTGCCATTAACATCATAGCTTGGGGACCTTTTCTATACTTTCAGAGCATTAACTTTGAGAAACCATATCTCCTCAATCGTGAGGATTTATGAGGTGTGCTAGCATTAACTTTGAGAAACCATATCTCCTCAGTGGTGAGGATTTATGAGGTGTGACACATACTGTTGGAATTGCCATGACAAGGAGAATAAAATTATTATGGTCTCAAAATAAAAATCACCATCATTTACATCCATTTTCCTCAACAAGAATGAGGAATCTAGGGCTTCCCTTCCTCTCTTTGAGGGATACTTGTAACCACGGGTGCTTCACTGGGGAGCAATACGATACCACGTGGGTTCATATTGGGGGATATATATTGAGGAAAAAATGACAATATATTGATCATATAATAGGGGGTAAAGGGTTTTATTATTGGTAGACATTGAAAATGGAGCTCAAAGTAAATGAAAAAATATGAAGGGGTATAAAAAATGTTAATGAAAAAATGGAAACTTACACTATCTAGAGAAAGTAGGGGTTTTTAAAATTGGGAAGGTGTATTGGGTTCGTATTGGTAGGGGGTTAAATAATGTGATTTTTAGAGGCATTTTCCTATATGTAGTCAAATTAAGGGTATTATTTAGTATGACACGAACACAAGTGTTATGTTAGAGGTTCATTGAGTGAAGCCCTTGTGCTTGTAACACCCCACTCCACATTCACCCATTTTAGCATGCCTACAAGGGTAAACATGAGCTGAGAGTTACTATGCATGACCCAACTTCTAATATTCAATTATGGAAATGGGGTCAAACTCGTCAAACCTAACTGTAAATACCCATGGACACATTATCACATTGATGTCAACCTAATTTTTCCATATCACCATTTCCCATGAGCTTTGACCACTCTCTAATCTAGCTTATATCTCAGTCACACGGATGCAGGCCTATTAGTGTGGCTAGAGTGCTTTAGCCACACGAATAAACCAGCCTGGGAGTGCATGTGGAAAATATTTCTTAGTTATGACAGTGTGGCCACCAACTTCTGTTGTAGAATTTTAGGGCCAACACTTAACCAACTATTGAAGAATGTAACTAGTATAGGTCTTCATATTTGTACTTGTTAAAATAAATTTTATTATTAAAGAAAATGACATATGAAAGCATGGGTTTCATGCTTGGGTCAATGTTTTTTAGGTCAAAGCCTCCATTGAAGGCTTCTAGGTTTTGTCTTGAGTCAATAGAGTCATTGTAATTTTTATTAGACCCATCTTGGGATTTGTATCATGTAAAAAGAATTATGTTTTAGTCAAAAAGGTTATTTGTCACCTCCACACCAAGTTGGCCCTGTCCCCATGAAGTCTACCTACATTAGGGAAAGTCGACCTAGCATAAATGCTATATATAGAGAGGAAATTCGACCTATTTGGAGCACTCACTCAACAAGTTCAATCTATAAAGAAGAGAAGCAAAAAAGGAGAGCGAAGAAACCAGAGAAGGAAGAAAGAAGTTGAGAAGACCTAATTCGAGTTTTTGGGGCCAAAATTCTAAGTCTACTACAGGTCCAAAAATCTAAAGTTGGGGGGCAAAATTATGAATTAAAGCTATAACTAGGAAGTTGTCCCTTGGAGAATTTGAGAGGGATCATCTATTGGAAGGAAGGAATGAATTGGTGGTTGGAAGGGGTCTTTGTCTACGTCTAAGTGGTCTTGTATTGTCTCATCTTGATTTGAATCTACTAATGGAAGAGTTGGACTAGGTTTTCCCCTTGAAGGGGTTTTTCCTTGGCTAAGTGCCTACATCTTGTGTCTCTTGTTCTTATGTTCTTCATATACATATAATTTCGTAATTTCTTGATGAAAGATAAACTAATAAAGAAGTAAAAGAAGCCAACATAATTCACAAGAAATTATCAAGAAAGAGGAATCAAACCCTAATTCCTATAAGCATTGATTTCTCAATGTCATATGAGAGCTAAGGTGGAAGAAGGTCGAAGATCACTTTGTTGGAAATCACTTGAAGAAGGGAAAATAAGTATTGGAAGGAAAGGTTACTCCCTCTGTGGAACGTTGTTGGAAGATGGGTCTCAATATCATGAAAGTTGCAAGAAGCTAGATTAGAAGGATCATCTACAATCTATCTTGGAGATTCAAGAGTGAAGAATTTTTGGATGCACTTACATATACTCTTGATGATGAAAAAACATGGATCATTAATAAGGGAGCCTCAAGATATATGAAGGGAGAAAGTGGAAAATTGCATATTATATCAAGGGAACCATCATCACATGCAGTGGAGCTAGGAGACAACAACAATTATGCAGTCAAGGGCCTTGGATCTACATCATTGAAGCTAGAAAGTGTAGCAAAGCTACACCTCAACAACATAATCTATGTCCCAAGTTTGAAAAATAATTTACTTTCCATTTCTTGTTTAGAAGATAAAGGAGATAGGTTTGCTTTGTAGATGGTAAAGTTTTGGTTTGGGGGAAGGACTCAAGTATTGCAAATGAAAAGGTTATTGGAGTTCATGAAGGAAGACTATATAGAGTTATAACACCATCTCTTCAAGCCCTAGTTCACATGGAGATCAATCCTATCGAACTTTGGCATAGAAGATATGGGCATATCCATTACAAGATAACACCCTCACGTATTCAAATGGTAAAGGGCATCCCCAACATCAAGGAATATCTTGAAGGAGTATGCACGGGATGTGCTATGGGAAAGAATATGAGGAAACCTTTTACAAACAATGATATAAGGTCTAAGGATATACTAGACCTCATTAATTTTGATGCATGTGGGTCAATGTATAATAAATATCTTGGAGGTCATCTTTATTATGTGACCTTCATTGGTGATCATCTAGAAATACATGGCTCTATCTTCTCAATGCAAAGGACAAAGTATTTGAAAAGTTTAAGGAATTTAAATCCAAAGTTGAGACCTTAATCGAAAGAAATATAAATACTTTGAGATCCAACAATGGAGGGGAATACACTTTAAAAGATTTGATTGCATATTGTAAAGAAGAAGGTATTAAGAGAGAGGTCATTGTTACCTACTACCCCAAGAAAAATGGATTTGCAAAAAGAAAGAATAGAACCATTGAGGAATGCATACAGACTATGATATTTGGTCAATATCTACCAAAATTTCTAAGGGGAGAAGCAACAATGACAACAAACTATATACAAAATAGAAGTCCTCATCTAATCCTTGATAATATGACACTGAAAGAAGCATTCACAGGGAACACGCCATGTGTAGACCACCTCTAAATCTTTGGATGTCCCACATACATCCATGTTCCAAAAGGAAAGCTAAAGAAGTTGGACTATACAAGCATAAAGGGAATATTTGTTAGCTATAGTCTTTCATAAAAGGCTTATAAAATCTACATCAAGGAAGGAAGAAAAATCAAAGTTAGCAAGGATCTTATATTTGATGAAAATCATGCCTACAAATGATCCAAGGATATACCAATCGAATCTGATGAGGAAGATATGCTGTTATTTGAAGAAGAAGATCATCATGACAAGACAAATATAAGCCAAGAAGAAGAAGAAGGACCAAGTGAGCCTATTCAACCTATAATCATTCTTGAAATGAAGAAGATTCCAAATTGGTTAAAACTACAATTGAAGATGCTGGAGGATATGGAGCAACTAAAGGATCTTTTAGAGAAAGTAAAATATTGAAGAGATATTCAAGGTATGCAACATATATGTCGAAATTAATAGAATCGGAACAAACAACCTTTGAAGAATCCGCTCATAAAGAAGAATGGAAGAAGGCGATGCAGGGAGAATATCAATCCATCATGAAGAATGGGTTTTTGGAAATCATTCTAGACCAAGTGACAAATCAATTGTCACCTCCAAATGGATTTACAAAATAAAACATGTCATTGATGGAAGCATAAACAAATACAAAGCTAGATTGGTTCAAGGGGTTTCTCACAAAAAGAAGGAATAGACTATGAAGAAACCTTTGCTCCTACTGCCAGGTATACTACTATAGGATCTTTAGTTTCGCTAGCTGCTACTATGGGATGGAAGAACAATCAAATGGATGTCAAAATAGCATAACTAAATGGAATCATTTATGAATAAGTGTACATTGAACAACCATAAGGCTTTGAAATAAATAGCAGTGATACACATGTTTATAGACTCAAGAAAGCTCTATATGGCTTGAAGTAAGCTCCCAAGGCTTGGTATGCAATAATGGATGCATATATCTTAAGGATTGGGTTTGTCAAAAGTTTTTCTGATGCAAACCTCTACATCAAGATAGTGAAGAATGAACCTATCATTATACTACTATATGCGTATGATTTGTTTATTACACGTGTGGAGCGCAAAATTCTAGAATGTAAGAAAATTTTGGCAACAAAATTCGAAATGAAAGATCTGGGACTAATGCATTATTACTTGAGCTTGCAAGTTTGGCAAAAACCTGATGAGATATATCTTGGTCAAGGGAAGTACATAATAAATATGTTACAAAATTTTGGTATGATGGATTCCAAGCGTATGACCACTCCCATGATCACTAATCTCAAGAAGTTGAGAAGCTATGACCCTAGTCTCATTGATCCTACTAGCTATCCTAAGTTGGTGGGTTCTCTTATGTACTTAGTAAATGTAATATCTTATATATGTTTCATTGTAACTATTCTTAGTCAATTTCAGTTGGAGCCTCATCATGATCACTAGATAACGTCCAAGCATATCTTGAGATACCTATGTGCCACAATACATCACTTCCTAAAGTATGATGGAAAGGAAGTCAAGTTAACATGTTTTACTGATTTCCATTGGGGTGGCAGTGAGACTGATGGAAGGAGCACTATTGGTGGATGTTTTAGTTTTGGATCTACAATGATTTCATGGATGAGTAGAAAAAAATATCTTGATGCATTAAGTAGTGTGAAGCAGAATATGTTCCAGCATGTGAAGTAGGAAAAGAAGTTGTTTGGCTAAGAAAACTATTGTCAGATTCGTTTGGAAATCCTCTGGATCCTACGATGATAAATTGTGATAATCAAAGCGGCATCAATATTTATGAAGATATAATATTTCATATAAGGATGAATCATATCAACAACAAGTACCACTACATTTGGAGTTTGGTACAAGATGGGGTCATGAAGCTACAATATATTTCAACAGATGAATAGGTAGTTGATCTGTTGAAGGAATCTCTTCTAAATAAGAAGTTTGAATATTTTGGAAGCATGCTTGGATTAGTTGATGTTACAAATTTAGTTGATAGGGAGAGATGAAGCATCTTATGTAAATATGTTTGGGAGGACATATGGACTTCCTAAGTAGGGAGGGCGGCATTGGTCATGGAGCTCCGACCTTGGAAATGCACATAGATCCCTTGGTTGGTGATAGAGCTGAAAAGCCTGATGGTATGTAGAGTGGCTAAAGCTTGGGTTCACCTTAGTCCCACCTGATTAGAGTACCATGGTCAGGTATCTAATATGTAGCATTATGTGTGCTAGAGCTCTTCATATTTCATATCATTTTGAGATCTTCCATGTGCCTTTATATGTATCTAATTATGAATAACTCCCTAGTTAAGAGAGAGTGTTGAAGAATGTAACTAGTATAGGTCTTCATAATTGTACTTGTTAAAATAAATTTTATTATTAAATAAAATGACTTATGAAAGCATGGGTTTCATGCTTGGGTCAATGTTTTTTAGGTCAAAGCCTCCATTGAAGGCTTCTAGGTTTTGTCTTGAGTCAATAGAGTCATTGTAATTTTTATTAGACCCATCTTGGGATTTGTATCATGTAAAAAGAATTATTTTTTAGTCAAAAAGGTTATTTGTCACCTCCACAACAAGTCGTCTCTATCCCCTTGAAGTCGGCCTACATTAGGGAAATTTGACCCAACAAAAATGCTATATATAGAGAGACAACTCGACCTTTTTGGAGCACTCACTCAACAAGTTCGATCTACAATGAAGAGAAGCAGAGAAAGAGAGTGAAGGAGCAGAAGAAGGAGTTAAGGAGTTCGGAAGACCTAATTCAAAATTTTAGGTTATCTATCTCCCACACATGTGAATTTTCTAGGCATTTTTTGGGGCCAAAATTTTGAGTCGACTGCAGGTCTAAAAATATGAAGTCAGGGGTTGAAATTCTAGATTGAAGCTACAACTGGGAAGCTGTCACTTGGATACTTTGATATGGATCATATATTTGAAGGAAGGGTTGACTTGGTGGTTGGATGAGGTCTTTCTCTAGGTCTAAGAGGTCTTGTATTGTCTCATCTTGATTTGAATCTACTATTGGAAGAGTTGGACTAGGTTTTCCCTTTGAAAGCATTTTTCCCTGGCTAAGTGCCTACATCTTGTGTCTCTTGTTCTTGTGGTATTCATATACATATAATTTGGTAATTTATTGATGAAAGTTAAACTAATAAAGAAGTAAAATAATCCAACATAATTCATAAGTAATTATCAATAAAGAGGAATCAAACCCTAATTCCTATCAGCATTATTTTATCAACACCAACTGCCCAAAACTGTCCAGAACTATGTCAAAAAGGTTCTTGAGTCTGTATGCTATATTTCTAAGCCCTGTTCTTGCTAAATCTTGTCCAATACAAGTTATTCATTTTTACAAACATATTCTGACCAAGGTGCTTGTATATTTGGATGCATAATTTGTTCACTATTTCATTAGTTATGCCAAAGATTCATCAACGAGGCTTACTACCCTCTCAGGCTAGCTACAATAAACCATGTTAACTCATATATCCATATAAAAAATCCAAGAGCCTATCAATCATGAGAAATATCAATAACAAGAGCACTTCATATCATAAGAAATATACCATGCATCTAACATGCACTTAACCAGTAAAGGAGCCATGACAAACTAGTCACATGATCAACACATTAAACAAAACTTATGCTCATTGTTCTTCATTAAATAATAACACATATTAACATATGCATAGTACCAACCAATTCATGGAATTCCACATACCACCCAACCATAGATTAGGTTGAACCAAATCTTTCTTCCAACCCAATCACCTTTGTGACATATTCCAAGGCTGAATGCTGGATCACATGGAATAAACCAAAACATAACTAAATAGGGAATCTAGAGGATAACCACCTCCACCCTCACTGTGATTTCATTTAAATCAATTCGAAAATCACCTAAAATAATACAAGCTTAGATGCGTCAGAATCTCTTCACCATACCAAGAGGAATTTTCCTGTCTCCATCCACCGGTCAAAGACTTACCCAAAGGAAGCCATTTCCATCTTCAACCCATGGGATTTTCCTGATACCACCTCAACTAGGATCCAAAATATACCAACATCCAAATCTCAACCAAACAGGGAACCCACTACATCATGGCTATCCAAAAAATACCATGCCAATGACATTTAAATTGACTAGAAAACCAATGCATGAACCATGCATTCAAATCCTAGCAAGATAATTACACATGCAAATTGTTACCTGCAAAAATCCTCCCGTTTACTGCTATTTTCTTTATTCTTTTCCATCCTTGCACCATTGATCCAATTCCTCTTGCGCTTCATGATTTTACTTAGTTGTCTTTTCTTGTCCCTTGCTTGTTCCCTGTGTTGCAGTGCTCTCTCTCTCTCTCTCTCTCTCTCTCTCTCCTTTGCCCCCAATCTAGAATGTTCCTCTCCAATTTTCTCTTCTTTTTTTTTTTTCTTCATTTTTGCTTGCATGCATATTCTTTTCTATTTTTCTCATTTTATTGTCTCTTCCTTTTCCCCATTTGATGAAGTGTAATATCTTTCTTTTTCCTTTTTTTTTTTTTCACTTTTCCACATGTCCTTACTAGCCTGTAATAATTAATTTAGCATTTGTTTCCTTTTTGCCTCTTGCCAATGCAAATTTCCATAGCCAATAAATAATTTACCATGAGTGGATCCCAATGTAATGTTTTTCCCCTCATTCAACTTGGAATACGCATCCCATGACCTTGGTTTGATTTTCGCTTTCATAATATCCATAAATTATTTATTTACATGGAAATTTAACCCAGGGTTGTTACACTACTTGTCATTTGGAGCTTCCAATCAAGAAAACCAGACAAATATTAAGAGTGTTCAAGGACCATTGTTGGTATCAATGGAAACACCATTCAACGCTATTTTTTTGATGCCACAGTATAAGGTTCTAAATCTTTTTTATGAATTCAATACAAGATTCATGTTTCAAGTGAAAGGCTGCTCAACATGAACCTTGTGTTTAATAGGTTGGAATTTCAAATCCCTAGGACATTGAAAATGTGATTGTGGGGTGATCATAAATAATTTCTCCTCCCATAACTAGAATTAACCTTCTACTTTCATGTTATAGAGAAAAAAAATTGTTCAAATGGAAATATCTATATTCATATTTTCAAGGTCCACTTACTTCCTTTTTGAAGTTGGACCATGAGAACCAAATGTCAAGAAAGTCTTTGAGGTATAAATTTTTAGAGTCATATAGGCCAAAGTCTAGCTTTGAGGCCATCCCAATCCATTTGATCCATTAGGGGAATTCAAACATGCAAAATGCACTCCTGATATTCTTAAATTTATGCATTGTTGAAGTCATAAAAAGACAACCAACAACCCTTAAAATCTCGCTATCTAGATATTCCAACAAGGCCTCCCTTTCACCAACATCATTCCAAAGAGAAAAAATGGTTAGGCTTAATGCAGGGCCTTTAAAATCAAACAACACCCATGATACATGGTTGGTAAAGAATGACCCATTTTTGATAATGGCCTCATCCACCTTGGAGAGATTAGGGTTGAAGTTACATCTACACCTTCATTATGTTTAGTGAAAAAACAATAGAATTTGGCCATTTTCTCTTAAGGGAATCTTAATCATGAACCTAATATTTAAATCACTTGTAAATAAAAAATATCGCGTTCAAAAGCATAATTTATTACTCTTTGAACCATGTATTTGCAACAAGGGTTAGTGATCCCACATACATTCCGTGATACTACTTACATTAGGAATCTTTACGAATAAAATACATCTCCACCCGCTTGCCCTATTAGGTTGTGGAGGGGATTTAAAGAGTTCACAATATGCATTTAGAGTAGGATCCTTCTAGAACATTTTATTTTCGTATGACTATAAATAGGAAATAATGTATATATTTGGAGCCATAATGGATATATATAGTTACTATATTGCTTTATTTATGTTATATGCAAGAGTGGGGAAGATATAATATGGGACCTATAAGGACCAATTTGGGTCAACTCCTAAAAATTGCATTTATGAACCATAGTTGAAAATCGTCTAATTTGAGGGCCCAAAAAGTGTAATTTTAGGGTCCCAAACCTAAAACAAAATTTTATTTTATGTCCTTAACTATATTCTACAAGTTCAAATATTTCCAATGAAGGGTCATTCTCCTCAACAAGGTAATTGTCAAATTTTCCCCTTGTGAATCCGTGTGGAAACCACATAGCTCAACATGATTCACCCATGTGGAATTAGTGATATATAGGGATTAAATATATACTTATACAAACATTATGATTTTCATAAAAACTAACCATAAAGATGAAGTAAAGTTTTTTTTAAACTGTGGTTCATGGTCACTGAGTGGCCGCTACATCCACGGGAAAATATCCGGGCAGTTCCACCCAAAGGGATCTACCCGTCGGCTTTTCTGGGCAAGCCTAACCCCAAGGGCGTCGAGGAGATTTGACCCCGTGACCTCCCAATTCGCCAGGTACTTAGCAACGGGAACTCGACCATTTGAGCTATCCCTTGGGGCTTAAAGATGAAGTAAAGTTGTTAAAGTCATAACCAAAATTAGGGAGAGGGGTTGTTATGATTTCATGTTCCATACTAAAGTAACAAACAAAAGGAGTAGATTGATTGCAAAGAATAGGAGAAAGAACATATATTAGGGAAATATAGTGGATCATAGTGCCTCATAGCTCCTATAGCTTAATTATTTCTATATTTTTCCTTATACTGTCAATTGTTTCAGAAGAAAGGAAAAACTCTTCATTTTGTTATAGTTTTTACCCACAAAGGGGCTAATACATGGTAAATATTGTGTGCTTGGAATTTTATTTTGTGTCTTTGCTAGTGTAATTCTATTTTCTTTTCATGGTAGTTTGAGAATATTTATGTTGTGTTTTATGTTTGCATTAAATCCATAAAATTTTTAAAAATTGTAGTCATGTATTCAAGCATCGAGTTCATTGTAGTAGCAATAAGTTTTAAGAATTGCTTTGGCAAGTTAATAATTAGAATATCCAATGAAATTTACACATCATATTAGTACCAATCCTAGTTTTATTTGGAATTTGTATGCTGTAAGAATAATATAAGATTGATTGGCTTAGAGATTCTAAATCAAAGGAAGAGTTACAACTTGCAGATCTAGAAATTGGAACAAGAAGGATAAAGAAGTAGGTATAAACCTCATATATAGTGAAGGAACATTTGGAAAAGTTTGTTGATTATAGTGAAATAATATTTCTATGGTAAATGTTCTATAAACTATCATGGAAAAGAAGAAGAAAAGAAGGGAGAGAATTTTGGATTGTTTTTGGGCTAGTACTCTTCACACATGCAGAGGAATCAAGGAACTCATTGCAGCAACAAGAACCAAATTGCATAAGTCGATTTAGGGCACCAAGAAGTGTACCTTGCAAGCCGAGTTCTCTATGAGAGATAATCAACTCAAGCGAAGAGGAAAGGAGGAAGGATCTACCATAATCTTCTCTTGTAAAAGATCTAAGGTTTCTGTAGAAGAAGCTTCAGGAAGCTGAAATTGTAAAAGAATCTGTTGGGAGGTCAAAGTTATAGAAGAACTTGTTGGGGGGGAGAAATTGTAGGAGAATTTGCTAGAGCTCAAAATTGCAGAAGTTGTTGAGGAATTGCTGGAAGGAAAACTCGTCAAGAATGAATATTTGACTTGGTATTGGATGGTCTTGGTCAAGGATCATAGGTATTGGAATTTGTCAATTGAAGTTCTATAATAAGACAATAATTCTGGTGGGTTTTCCTCTCAATTGGATAGGTTTTGGCCTTGGTTGATTGTTTATATCTTGTGTCCTCTTGTCTCATTATTCTTTATGGTTTGGTAGTTTTTTTATGATAAGAACAAAATAATAATAAAGTTGAAGAAAAATCTAATCAATATAAGTAAAAAGACATCACAAGCAGTTATTAAAGTAAGAGAAATCACCTACTTGCTTCCCCTAGATTTCTCAATATGGCATAAGAGCTAAGGTGACAAGACAAGGAAAGGAAACTTGAAAAAGAACCATCAAAATAAGTATCAAGGAAGGTCAATACATTAAGAGGACATTAAATCATCAAAGGATACACAAGGGTTGAGCATAAGGAAATCATCGAAAGAAAAATCCACTCATCATATTGAAGGAAGGGATATCAAAGAAGACCTCAAAACCCTAGCTCATCCAAAGAATGGTTCCACACTTAAAACATTCTTTGAAAGCTCTCATAGTTTAAAATCATCATCTTAAGGAGAAAAATTTTCTCAAGGAACCCATCTCCAAGAAACAAGGAATACACATTGAAGCATCATGTAAACTCTACATCTAAGGAAAGTAAGAAGAAGGCGTTGTGATCATCATCAAGAGAATCAAGGTGATTTCTTGCCTCTTGAGTCAAGGATCACTATAAAAATCATACTTGAAGGAATACATATTTGTCGAGAAGACATCATCTATTATCAATGTCATCAAGAAAAGCACCAAGTTGAATATTTCATCATCTAGGAGTATCTTCACTTGACAAGTAATATATATATATATATATATATATATATATATATATATATTATATATATATATAGTAATATATATATATATATAGTATATATATATATATAT
This sequence comes from Pinus taeda, assembly GCA_000404065.3. Lineage (NCBI taxonomy): Eukaryota > Viridiplantae > Streptophyta > Pinopsida > Pinales > Pinaceae > Pinus > Pinus taeda. Next base: position 43,624 of record APFE031566095.1, read on the forward strand.
AAATATATATATATTATATATATATATATATATTAAAAGGAATTAATTTTGAAAGGAGAGCAACAAATTGGTTGGGACATCAAATTTATTGCATGGAAAAAGAGGACAGATTTAATCCTCATAGAAAATGAAGTTGTTGGACATGTTAAGGGTTCAATAAAAAAACCTCCAAAGGAAGAAGCTCAAGCCTTAGAAAAGTATATGAAAGGGGAATTAAGGGCTAAGGATCCTTATAGAATCCATCAAGGATCCCCTCATACCTTATGTATCAAAGTTGGAGACATCAAAAGAAATCTATGATAATTTAGTAGAATTGTTCTTTGTAAGAATTGTTGGAGAAGTCATATCTTTTAGAATCAAATTGTATAAGATGAAGGTATAAAATGAAGAAGGAACAACCTCGCATCCCATGAGAGTGTTGGAAATAAGAGACCGACTACGACAATTGGGAGAAATAATGTTTGATAAAGAAATGACCATTGTGGTGCTCAATGCACTACCTAATGAATGGGGCAACTTTGTGTCAAGCATTTATGGAAAGAAGGAAGCCATCCCATTCAGTGAAATTTTGTCATTGTGTAAGATGAAGAAATAGGTTAAATGAAAAAATTGAAGTGGGACCATGCAAAAAATTTCAAGCATCTTCTGCCATGACCAAGAGAAAAGGAAAATTTTGGAAAAGGAAGAAGATCAATATGTCAAAGATCCAATGCTATGGTTGTCATGAATATGGGCACTACAAGATAAATTGTCATAAACTCAAACAAGACAACAAGAAAATGAATGAATCTCATATCACTAAAGAAGTGGAAGAAACTAAGAAGAATAAATCAAAGGAGAAAGTGAAGGATCTCTATTATGATTGAGATAATCTCCTCCACCAAGTTCTTTTTAGTTTTCGTGAAAGATATCTATCATGGTAGAAATAATTATAAGTATGATAGGATGCATAGTATTAGGAGATGACATCATATTAGAAGCATATGATTGAAGTAAGAGCTCGTGACATATTTATAGAAGCTTGAAAGATAGATGAAGTACAAGTCCACATGGATATAGAAATCATCATAAAAAGAAGTAGCTCTTGGTAACCTCATTGAAAGCAAAAGTGATACTTATGGGTAGAAAAAATTCATCTAGCATAGATTTCATTATGCATCGTCATCATTAGGAAGAAGAATTCATAATATGAGGACAATCAAGATCCTTCATTGGAATCTTCATTAGAAGGTTCACCTCTACTTGAAGAAGCGTCTCACTGATCATTCCACCTTGTGTGGGATCCATTGTTTAGAAGGATGATAGTATGGTGACAAAGAATGCAGCATGTCAAGATGATTGAAGTAATTTCAACCAAGGAAAGGAAGTCTAGATGACCAAAATAAGAAAATAGGTATGTATGCATGTATTTTATTAAGTCATGTCATCATATAGTTGCAAATAGCATGGGTGAATCTCTATCTCATGAGCATGATCAAAGAAAAGGTATATCTTCCTATGGAAATATGCATGAAGGCATGGTTCACATATTGACAAGATGAAATCAACCTAATAGGTCCTCATATGGAATATGAGGTAGTTGAAAAAGATAAAGGAACTATGGATGGAAGTTCTCAGGGAGTAATATGTGAAGAAATAAAGAAGAGATTGTGAAAAATGCAACTATGATCACATAAGAAAAGTAAATTAACATCCGATGACTAAAATAATTGCCTATGATATCTCCATAGGATGGATCTGTTGACTTGGATAAAGTCTGTAAACAAAGGATACCCTTGACATTGAAATCCTTGGAGATATATTTATGTGCAGGATGTTGATGTTGCAAGAAGCATATGTCATGATGAAAGGAAATCACAAAAGGTAACTTTGATTTGATGTTCCTTTTTTTATTTTTGAACAACATCTAGATGGGTTAATATAGGGTTAGCAAAAGAGAGTTGTAGATGTCACCTACAAATAGCACTCATGTCGTTTGATAGAATATCCTAAAGGAAACATGACTTGGAAGAGGTAGTTGTATGAAGAAAAGTCAAATGTAGACTGGAAGATCACTTTATGATGAAAAGAAGTGTGACATGACTATTGGTTCAATCCTAAGGCTCGTGAAGGAAAGTGATGGATGGTTGATGCCCTACAAATAAAAACCTAGAAGATGAAGTCCCCGTGATGAAGAAGATGTAGTTCATGACATCATAAGGAGGAGATATACAAGCAGATGAAAGTGTAGAAATTTTGAATAATTTAACACATATTCAATGGAGATTATCCTGATCATGTACTATTGTAGAAAACATACACAATACATAAGCTCCTCTACGTTGATCATCAATATAGCAACATCAATAATAATAAAACATCAAGAGCATTCACACATTAACACAGTATGTATCCCGGGGAAAGCATCTCGCTAAAAACCCCAATTATCTATATATTAATGATTGAGTCATGTAACATTATACAACATAATACTTCTCACAAGTATCTCCACCTCTGTTACACACAATACAACTCAGATCTGAATCAATCACTGGCTCAAATCTCCTTCGCTGCTTGCATGCCTCCGCTGCTCAATACCTGCTCAAGAACTGATGATAATTCCAAGGCAACCACGTATTTACTTGGAAAAAGCACGTGAGCACAAGCTACAATGTGGGCAAATACGTTGGCAAACTCATGGCATACTCAATCCCCTGATTTGTGCAAGATCTAGTGCACAACTATAGTCACAACTGATAGCAATCTGATCCTCTAAAACCTGGCCCTGCTGAACTGAACATGCACTGACATGCAACTGAGTTAACTGATGTATTCATTAGTTGTATTATGAGTTAATAACTTGTGAATTAATTAATAACTAATTCACCCAACTCATCTCTAGTCTATTTGCCAGTTAGACTAAATACAACCAGTTTAACAAAGCTAAACTGAACACAACTCCATCAACTACACCTCCAGTCCACTAAACTCAACTCACTTGAGTTCTAACTGAAGTCCTGCATGCAAATATTAGTCATCCCATAGGTAACCACGTATTTCCTTCTCGGATCTACACGTACCACATCCGTAGCTCAACTGAAGTGCTCCAAGAGAATAAGACAAAGTTTATAGTCCAAATATTATTATGAGATAATAATATTTGACTTTTCTATTTTTGACAGCCAGTCTAAAAATAGACTTGATCACTCACACTTTCATCAAAAATAGAAGTCCATCTATTTTTCCCAACTTGATCAATCATCCATCAACAGCAACCTGCAATCCATAGACATGATCCATATGTCTAAAAATAGACATAGTCTAAAAATAGACTTGCGCCAAAAATAGCCTGCGGGCCCACTTAGTGAAGGCGACTCTTTTCACTAAGCTCCATCATCTTGTTGCAAGCTCAACAGGTACAATTAATCTTCACCTTGGATTTAAAAACTTTGTTTTTAAAGCCAAGGTCATTTTTCAAATATTTGTAAAAAGTGATGAAATTTCAAAAGTCTTCAGCGAACAAAATGCAACCCTGGTCCCCTTGCCAAGATCCCTCAGATGATCTAC
>APFE031566095.1:56480-70570 GCA_000404065.3 Pinus taeda
CTACTTGTAAATGGTTTGCAAGGTATTCAATTCAGTAATAAACATGTTTAAAAGATGCCCATGTCTTGCAGTAAAAAAACAAATGAAATTTTCAGCTGTTCATGACCCATTTAAGTATAGCAGAATTATTTCCTTTTACTATTTAACACACTAAAAAGAATTTGTTCTGCAAAATAAATCAACCACAGATGCAAAAGAAGTTGATAAAGCAGTTCACCCCTCCTGGGCTACGTCTGTTGGGTCTAAGGCTCCCAAATGGGCCTGTCCTTGTTTGAATTAAATGCTCAAAATGAATATACAGCTGAATAAAAGTCTCTACAGGTGGAATAGACTGTAAAAACGGATTCAGAACACTTGAATCCTTCAGGATTGACTACTGGTTCACCTCCAATGGATACCTGCAACCCTATACAGCTCTCACAATACTGGGCCCTAATGGCTCCTAGAACTTCCACAGCGTCCAAACCTCTACAAATGAGCTCAGATGGCTATAAAACCTCTTCCAATGGCTTCAGAAGGTCGAAAATACCCAAAATCGAAAAAAAAATCGTCCAAAACAGACTTTCCTAGCCAATGTTATGGCCCATTAAAGTTTTCCTCCAGTTATGCCTAGAAACACTCCAGCTAACTTTAGTTGGAGTCCAGTTAACTCCGCCAATTATGGCGGGTCCGCCAAAATCACCGCCTCCGCCAAAATCTCCGCCAAATTCTGATTGTTAGTTAACTGCCCGCATGTGACCGCAAATCTCGGTTGGTGGTTTGCATTGGATTTCGTGCTCAGCGGTTAATGGTCTCGGCCCACGGTTTTGGGCGTAAGGTCACATGGTATGCGGGGGCTGGCCCCCTTGGGGCACCCCCCCAACACAAAATCAAAGTTTAAATTATGTTTATGCCGCCATTCAAACAAGTCTGATCCGCTTGGTGCATTGGTAAGGCACTATAGTGTTAGACCAGAGGTCGCGTGTTCAAATCACCATTTGACCAAAAATTTTAGAAATATATGCCCCCATATATGCTGACATCACCTTGGGCCACGTGGCGGCCTCCGGGCCTGCCATGTGGCAACCTATGATTGGCTGCCCAAAAGGAATATTCCATGGAATATTCCAAGGAATATTCTGTGGAATATTCTTTTTTTAATTTTTTTTTTAAATTCAAAAATTAAGGGTTATTGGGCGATTTTGTTTTTGTCATAACTTTCTCATACAGCGACCGTTTTTCGAACCGTTTGCAGCGCCAGAATCAAGAGGACGAGATCTATTCGATCGTTCAGGTTCGAGCCAGTTCTAAGCACTTTAATTTTTGAGCATTTTACGACACTTGGGACATGAGCCCCTGATCATTCATTTAATTATCAAATCAATTCATCCTCGTGATCATAATATAAGTCACTAGATGCAAGTGCATATACTAAGAATAGGTTCCATCCATTTATTGTGAGATTACTTCACACTGAATCACAATTGTCAATACTTCAACCAATGTGATAAGAACAAGGAGGTCAATACAACACCATTATTGAATACCAATTTTAGTAATTGAAAGTCACTATGCCCATATAGCATTGTTATCAAGGCAAATCATCAGTCGTTAAACCAAATCCAAACTTGTTATCATGGTGAGATCTATAGCCAAAAACATATCTCAATCATCAAGTCAAATTTCTAGGTCATTATCGTGTCAAAACTCCAAGCATTACTCATCTATATTAATCATCCAAATCTAGTCAAATTCTTGCATCACAAACTTCAATTGTTAAATCATAATGACATGTCACTTGCAAACACAAGTTCAATCTATATATTCACATTAGTAAACATTCAAACTTCTATGCTCATAGAACTTTATGTTGCATGGTTCATGTCTGTAAGACTGGCATCCTTCAGGTGAACATCTAATTTTATGCACAAAGCTTCATTTTTATGTCCTTTAGGCATAGTCGCACCCATAGGCCTTCCTTTGTGTGGTTGGGAGACTACAGTCACGCCATTGAACTTACTTCCATGCGGCTTAGAGGCTACAGTCACACCTGTAAGCCTAATTCTGTGTGACTGAATCTTAGAGCAAGGGAAAACTCTCTCTCCTCATATCAGAACTTTGTTGCAAATCAACAATGTCATATATTTGTCTATTCATGGCCATAAATCATATTTCAACAGTAAAGAATATACATATAATTCCAATGATAGTAGGAGTAAGGATCTTATGGAGAGATTCTCCCTCTGAATGGGAGTCCACTTCAATCATCTTTATTCAAGTCATCAACCTATCTATATCATCCATTAGAAAATTTGTTAGGTCATAAAGTTAGACTATATCATATATTAATCATGATCATATCATGTTAACAACTACTTCATCATGGCATCATGACATCAATATTTCATCAATGGTTAGTGTCAAATAGCTAATAGGAGTATATGTCATATAACTTAATCCATCAAGTCAGGGCATTCAATACCATGATTACTAAGCACATCAAAACATAACCATGGTCAACAAAAGATCCTGAATATCAATCTCATAGTTACACTTCTATCATCATGATTACCATGCTTTTCACAAATAATATCAATAGTATAAAGTTACCATCTATTAGAATCAAGGTGCTAACCTTCAAGATATTCAAAATGATAGATGTTAGCCAAACATCAAGTATACCACTATATCAAAGATCAATATTTCTAAATAGATCCATAGAGTCGAGAAATCATTATGTCTAAAAGCTAAGATACTTGTTCAATTCCAAGTGCACCATTTCACCTTGAATCCAAATCACTTTCATATGCATGCATGAGCCATTTGAGAAGGAGACATTCTCATCATATCTTAAGTCTTAACTTGCCATCAATATTGCAGCTAAAACATAACTTGGAAACAATGTACCATGCATACATTGTTGTATTCAAATACCTGTGCACCTTCTTATTGTACATAGGAAGCTTGTAGCACTTTGTCACCTTTTTATCATATGCCTCTTCCTGCACTAGCCATGATCCTCAAGAACTATCCACTTGTCATATCTCATCAAGAAGTTAGAAGCGTCTAAATACTCAAATATATATGCAAGAAGCATAAGTAATAATCAAAACAACAATCGGATCCATAATTTTGAACAAAAGTAAAGACATAAAGAAGCAACATAAATTGAAAATTACTTATCTTCAATGAGAGGTGATCATATCCCTATTGAACCAGCCTTCAAGAGCCATCACTTTCCATTGTCCATATAACTATGTTTCCTTCAATATTTTAACCAACTCTATCAGTAACTAGGCCCAATAGAGACTATCCCATCTAGGGCTTCATCAATTTTTCCACAAGTGCTTGAACATATTCACTTTGACTATGCTAGGGTTTCCAGATTTCATATCTCAAATTATTTCCATAAACCAAGGTTTCTCTCAAACCATAACCTCATAATATCCATCGAACGCTAATACACAAATTGCCTAAGGTTATCTTCAAACCCTAGAATTCTTTTAGGTCTGCTCCATCCTCTCTTGCATCCATCAACAGTGTCATCATAGGGGTGATATCCATGACTTTTCTTCAACCTGGCTATGATACCATGTTAATTTTTCTTAGGGCTATATTTTTATTTGCTTTGATAATTTCATTTCTTCATTAACACATTATATTCACCCCATAACATCATAACATTATTCTTGTTTACATTATTATTCAACAACATATAAAACTATGTAGAAAGAACAATACCATCATCATCAATGCAGCAGAACATAAAGGAAAAATAGAAGAAAATCATTTACACATAGAGACACCATGATTAGTTGGAGACCAGGGAAAAACCCACTATGGGAAAACCTTTCAAATTCTTCTTCTTATTAGATCATCATCAAATGATTCAGCAAAAAAGAATACAATGATCCATATCTTCATCTATGCAACTATCCAACAAAGTAATTACAACATTCATGAAATGAACCCAACAATGCTTATACTCAAAATCTCAATTCTTAAGCCTGTAACGAACTATCATTGTTTGTGGTCAACTATCAAAAATTGCGGTCACTAAGCGAAATCTTCAGACAACTCAAATTTCATCATTTAGGTCTCGTTCGCATGGAGGAGGATCCATGTGTGTGACTAGGAAGCTTCCAGTCGCTCTCTGGAGCCTTCAAGTGAGTGACTACAATCTGCAATGGAGAATCAGAAACCCCAGATGTCGACCACACGGAGGACAAGCTATGCATGCGACTAGAATGCTTCGGTCGCATGGATGAACTTGGTAGCAAGCGACTTTAGTCGAATCTAGACTGTGGAAAGTGAGTGATTGAGATTCTGAAACCCAAACTCCTAGTCGCATGGATGGGGAGTTTTTCGTGCGACTCGAAGCTTCTAATCGCATGGATGAGCTTCTGTGCGAGTGACTGCGGTCAACTTCTTCATGTGTTGTGCCTGCGACTATGGCCCAAAACCCTAAAATTGAGATGTGAGATTTGAACCCTACAATTTCACCTCAGAGCGAACCTATTACTCTACAGAAAAGCCTCAGACCTATACAAGCCAAAAACCAAGATAGAAGAGTGTCTTATGATCGTGTCCACTTTTCTTTAGGGTTGACCTTGTCAAATATGCAAATGTGGAATTTTCTTCATAAGTACACTTCGTCTTATCCGATTTGAGTCATCTTTAGGTCAATTTTAGTCCTCTCGAAAAGAGGAATTCAATGTAATAATTATATCCATAAAGTGAGTTGTAGAAAGTGGAATTTAACTGCAGTTGCATATTTTTAACCATTTCTTTATTTTTTTAGGTTTCGTATCTTTAACCAAAGATAACTAGTTCGTCGAGTCAGTCGCCATTTGTTGGCAGGCCAAAAACATCCCTATATTTTGTGGCAAAATAAAGGAGACCCGCTTTATATTTTTATAAGTTTCCTCTTTAGCCACACTTGATTGATCATTGATTTATCCTATTGGTGTTGATTGACTTTTATGGGCAAGATGTTTTGATCACATGATTCATTGAAACATCAGTCCTTCATCATTACCATATGTGTGTCCTATGTTTATTCAATGATCATTGGCTTTTATAAGGACTCAATACATGCTAATGACATGACCTTGTTTCTTTAAAATTATGAATGGACTTTGACTTTATATAACATATGAACTATAATATGTAAAGGGTCGTTATGGAATCTTTGATTATGAAACAACGGTATATTTTTCCTATCACATGCTATAATATCCTCTTAAGGTTGCATTTCATATGTTTTCATCCTCATTATCACAATTTTCTCTTTCCAAACTCTAGTTATGTCATGATAATTCCTCTAGTTATGTCATGATAATTCCTTCGATTCTTATTCATTGTTCCTTAAACATTTGGCTATAAGTGTTTTCCACATTTTAGTTTGATCGTTTTTTTAATACATTGTTTCATCATTTCCTTTTTCAAATTATCCAATGGTCTTAGCTTGTCTTGGTAATTTTCATGTTTTAAAAAGATTATAAATATGTATGTTATTTATATTAGTAACAAATAAATAATATATATTACACATAGTATGTAAATATATAATATTTTATAGTTTAATATATATAGCTTTTTAATTTCTTATAATTTATCATACATTGTAACAAAAATTTAATTATAATAATAATAATATAAAAAACCCAAGTCAAGCTTAATATACAGCACATGCATCAAGCCAAACTTAACATTAACCTCTCCACATCGTGGGTCTTAAGTTCTTCTGAATTTCCTTTTTTGAAAAGATTGAATATGTGAATTGTTATATTAGTTAACAAAATATATAGAGTAATATAATTTTTATGATTTGTATTTTAACAAAATAATAATAAAATAAATAAAAAAAAAAACAATATGATATGTAATATATAATAAAAAATAATATAATAAAAATAAATAAATAAACAATATAATGTAGAAATAATATAATATAATGTTTTATAGTTTATATAGACTAGAGTTTTTTTAATTTCTTATAGTTTATTAATATTGTAATAAAACTTAATAAAATATATAAAAATAAAAATAGAAAATATATTTAAATCCCAAGTTAAACCTAATATACAAACACACGTATCAAGTCAAATTCTAACATCAAACCATTACACTAAAGCCAATGCTCAAAAAAGACTTCTCTTTTTAATGTTTGTGTACATATTGCATGTAATATATAATATAAACACATTTATCAATTCAAAGTTCTAACATCAAACCATCACACTAAAGCCAATGTTCAAAAAAAATTAACACTTGTATATATATTGCATGTTTTTATAGTTTATATATACTATAGTTTTTAATTTCTTATAGATTTAATTTATTATAATCTATATATATAGTACTAAAAATTTAATAAAACTGTATTTAAAATTAATAAAGTAAAAAATAAATTACATAAATTTATTTAAACTTCAAAGTCAAACCTAATACACTCACACATATTAACACAAGCCAATGTTTAAAAAAGATTCATTTTTTTTTTAAATTGTGTATATGTAGTCTAATATATAATAGATCTATTAGTATAGTTTTTATTAATTTCTTAATCAGTTATGTTAACTGTGGTAAAAAACCATCAACTAAAGCATCTAAAAATATATTTTATAAACTTGTAATATAAATATAATTTATAGTTTTAATAAATAGTATTATCTACACTACAGTTTTTTTAATGTCTTTATAGTTTATGTATATATTGTTACCAAAAAATAATAAAGTGTATTTAAAATATTAAAAATTTATTTAAATCTTAAATCAAGCTTATGTATATATTCTACTAAAAAATAAATAAAATGTATTAAAAATACTAAAATTTTATTTAAACCCTAAATCAAATCTAATACACACGCATAAAGCCCAGCTCTAACATCAAACAATCATACTAAAGCCAATGCTCAACGCATCCTAATACACACGCATAAAGCTAAACTGTAACATCAAACAATCACATTGAAGTCAATGTTCAACGCATCAAGTTGGCTCTAACATCAAACAATCTCACTGAAGCCAATGCTCAACGCTTCCTAATACACATGCATAAAGCCAAGTTCTAATATCAAACAATCACACTAAAGCCAATGCTCAACACATCAAACACTAATACACACGCATAAAACCAAGCTCTAACATCAAACAATCACACTGAAGCCAATGCTCAATGCATCCTAATACACATGCATAAAGCCAAGCTCTAACATCAAACAATCACATTGAATCCAATGCTCAACGCATCAAGCTCAGCGCTAACATCAAACAACCACACTGAAGGCAATGCTCAACGCATCAAGCACTAATACACAAGCATAGAGTGAAGCTCTAACATCAAACAATCACACTGAAGCCAATGCTCAACGCATCAAGCACCAAGCTCAGCTCTAACATCAAACAATCACACTCAATCCAATGTTCAACGCATCAAGCACTAACAATCACACTAAATCCAATGCTCAACACATCAAGCACTAATACACACGCATAAAGCCAGGCTCTAACATCAAACAATCACACTGAAGCCAATGCTCAATGCATCAAGCTCTAACACCAAATAATCACACTGAAGCCAATGCTCAACGCATCAAGCTTTAACACTAAACAATCACACTGAAGCCAATGCTCAACGCATCCTAATACACACACATAAAGCCAATCTCGAACATCAAACAATCACACTGAAGCCAATGCTCAACGCATCCTAATACACAAGCATAAAGCCAAGCTCTAACATCAAACAATCACACTGAAGCCAATGCTCAACGCATCAAGCTCAGCTCTAACATCAAATCATTGCAAATGCTCAATGCATCGAGCACTAACAATCACACTAAAGCCAATGCTCAACACATCAAGCACTAATACACACGCATAAATCCAATACACATGCATAAAGCCAAGCTCTAACATCAAACAATCACACTAAAGCCAATTCTCAATGCATCAAGCTCTAACACCAAACAATCACACTGAAGCCAATGCTCAACGCATTAAGCTCTAACATCAAATAATCACACTAAAGCCAATGCTCAACACATCCTAATACACACACATAAAGCCAAGCTCTAACATCAAACCATCACACTGAGGCAAATTCTCAACGCATCCTAATACACATGCAATCACACTGAAGCCAATGCTCAATGCTCAATGTATCAAGCTCTAACATCAAACAATCAAATTGAAGCCAATGCTCAACTGACATCAAACAATCACACTAAAGCCAATGTTCAACTGACATCAAACAATCACACTAAAGACAATGCTCAACGCATCCTAATACACACGCTCAACGCATCTTAATACACACGCAATCACACTCAAGTCAATGCTCAATGCATCCTAATATGTGATTGAAGCCAATGCTCAACGCATCCTAATACACATGCATATAGCTTGATCCTAATACACACGCATAAAGCCAAGCTTCAATGCTCAACGCATCCTAATATGTGATTAAAGCCAATGCTCAACACATCCTAATACACACGCATATAGCTTGATTATAAGCCAATGCTCAACGCATCCTAATACACACACATATAACTTGATCCTAATACATAGGCATGAAGCCAAGCTCACGAATATAGCTTGATCCTAATATGTGATTGAAGTCAATGCTCAACGTATCCTAATACACATGCATATAGCTTGATCCTAATACACACGCATGAAGCCAAGCTCACGCATATAGTTATAGCTTGATCCTAATATGTGATTGAAGCCAATGCTCAACGCATCCTAATACACACACATATAGCTTGATCCTAATGCACACACATGAAGCCAAGCTCACGCATATAGCTTGATCCTAAGCCAATGTGCAATGCATCCTAATACACACGCATGAAGCCAAGCTCACTAACGCATCCTAATACACATGCATATAGCTTGATCCTAATACATGCGCATAAATCCAAGCTCACGAATATAGTTATAGCTTGATCCTAATACACATGCATGAAGCCAAGCTCACGCATATAGCTTGATCCTAAGCCAATGCTCAACGCATCCTAATACACACGCATAAAGCCAAGCTCACACATATAGCTTGATCCTACGCCAATGCTCAAAGCATCCTAATACACATGCATAAAGCCGAGCTCATGCATATAGCTCTAACACCAAATGCATATAGCTCGAAGCCAACGCATATAGCTCTAAGCCAGTGCTCAACACATCCTAATACACACGCATAATGCTCAATGCATCCTAATACACACACATAAATCTCACACATATAGCTTGATCCTAAGCCAATATAGCTTGATCCTAAGCCAGTGCTCAATGCATCCTAATACACACGCATAAAGACAAGCTCATGCATAGAACTCTAACAGCTCTAACACCAAACACATATAGCTCTAAGCCAACGCATATAGCTCTAAGCCAATGCTCAATGCATCCTAATACACATACATAATGCTCAACACATCCTAATACACACACATAAAGCCAAGCTCACGCATATAGCTCTAACACCAAACGCATCCTAATAAACACGCATAATGCTCAACGCATCCTAATACACATGCATAAAGCCAAGCACCAAACGCATCCTAATACACACGCATAAAGTCAAGCTTTGCTCAATGCATCCTAATACACACGCGTAAAGCCAAGCTCACACATATCTCTAACAGCTCTAACACCAAATGCATCCTAATACACACGCATAATGCTCAACGCATCTTAATACACACGCATAAAGCCAAGCTTGGCTCAAAGCATCCTAATACACACGCATATAGCTCTAACACCAAATGCATATAACTATAGCTCTAACACCAGAAGCATAATGCCAAGCTCACACATATAGCTCTAACAGATCTAACACCAAATGCATCCTAATACACACGCATAAAGCCAAACTCTGCTCAAAGCATCCTAACACCACACGCATATAGCTCTAAGACCAAATGCATCCTAATACATACACATAATGCCAAGCTCTCCTAATACACACGCATAAAGCCAAGCTCTGCTCAAAGAGCATCCTAACACCACATGCATATAGCTCTAACACCAAATGCATCCTAATACATATGCATAATGCCAAGCTCTCCTAATACACACGCATAAAGACAAGCTCTGCTCAAAGAGCATCCTAACACCACACATATAGTTCTAACACCAAACGCATAAACATGCATAAACCAAGCTCTGCTCAAAGAGCATCCTAACACCACACGCATATAGCTCTAACACCAAACGCATAAGCTCTGCTCAAAGAGCATCCTAACACCACACACATATAGCTCTAACACCAAATGCATAAAGCCAAACTCTAACATCAAACAATCACACCAAACGCATAAAGCCAAACCCTAACATCAAACAATCACGCCTAACACCACACGCATATAGCTCTAACACCAAACGATCACGCCTAACACCACACGCATATATCTCTGACACCAAACACGACCTAACATGACATGCATATAGCTCTAACACCAAACACGCCTAACACCACATGCATATAGCTCTAACACCGATCACACCTAACACCATGCACATATAGCTCTAACACCAAACGATCACGCCTAACACCACACGCATATAGCTCTAACAATCACGCCTAACACCACAACACCTAACACCAAACATGCATATAGCTCTAACACCAAACACGCTTAACACCACGTGCATATAGCTCTAACACCAAACAATCACACCAAACCCTAACATCAAACAATCACACCTAACACCAAACATGCATATAGCTCTAGCTCTAACAATCACGCCTAACACCAAACACGCATATAGCTCTAACAATCATGCCTAACACCAAACATGCATATAGCTCTAACAATCATGCCTAACACCACAACGCCTAACAACAAACACGCATATAGCTCTAACAATCACGCCTAACACCAAACACGCATATAGATCTAATAATCACGCCTAACACCACACGCATATAGCTCTAATAATCACGCATAACACACATATAGCTCCAAAATCTAACATCAAACAATCACCACAACGACTAACACCAAACACACATATAGCTCTAACAATCACGCCTAACACCACATGCATATAGCTGTAACACCAAACAATGACCACGCATATAGCTCTAACAATCACGCCTAACACCAAACATTCATATAGCTCTAACACCAAACTCTAACATCAAACAATAACCACAACGCCTAACACCAAACACGCATGTAGCTCTAACAATCATGCTTAACACCACACACATATAGCTCTAACACCAAACAATCACCATGCATATAGCTCTAATAATCACGCCTAACATGCATATAGCTCCAAACTCTAACATCAAACAATCACTAGAACGCCTAACACCAAACACGCATATAGCTCTAACAACCACGCCTAACACCATAACGCCTAACACCACACGCATATAGCTCTAACAATCACGCCTAACACCACACGCATATAACACCAAACATGCATATAGCTCTAACAATCATGCCTAACACCACACACATATAGCTCTAACACCAAACACTGACCACGCATATAGCTCTAACAATCACGCCTAACACCAAACAATGACCACGCATATAGCTCTAACAATCACGCCTAACACCAAACAATGACCACGCATATAGCTCTAACAATCATGCCTAACATGCATATAGCTCTAACACCACACGTATATAACTCTAACACCAAACACATAAAGCCAATGCTCAACAATCACGCCTAACACATATAGTTCTAACACCAAACAATGCGTAACACATATAGCTCTAACACCAAACAATGACCACGGATATAGCTCTAACAATCATGCCTAACACATATAGCTCTAACACCAAACAATGACCACGCATATAGCTCTAACAATCACGCCTAACACCAAATAGTGACCACGCATATAGCTCTAAAAATCACGCCTAACACATATAGCTCTAACACCAAACAATGACCACACTTATAGCTCTAACAATCATGCCTAACACATATAGCTCTAACACCAAACAATGACCACGCATATAGCTCTAACAATCACGCCTAACACCAAACAATGACCACGCATATAGCTCTAACAATCACGCCTAACATGCATATAGCTTTAACAATCACGCCTAACACGCATATAGCTCTAACACCAAACACGTATGCCTAACATGCATATAGCTCTAACACCAAACACATAAAGCCAGTGTTGACGCATATAGCTTTAACAATCACGCCTAACACGCATATAACTTTAATACCACACGCATGTAGCTTTAATACCACACACATATAGCTCTAACACCAAACACATACGCCTAACACGCATATAGCTCTAACACCAAACACATATGCCTAGCACGCAGATAGCTTTAACAATCAAGCCTAACACACATATAGCTTTAATACCACACGCATATAGCTCTAACACTAAACACATATGCCTAACACACACATAGCTTTAACAATCACGCCTAACACACATATAGCTCTAACACCAAACACATAAAGTCAATGCTCAACACGCATATAGCTCTAACACCAAACACACATACGCCTAACACGCATATAGCTCTAACACCAAACACACATACGCCTAACACGCATATAGCTCTAACACCAAACACATAAGGTCAATGCTCAACACGCATATAGCTCTAACACCAAACACATACGCCTAACACACATATAGCTCTAACACCAAACACACATACGCCTAACACACATATAGCTCTAACACCAAACACATAAAGTCAATGCTCAACATGCATATAGCTCTAACACCAAACACATAAAGCCAATGCTCGCCATAAATACGCCTTAGCTCTAACACCAAACACATAAAGCCAATGCTCAACACAAATACGCCTAACATGCATATAGCTCTAACACCAAACACATAAAGTCAATGCTCAACACGCATATAGCTCTAACACCAAACACATAAAGCCAATGCTTAACATATAGCTCTAACACCAAGCACATAAAGCCAATTCTCAACATATAGCTCTAACACCAAACACATAAAGCCAATGCTCAACATAAAGCTCTAACACCAAACACATAAAGCCAAACATGCATATAGCTCTAACACCAAACACATAAACCCAATGCTCAACACAAATATGCCTTAGCTCTAACACCAAACACATAAACCCAATGCTCAACAAAAATATGCATAACATGCATATAGCTCTAACACCAAACACATAAACCCAATGCTCAACAAAAATATGCATAACATGCATATAGCTCTAACACCAAACACATAAAGCCAATGCTCAACATATAGCTCTAACACCAAACACATAAAGCCTAACACGCATATAGCTCTAACACCAAACACATAAAGCCAATGCTTAAAGCATCTAACATCAAAGCCAATGCTCAACATATAGTTTAACACCAAAAACATAAAGCCAATGCTCAACACATCTAACACCAAAGCCAATGCTCAACATATAGCTCACTCTAACACCAAACACATAAAGCCATAGTGAAAGCCAATGCTCAACATAAAGCTCTAACACCAAACACATAGTGAAAGCCAATGCTCAACATATAGCTCTAACACCAAACACATAGTGAAAGCCTGATCCGGATTTAAACAGGAACGCAAAAAATTACAGAGATAACCATATACACAAAGATGCAACGGAAATAATACTTCATTTCATTAATGGAAAATACTGAAATATGCTTACAACCAGAAATGGAAATAAACCAGCTAGGGCGATGGTAGCTTATCTCTGAGAAGAGATGTGTGGCTACATGCCTCTGAACTATTATGAACTGTGTTACAATGAGGCTCGAAAGCCTATTTATTGTTGAGAAACAATGGAGAACCCTTCACATTCCAAAACCTAACCCCAGAAAATGAAACACCAAATTGTGGGCCCTGTTTCGGTAAATTGGTACGTCAATTTCCTGGGGTCGTAACTTTGGCATACGATCTCCGTTTGACGCGTACAATAGCTCGTTAGAAAGATATATCCGAGCACTACCACTTTGGGAGGAAACATGGGTCCATGGACCCATGTTGCCCCAGATTTCCCAAAAACGCCGTTTATGGCCTCAAAACGGCTCTGAAAGTTCAGGACCCGAAAAACTGCTAAAAATAGTAAACTGTGCTACAATTTAGGAAACTGAAAAAG
>APFE031566095.1:70663-168597 GCA_000404065.3 Pinus taeda
ACATCCACCTGGATCATTCCTCCCCCCTTAGGAAGCAATGGTCCCCATTGCGTTGAGTTCCTCCCTGAGATGAGGAAGCTTCTGCTTCAAAGCATTGTTGCCCGTAGCCTTAGTACTGGCGTAAGGAGCATGTCGGAGTGGTCTGAGTTTCTGATGGGTTCTGGTAAGGCGTTCTCTCTACAGATGCAACCAAACTTTTTCGCCCACCTGAAACTTGTTTGGTACCCCTGTGGGTGAGGAGAAGTTGTTCCTGTGTTCTATCATGACTGTATCCCTTTGCTGTTGCTGCTGCTGCGTGGAGGAACCCTTTGCGGGGGTCATGGATGTAGCAAATATCTTCCCCTTACTTTGGGAGTGAACCAGACAGAAAATAAATTTCCTAGTCTGTGATATGAGCTTGCTACCTTTCTTGATAGTGATCAAAGAGGTGGCAGTAGGTGGGGCTACCTCCGGTATCCTGTATAATGAAGTATCCAAAGAAATGATAACAGCGTGAGGCCTTGACTCATACACAGCATGTTGCCTCC
Source organism: Pinus taeda (assembly GCA_000404065.3). NCBI lineage: Eukaryota > Viridiplantae > Streptophyta > Pinopsida > Pinales > Pinaceae > Pinus > Pinus taeda. Next base: position 71,191 of record APFE031566095.1, read on the forward strand.
ACAAGTATGGTTGGCCTAATAAAACATCACAAACATCCAGAGGTGTAACATCACACAATACCTCATCTGTGAGAGGGAGTGATCTTGCTGCAGGGAAGGCGGCACTGCTGGTGAACTTTGAGATCTCGTCCTTCATGAAGCCACCTGATACTATACGGCTGTGGGTGTGGTGTAGTCGGTAGGCCCAACTGCTTCAGGACCTCTGCTGAAATAAGGTTCTTTTGGTTGCCACTGTCGACAATGAATTGCAGCGGCGAACCCTTCACCCACATCTGTGAGTGGAAAAGGCGCTCCCCCTCCTCTGGGTCTTCAGGTTCATTCTTCTGGATCTTGGCAGTGGCAACAGTGGCGCTGGGCTCTGCATCAATGATCTGCTTCCCTTTGCCATTCCCCTTGTTGGGTTCTGGCTCAGGGTCAGAACATGTATCTGATTCAGAAGCCTTCAACTCGGCCACCAGTGACTGCTTGGTCCGACACTCACTTGTGTTATGAGTGAGACTCTTGTGGAACTCACACCACTTTCCTGTGTCCTTCGGCTTCGTGGTGTTGTTCTTTTCTTGCGGCTTCGACGGGTTGTCTTAGGTCACCATGCCTTGGCTTTGTCCTTTGGGCTTCGGATTTGCAGATCCAAAGTCTCGCTTCCTTTTTTTGAACTTTTGCTCGATTTTGACAGCATATCAGTATGTTGTGCCAAGCGAGGAGATGTTCAGGAACTCCATCTCTTCTTGGATGTATCTGTGTAGGCAGCTGCGGTATTTGAGTACCAGATGCAGCTCAGAATCTTTGATACCCAACTGTGTGCAAAGGGTATGAAAAATTTTTGTGAACTCTGGCACATCTTGGTCTCGTCCTTGCCGCAGAGTGGTCCATTTGATGTATTTGTCCTCATAGCTTTTAACAGGGTAGTACTACTCCTTGACGTCATCTCAGAATGAATCACAAGTGAGTGCGGCTGAAAATAGTGAGCCGGTACTTTCATCCTTCTGCTCACAGTAGGTTTCCCACCAGTCCTTAACGTGGGGGGCTGCTTTGAGAAGAGCGAAAACAATATTTTCCCGACTTGAAAATTCATGAATAGAAAAAATATTCTTCTAGTAGATTTAACCATTTATCTACGGCATCTGCGTCTATTTTACCCTCAAAGATGGGGATTTCAAAATTAATCTGTACCTTAAAGGGTGTGGCGTTTCCATAGTAGCTGCTGGAAGCCGATGCGTCACCTCTGGGTAGCCGTTGAAGAATCTGCGCAAAGTTATCCATCATCGCGTTCCTTTGCCGCTCAAGCGCTTCTTCAAGCAATATTTTGATAGGATCTCCTGGCCCCTCATCTTTCTTGTCATACGCCATGGGAGGTCGTCAAGATTTGCGAGGATGGTCTTGCAAAGGTTCGACCAGTTCAAGCCCTAACTCCTTATATCCTGACCTCATTGGGGACATGCAAAGAAAAAAACAGACCGCTTTGATACCACTGATCCGGACTTAAACAGGAATGCAATAAAGTATGGAGATAACCATATACACAAAGATGCAGCGGAAATAATACTTCATTTCATTAATGGAAAATACTGAAATATGCTTACAACCAGAAATGGAAATAAACCAGCTAGGGCGATGGTAGCTTATCTCTGAGAAGAGATGTGGTAGCTACATGCCTCTCAACTATTTTGAACTGTGTTACAATGAGGCTCGAAGGCCTATTTATTGTTGAGAACAATGGAAAACCCTTCACATTCCAAAACCTAACCTAGAAAAGAAACGCCAAATTGTGGGCCCGTTTTGGGTAAATTGGTACATCAATTTCCTGGGGTCGTAACTTTGGCATACGATCTTCGTTTGACACGTATGATAGCTCGTTAGAAATATCTATCCGAGAAATATCACTTTGGGAAGGGAAACATCGGTCCATGGACCCATGTTGCTTTACCAAAAAACGTTGTTTAGGGCCTCAAAACAGCTCCGGAAATTCAAGACCCGAAAACACTGCTAAAAATAGTAAATTGTGCTACAATTACGGAAACTGAAAAACTGAAAGCGACAATTGTGGGGGTCCAAATGGGATAGGTGGGTGGCCACCAACATCCACCTGGATCACTTTTTTCTCCAAAACAACTTCCACTTCTTTCTTAGTTGTCTTTGGCATTTGTTCTTCCCAGTTCACAGTTTCAACTTCATCTCCTGTAGTTTCCTCGTGTAGCTTTGTCTCTGCCTCTTTGTATGGATACAAATCTACAATATTGAAGATAGGTGATATTCCAATCCCTTCTCGCAACTCAATTTCATAAGTATTACTTGAAAACTTTCTTTTAATTCTACATGGTCCTATCTTTTTCATTTTCAATTTATTGTAACTCATAGCAGGAAATCTTTCTTTTCTCAAATACACCATCACTAAATCTCCCACTTGGAATTCTTTCTCTCTTCTTTTCATATATACCCTCTGTTTGTATTTTTTGTTGCTTTCCTGCAATTTTCCTTTGACATCTTCTTGTAGTCTTTGCATCTTCTCTGCAAACTCTTCAGCTTTTGCACTTCTTGTCTCCTGTTTACCCAAATTTCTTAGCTCATACACACCTCTTAGATTCATTCCAAAAACAATCTGAAATGGACTCATTCCAGTACTTTGATTTGGAGTATCATTATAAGCAAATTCAGCTTGAGCTAGTTCTAAATCCCACTACTTAGGACTTTGATACACTAAACTTCTCAATATGTTTCCCAAGCTCCTATTTACTACTTCAGTCTGTCCATCTGTTTGAGGATGGCATGTTGAACTAAAACTGAGGTTGGCTCCCAATTTCTTCCAAAGAGTTCTCCAAAAATTCCCTATAAACTTTGTATCTCTATCAGACACAATACTTATAGGCAATCCATGTAATCTTACAATTTCTGAAAAAAAATAGATTAGCCATATGTGTTGCATCACTAGTCTTCTTACAAGCAATGAAATGTGCCATCTTGGAAAATCTATCTACCACAACATAAATAAAATCATTCCTTGTCTAGGTTTTTGGTAATCCCAAAACAAAATCCATGCTAACTACATCCCATGGTCGGTCTGGTATTGGCAATGGATGGTACAATCCTGTATTTTGGCTTCTCCCTTTAGCATGTTGACATATCCTGCACTTCTCAACAAATTTCTTAACATTAGTCTGCATTTTTGGTCAATAATAAAAAGCATTCACCTAAGCAAAGGTTTTATCTTGTCCAAAGTGACCAAATAATCCTCCACTATGTTTCTCCTTTATTATGTTTTCCCTCATAGAACATTTGGGAATACACAACTTGTTGCTTTTAACCAATAAGCCTCCTTGAATGAGATAGTCCATCCATTGACTTTTGCTATGAACTATTGGATTCTGAACTATTGCATAGATATCTTTGAAATCTGCATCATCTTTGTACATTTCAACCATTTCTTCAAATCCTACAACACCCACTTTGAATTCTTGCATAATAAAACTTACCCTGCTCAATGCATCAATGACTTTATTTGACTTACCACTCTTGTGTTTTATCACAAAAGTAAAGCTTTGAAAAAATTCTACCCACTTGGCATGTTTCTGATTCAGTTTCGGCTGGTTATTGATGAACTGTAAGACATGATTGTCCGAATACAATAAGAATTCTTTTGGCAACAAATAATGTCTCAATTTTTTCAAGGCTTGAACAATAGCATAAAACTCTTTATCATAAGAAGAATACTTCTTCTTAGCTTTATTTAATTTCTCACTAAAGTATGCTATTGGTCTCTGTTCCTGACTCAAAACTATGCCAACTACAACTCCACTAGCATCTGTTTCAACTTGAAATACCTTTTCAAAATCAGGTAAAGCCAAAACTGGTTTCTCTATGATTTTCTTCTTCAGCAATTTAAAATTTCTTTCTACTACTTCTATCCACTTGAATGGTTGATTGATCTCCTTAATTGTTTCAAGAATGGCTGCACAAATCTGACTAAAGCCTTTGATAAACTTTTTGTAAAAACTTGCAAGACCATGGAAGCTCCTTACCTCAAACATATTTATGGGAATAGGCCAGTTCCAAATTGCTTGGACTTCTTTGGATCCATCTTTAGTGCTTCTTTAGAAACTACAAATCCCAAGTAAATCAATTCTTCCTTCATGAAACTACATTTCTTTAGGTTTATCAGTAGTTTCTCTTTCTGCAGAGTTCTTAGAACCAACTTAAGATGCTCTAGATGTTCTTATTTACTTTTACTAAAAAATAGAATATCATCAAGATAAACAATAGCAAACTTGCCTACATATTCCTTCAAGACTTCATTCATTAATCTCATGAATGTGCTAGGTGCATTAGTGAGTCCAAAAGGCATCACTAACCACTCATACAACCCACTTTTGTTTTAAATGCAATCTTCAATACATCGCCTTCTCAAATTCTTATTTGATGATATCCACTCTTCAAATCTAATTTCGTAAAATATTTGGATTCTCTCAAACAATCCATCAAATCATCCATGCGTGGTAAAGGAAATCTATACGTGATAGTGATCTTGTTTATAGCTCTAGAATCGATACACATTCGCCATTCACCTCCTTTCTTTGGACTGAGTACTGTTGGTACAACACATGGACTAAGACTTTCTCTTATTAGCCCCTTATCCATCAATTCTTACACCTGTCTTCCAACTTCTGCATTCTCTTGAGGATTTAATATGTATGATGCTTTGTTTGGCAAACTTGCTCCTGGTATTAGATCAATATGATGACTAATACTCCTGATCGGTGGCAATGCATTTGGCAACTCATCCACAACAATATCAACAAAATCATTCAATAAAGTTTTGATTTATTCAGGAAAATCATCTAAGTTTGTGGAAGTCAAAATTACCTTAGGTCTCCCTGTGACAGCAAAATGCATTCCTTCACCCTTTTCAATCTCTTGTAACAACTCCTTCCCACTCATCAGCATAACATTGTTTTCAAGTGCTCCCTTGTCAACTTCATCCTTCAATGGCAGTAGTGTATGTTTAGTTCCATACTTATCCAGAGTATAAGTGTTTCTCCTCCCATCATGGATAAATTTTCAATCAAATTGCCACGGTCTTCCCAGTAATACATGGCACACATCCATGGGCATTACATCACATAATATCATATCTTTATACGTACCAATTTGTATCTCAATCTTGCATTGTTCTGTCACAATGATATAATTCCCTTTTTGTAACCATGACACTCTGTATGGAGTAGGGTGTATTGTCTTTACCAGCCCTAGCTTGTCCACCATCTCTGTAGAAGAAAGGTTGCCAGTGCTTCCACTCTCAATTATCACTTTACAACACTTACCTTTATATTTTCATGTAGTTCAAAACAAACTCTTCCTTTGAGCTGGTTCTTCAATCTCCCTCTTTGTCTTAAGCAAGGTCCTTCTCAATAATAGGGATTCTCCTACTTCAGGGGGTTCTTCCTTTTCCATAAGTAGAGGTGGTTCTGGCGGCATTTTTGTTGCAATCAACCTTAATCTCTGTGCTCTGATACCACAAATGACATGAGCGGAAGAAGAACTCAATAAAACCCCAATAATCACCCCATGGTTCCCTTTTAAATAAAACCCAACCTTTTCCCTTTTATATCAGAATTCCTTTGAAAGAAACCAAAAATAATGAAATTTACCTTTTTAAATCAGCACGCTCATCGTACACCGAAAGTCAACGCGCTAATCCTTTGTGACCGTCGATCTAGATCTGTGAGATCTGACGGTTGTCGGAGATTTCGGGTGAGACAATAAGCCAGGGGTTAACCACCCAATAAATGGTTTCATCTCTCCTCCACGGCTATGTGTCAAAGGTTCAATGATATCGAGTGTTGACCCTTCAAAATAGCTTACAACCTTTAAGGCACCTGAAATACCATTCATTGTAGCGCGACCACTTTTGTGATCCAATAGTTGAAATTAGTTCACGATCTAATGGCTACGATTGAATTGGCTGATCACAAATCACAATGCCCACTGTCTAGACTCCTTGCACTTCAAAGCACCGATCCAATCAATCTTTTAGACCCGATAAGATGTAGGATCCCGTCAATAATATTTCACGTCTCGACTTGGATCTGATCTCTATTTTGCACCGATTTTTAGTGTAAGTCGGGGTTTTCACATGTGGGACCAAAACGATGTAATAAACTCCACCGACCCGATATTGTTGATCCAAAAGTCAGGATTAAAGCAGATCAAACAATAATATTTATATAAAAATCCTATAACTTCTATTCATTCTGTGATTTAGGCATAAACATATAAAAACAAAGGAAATAATACTCTGCTCAAATACAAAGAAAACAAAGCACTCGAGGATTTCCACAGGTTGTATATGTAATCACACGCACAACAACAATTTATTCATAATAAAAGAGTTACAGAGTCTCGGCCTTGGGCCTAATTACAACAAAATAAAAGGCCTTTGTTTCATATGAAGTCCACACAGTATTCTTGCTCTCGCTCCACTCAATCCTCTCTCTTTTCATTGCATTTTTCCTTCCTTTTATCAATCGGATATCACTCTAACTATGTCTAATAACTCAATCTCTATTTTTAATAAATCTAACAACAAATCTTCTAATTCCTATCTCTACCTCACACCTATGATAACAAATTATCTCTAAACCTAAAATAAGACAATTTCTAACTATTACAATAATGAAATACAACTCATTTCTTGAGATATCAAACCCTCTCAGTAAAACTGACTTTTGACCAATCGGATCAATGAAATTCAACTTGTTTAGCCACAACATGTGAACAATCTTTCACATTGATGGCTAAGTCTAAATGCTCTTGCATCAATATGATAGTCAGTTGAGTTGGTTGGGTCCATTGGGATAAATGAATGATGGCAAAACAATCATGAGAAAGGTAATAGGAAAGCTAAAGTAAATGGAATTGAGGTGTCATATGCCTTGGTTATGTTGGGAATCGTTGTTCTCAATGTTGTGCATGTTGTGAACAGATAAAGGGGGTTCTCTCAACCTTGACCTTATGATATCTAGTAATTATGTTGTGATTGTGATTATGTTGATGTCTATATATGTATACATGTATGTATGTACATATTTCATGTCTGACAAGGTCATCATGGATCATGATTGGTTTTATGCTAATGTTTATATGTATATATGTATGTATGTATATCATTATCTGACAGGATCATGATTGTTTAATGCTAATATTTATATGTATATATATGTATGTATGTATGTTGTTGTCTGACAAGGTCGTTAGGAATCATTCTTATGAAGGAATGATTATTTATGCAGGTCAATGACATGAAGAGGTTCCTAGTTTATGAGGAATCAAGTGGTAAGAGTAGTCATGACAAATATATCAGGTCAATATCATGTGGATATGAATTGATATTGTGTGCTTGTATTATGCCTATATTTATGTTATGATAGGTAAAGATGAAGGATACATCAGCTGAATGAAAACAATGCTTTGCAACATGCTAGGATAAGCATGGATGACGAAGATACACTGGAAGCAAGGTTGCTTGGTAGAGTTAGTATGGTTTTGGATGTGAAGTGCTATTATTGTGTATATGTTGTGCATGTTGTATATTTAGTGATTGTACCTATGGTAATGTGTAATGTTGTATATGTAGTATTGTGTACATATGATGTTGTTTGCATGTTATATATATGGTGTTGTGTGTATATTTCATATGTAGTGTTGAGTATAGATGGTGTTATGTACATGTTGGATATGCAATGCTGTGTACATATCGTACTATGTGCATGTTGGATATGCAGTGTTGTGTACATATGATGCTATGTACATGTTGTATAGGTAGTGCTATGTACATATGGTGTTGTGTGCATGTTGTACATATGGTGCTATGTACATATGGTGTTGTGTGCATGATTGTACATGTGGTGTTGTGTGTAGACGGTGTTGTGTACATGTTGTGCATGTGGCGCTATGTACATGTGGTGTCTTGTACATGTCGTGCATGTGGTGTCCTGTACATGTGGTATTGTGTACACGTTTTATAAGTGGTGCAATATACATGTGGCATTGTGTACACATTGTGTAGGTGGTGTCGTGTACATGTGATGTTGTGTACACATTGTATAGGTAGCGTTGTGTATAGATGGTACTATGTACATGTTCTAGATGCAATACTAGTGAAGATGTGGTATTATGCGCATGTTTTACATGTTGTGTTAGGCACATGCGGTACCACGTATGTGCATTGTGTAGTCGTGGCATCATGAGTTGTGTATTCGTTGTTTTTTACTATGTGTATGTATGTGTATTGTGTTGTACACCGAATGTAGGAGTATGTATTGCATTGTGTTGTACACCAGGTGTAGGTGTATGTGTTGTGATGTATATGAGGTGTAGGTGTATGCATTGTGTGATGTCATACATTGTGTGTGGATGTATGAGTTGTAATGTACATTGTGTATGTGTACATGATTGAAGAGAAGCGAAGGGAATTGGTGCTTGCCAAGTCTGGCAACCAGTCTGGTGTGTGTACAAAAAGAATAAAGGCAGAAGTAATGACCAATAAAGGACAAGTATTATTATTTTATTTCAATTTTATTATACATGTGGCCTATGATTCTAATTTATGATAGTTATATGTGATCTATGATTATGGTTTATGATGATTGTATGTGATTCATTATTTTGATTATGATGGTTGTGTTTTGGGCTAACCAGATGTGATATGTTTATACATGATGATTTGATCGAACAACTAGTTTGACTTGTTGTGACAAGTAAACAGGATTGCAAGTGTACCTTCGAGTTACCAATGAGTATGATGTGGATTTATTTCAATTTATTTTAAATCTAATGGCAGTTATGTGCTTGGTGCAGGAAATCATGGGAAATGCCTAGGTTGGGTGGTTGAAACCAACTGCAAGAATTAGCAGCAATAGTAAAATAAATTGGAACAAGTAGCAGTATTTTGGTAAAGCACTTTAAGAGAAGGGCCATTGTGGGACACTGGTACCCAATAGTGTCCACTGATTTCCATGAGCATGCTATGACCGATATGATGGTTTTGAGGTAGGTATATGCCTTGGTTGTTTTACCTTCTGATGCGAGGATGCGTTGCCAAGGGATGGATCTCCCAGGATAGGGGATGTCAGGGAATTTGGAAGTTGAGTGATTGCATGAAAGGGGTGACCGAATTTCCCGAGGGAATATGTAGCGGAGAAGGGAAGGTCGAGCATGGATTTTTTTTTGTCATTAGCATTGCCAGATGGAATCAGATCCACATTGGGAGTGCAACCTGGAATAATGAACCGGTTATTGTTCACTGAGAGGAAAAGTGGCACAGGATTGTACCGTTGGATATTGGATGCAGCTTTGAATTTGGCAGTGGGTTTTGGACCTCTTGGGAAGGAAGTGAATCATTTCATTACTTTGAGGGTTTAGGTGTAAGCCTTTAGATTCCCTTGTTGCTGATGCAAACATCGTATCCTTTTATTTGTTGGTTTAGAAAAGTTGTATATGTGGTTATTGTAAATATCGTAATGATCTATGTTATAACGCTCTAGTAAATGATATGTTTGTCATGTTTCAACAGTGTTCATTATAAATATTGCAACGAACTAATTTATAAAGCTCCATGGGAAGTATGTTCAGCTGCAAAAATTTTGTTGGTTATAGGTGTCATTGAACACCGAGGACAGTGTTCCCCCAAGGGGGAGGGTTCTGTAACATCCCTGGTCAAAATTACATGTAAAAGTTAATAAAGGAAAAAATAAAAGCAAGGTCATGGGACATGTATTCCAAGTTGAATGGTGGGAAAAACATCATAGTGGGTGTTCTTTTCAGTTATTATGGCTAAAGGAAATTGGCAAAGGCAATGGCAAAGGATTTGGAAAAGCAAATGGCATTTTTGGCACATTTATTTATGAAAATAATGGGAATTAGGAGAAAAGAAAGGTGAAAGGTCACAGGTTGCATGTGAGGAGGAAAATGAAGGAAAATAATGGAAATTGAAGAAAATAGAGGCCTTATTGATAAAAAGGCTTCTGAGGATCAGTGGGCAGGCTTGTTTAGTGTAACCTTTGTTGGAAATAATACTGAGAGGGGGGGTGAATCAATATTAGCAAGTCAATAATATTTCATTTCCATAAATAGATTCATACATTCTACTTCAATTAATGGAACTTGCGTGTATACACAACTATATTTAAGGCAACTAGCATATATCCTAAAAACTTATGATTCAGTTAATTCATCATATGTTGATCTTTAATCAGTGCATCAGAACGATATAAACATTAACCAGGTGAAGTAAAAATAGAATAGACAATCACACACATGAACACAAGATATAAGGTGGAAACCCAATGTGGGTGAAAACCACTTGCTGCAATCGTCTCTATCTTCTTTTAAATAAGAAACTTCTTTTTACAATTTTTGTACTCGTGCAGTCTTATACCAGTACACAGGCTTCTACCTGTAGAAGGCTAAAACCTTCTCTTATTCTCCAGCTTCTCCTGGAAGGGAGCTATAACCCCCTAGCTCTTGTACTAGCTGATATGTTTACTAGTACGTAGGTGCTAGCCTACAGAAAGCTACAACCTTCTCTTTTCTTCCAGGGACCAAGTTTCATAAATTTTCAGACTGGATCCATCAATAACATCATTCAAACATCAAATACATATACATTAACCAATCTCCTTTGCAACAACCACAACTGAATCAATCAATCACTTTTTAGAATGTTGTAACCAGAATACAGTAACTAGAACCCAGAACACTGCAACAACCACCAGAAGTAGCTAAAGCATATTTTATGAGGTATACGCTACTTCAATGTGTTGAAATTGTGTGCATATGCACTTTTCTCAAGGAAAACCTGCAAATAGATCTGCAAATCAAATTTAATATGTATATGTTGTTTTGATATGCAGAACTAGCGCGTATACACGCCTTTTCTAAAGTGAACTTGCGTATAGATCTATAAATGATGATTTAATCTTTACAACAATTCCAGACTTCAATTATACCCAAATCATCATATTTATAGTCTACAACATGCGCTAGTTATTCAAATAGAAGATCAAAACACACAAAGATACTTCACTTCAAGCCTTAAGATCTTGGCCCATCATTAGATCTTATCCTTCATCAAGCGCTAAGGTTCATCCTTGATTCAGATCTAGCTGTGCGCCATAGCCCAATAACCTGTATTCTAGATATTGCTCTTCATTAGATATTCAATACATCAGTGCCATTGCCTAATGATCTTCTCCTCCTTTTATAGTCTTAGGCCTTACTCAATACCATGGACCAAAACCACTTAGAACCAATACCTTGGACCAAATACCTGGGGTCAACACTTCGGACAAGATACCTTGGACCAATACCAAGGATTAAAATACCATGGACCAAATACCACAGACCAAAACTAAGTTTTCCAACATGTACGCACCTTTCCTTCTGTGAAAGTGCGTGTGTACACTATACACAACATTTTAGTCTTCAAACCCGTGTGTACACGTGGCTTGGTCAATGGGGAACCTGTATATACCTCTCTTTCTTCATTATGTGAGTCTGAACTATGATCTTTCATCTGAGTGAGTTGCCATCAAGGACAAAACCTGTGTCATAGTGCCAAATATGTGTCATAATGCCAACAATCTCCCCCTTTTGACTTGATGGCAACCCCAAGTCACTCTCCCCCTTTGTCATCAAGGGCAAAGGGTTATGCACCCCCTGAGTACATGCTAAATGCTCTAAGTGCTAATTGAGCTCCATGCTCCAGGCCATGCTCCCCGTGAATATAAGCAAGGTCTTCAAAAAGATGTTCTAAAAGAAGAACACGACTCTATACATCATAAATGACCTTCCTATCACCAATGACTCATACATACATCCATCTCCCAACCAAGTGGGGATATACCAAGTTTGACCCATCCACCCAACCAAGTGGGGATATACCAAATGTTTATACATGTCAAAACACGAACATTACATCATCCATCCCATGCATAGTGGGGAAACAAAATAGGTCTTTTCATGACCTTGACATTAAAATATATACATGACATAGAGACCAAATATCTAAAACAAGACTATGATAGTTATCAGCAACTATCATCAGTAGCATCTGTGAATCATCATCCAGACCAACAACCATGATCTCCCCTTGAACATGTTCCTCCTGAATCAAAAACAACTGTGAATTTGTACCAAGATCTTCTAAGATAATGTCAACAATGCATTATTAGAAGTATATGCTAGCCCTGTGCCAAATGATCACTGTCAGACCCATATCAGACTCCTTTCATCCTGAGTCTAGCCCATTGTTTTTCTTCAAACCAACATATAAGCGAATGTATCCACAGAAACTGGCATATGTACACAGATACACTTCATGGAACTTGTGTATAACCACTTTTCTCTAAAACATATAAGTTTTAACCGCAAGATGATGCATCAACTACTCCCAACTTTTGTCTGAGATATTCAAATGTCTCTCTGGGCAGTGGTTCGGTCAATATATCAGCAACATGTTCTTTGGAGTGAACCAATTTGACCTTTTGTTCAAGAACTTGTTCATGTAGAAAATGGTATTTGATAGGTATGTGCCTGGTCTTGGAATGCATGACTGGATTCTTTGAAATACTGATTGCACTTGCATTATCACATAGAATGGAGATGGGTGGAATACATGTGATCTGAATGTCTTGCAAAGTTTGCATCATCCAAAGGAGTTGTGTGCAGCAAGATGCAGTAGCCACATATTCTGCTTCAGTTGTAGATAATGCAATTGAACTTTGTTTCTTGTTGAACCAAGACACTAATCTGGAACCCATATAGAATGCACCACCACTAGTGCTTTTTCTGTCATCAAAAATTCCTGCCCAATCTGCATCTGTATATGCATGAAGTGTAATATCAATATCTCTAGGATACCATAAACCAAAATTTTGTGTTCCTTGAATATATTTGAAAATCCTTTTGACTGCCTGAAGGTGTGATTCCTTTGGATTGGCTTGGAATCTTCCAACTATTCCCACTATATGCATGATGTCTGGTCGGGTACCTTTTAGATAAAGCAGACTGCCATTCATGGATTTGTAGGTTGGTTGATGTACTACTGTTGGTTCATCATTTGAGCCAAGACTGAATCCTATTACCATAGGGGTACATACTGGTTTAGAACCTTCCATGTCATATTTTTCAAGATCTGCTTGAGATACTTGGTTTGTGACAGAAAATACTATCTTTCTTTTGTTGAACTTGAAGACCAAGAAAATATGTGAGCTCACCAAGCAGGGACATTTCAAATTCTTGCTGCATTACCAAAGCAAAGTTTTGACTCATGGCTTCTTCATTGCTACCAAAAATGATATCATAAACATACACAACAAGTATTAGCAATTTATTATTGTCAATATTTGTATATAGTTTGCTATCAGCTGATCCTCTTGAAAAACCTTGTTGATGGAGGTATTTTTCAAGACGGTAATACTAGGCCCTTGGAGCTTGTTTTAGACCATAGAGAGCCTTTCTGAGTCTGCATACAAGTTTTGGATCATTTCCAAGGATGAATCCGTCTGGTTGCTCAATATATACTTCTTCTTCTAAGTCCCAATTAAGAAAGGTATGTTTTACATCCATTTGGTATACTTTGAATTTCTGAAAACTAGAAAGAGTAAGGAACATTCTTATGGCTTCAAGTCTAGCAACAAGTGCAAAAGTTTCTTCAAAATCTATACCTTCTTTTTGAGCATATCCTTTACAAACAAGTCTAGCCTTGTTTCTAATAACTTCACCATTTTCATTTAGCTTGTTTTTGAATATCCATTTGGTTCATATGATATTCTTATCATGAGGTCTAGGAACTAATTCCCAAGTATTATTCTTTTCAATTTTCTCAAGTTCTTCATTCATGGCCTTGACCCAACATTAATCTTTGCATGCTTCATTTACATTTTGAGGTTCGATGGAGGAAAGTAATGTTAGATAGCTTGAAGCTTCTGTAATAGTTCTTCTTGTCTGCACACCTGCCTCTTTCTGTCCCAAAATTTGAGTCTCTGGATGATTTTTCTAAACATACCTAGATGGATTCTTTTCTTCTGTCGTTATCTATTCTTCTAGTGCTTCATCGGTTTCTTCTTTAGAATTAGTCTGATTTGATGTGGAAGGATAATCCTCATCTTCTCCACAATATTCGGTTTTTACCTACTTTGGATTTTTGCATGCTTCATCAACCACAACATCAATACTTTCAATAATTTTCCCAAGTCTTTTATTATAACACTTATATCCTTTACTTCGAGAAGAGTAACCGAGGAGAATGCCTTCATCTGCTCTGGGTTCAAACTTGCCAAGTTTTTCATCAGTCCTTTTGATGTAACATTTGCTTCCAAAAACTTTGAAGTATTTTACAGTAGGAGTCTTACCATACCAAAGTTCATGTCGATTTTGAGTGTTGTTTACCCAAACATTTGCTTTGTTGAGAATAGTGATGGTTGTGAATGCAGCTTCACCCCAGAATGTGGCAGGAGTTCCAAACTCATCTAGCATGGCACGAGCCATTTCTTGAACAGTTATGTTCATCCTTTCTACCACTCCATTTTGCTGAGGAGTCCTTGCAGTGGAGAATTGCCTTTTTATTCCATGTTCTTCACAAAAGTCAAAAAATTCATCCGAGGTAAATCCCCCTCCTCGATCAAATCTGAGGCATTTGATTTTGCGATCTGATTTGTTCTCAACCAATGTTTTGAAGGCTTTGAATTTTTCAAATGCTTCATCTTTATGCTTTAGAAGTCCTATCCAACACATTCTGGAAAAATCATCAATGATCAATATAAAGTATTCTTCTCCATGAGGTGACTTTTTCCTTGATGAACTACATAAATCAGTATGAACAAGTTCAAGAGGCTTACTAGCTAATCCTTCCTTTTAAGGGAATTTCGCCAAATTGACACGATTTGAATATTGTATTTTCTGGAATGCTGATATCAGGGAGATCGTGAATGGCCTAGAATTTTCTTGCTTTTGTTATTTGAGAGAAGCTTAGATGCCCCAATCTTCTATGCCATAGCCATTGTTCATCATTTTTGCTTAGATAGCATTGTTGTTGTCCTCCCTTGAGTATGTATAAGTTGTTTGGAGTTCTTATACCTCTGATCACAGTTTCTCTTGTATCAAGCTCACGAACAACACATCCATTTGATCGAAATACTACATTTCCTTGATCACACATTTGACTGACACTCAACAGGTTATGCTTTAGACCATCAACATACATAACATTCCCAGCTTAAATTTTTTCTTATAAAAGAACAGAACCTTTACCTTTTATGACAGCAGGAGTGTCATTTCCAAATGAGACCTTCTTTTCCTTTTCTAAGGCATTACATGACTGAAGTTTTTCTTTATCACTTGTCATGTTTTCGAGCATCCACTGTAGATGTACCACTAATTTTCTTGTCCTTCTACATATAGGGCTATACCACATCTTTCTATTTGTGGTTCTTTCTTTTTCCATATTTTGGGATTTAATGAATTTTGCTCCTTTTGATATGTTTGCTGAAATTTACTCCTACATTCAGATTCTTCATGACCAAAGTTGTTGCAGATAGAGCATTCTATTTCATTTTCAAGAAGAGAAAAGTTATTGTAGGTTCGTTTCATGATCCCCATCACATTCCTTTGATTTCATGCTTCTCTAGTCATGATGGTATTGTAAGAAACACATTGAGCAGCTTTGTGTCCAAAGTTATGACATGAAAAACATTGGCCATTAAAGAAGTTCCTGCGATTATTGAATCTACTGACCTGGTGATTGTAGTTGCTATTGATATTCATTCTTGAAGTAGATTGAGTATGATTTACCTGAGGTTGGTTGTAGCTTTTGTTTATCCTTGAAGTAAATTTAGCCTAATTTACCTGGTGATCTGCTTTATGCCTTTATTATCGATTGTCAAACTGTTCACTGCTCTTTGCTACATCAAGATAGATTTTAGTGGAGGGTTACAGCTTCTGTGCTTGGGATGCTTCTTTAGTATATCGAAGACCTATATTTATCAGAGGAGAATGCTGCACTTTGATAATTTCATTTAAGTTTTTTTATCCTTTAGTGAATCTAAGATTGAGAGCTTTTTTTTCTCAATATCCTTTCTTAGACCCACAATTTCACATTCTAGTTTTTCATTGTGTTTTTCTCTTTCAGCAAGTTGGAATGTCAGAGTATCTATAATCATATTATTTTCTTCTAAACAGATTTTGAGTTTAGATATTTCTTCATAAAGGTCATCTTCATCTAAAGCATCCAATAAATCATCATCTTCAAAAGCCATTAGAAGTCTATAGTCATTACTTATTTCATCTTCATCACTATTTGATAAACAATCACTATCTTCATGTGTATAGTAGCTCTTCTTACTTACACTTTGTTTTCTATTTCATTTTGTTGATTCCTTACCTTTATCAAGCTTATTTTTATGAGGACATTTGGCATCATAATGAATGACTCTTCCACAAGAAAAACATTTGAAAGGTAGTTTACCTCTGAATCTTACGGAACCCCATTGAAGGTTCTTGACAAAGTTTGCTTCTTCCTCTCCTTCTGAAATGTGTCCTGATTCATTGAGTTCTTCTCTTATTGAAGCTTTGAATGTGGCTTCTCTGATATCTAATGGACCTCCTTTTCTCATTTTGAAAGCAGTTAAGATTCTGTGTAGCTGTGTCATAGTAATAGTCTGAAGATCTTGCTTTTCTTTTACGGCAAATACTTTTGATTCAAACTTAGTAGACAAGGATCTTAAAACCTTTTCAACTAAAGTAACTTATTTTATCTCTTCACCCAAGTTCTTCATGCAATTAAAAATCTCATCTATACGTAAGAAGTAACTAGTGATACTTTCATCATTGTGCATTTTGAGAGTTTCATATTGAATTCTGAGAGTTTGCAATTTTGCACGTTTTACCTGATTGTCTCCTTCATAGCTTAGAATGATCTTGTCCCATATTTCTTTGGCGGTTTTGAGCTGCATAACTTTGACAAATTCTGATTGTGACAGACTCCCCAATAATGTATTAACAACCTTGGCATTGGTTTCATATTGCTTTTTACCTGTCGTATTTGTACGAATTGCTGATGGAAATGTATATTATCCTTCCACAATTTCCAAGACATCTGTTCCAAGAGATTGAAGATAGGTTGTGGTTCTTACCTTCCAATAAATGAAGTTTCTCCCATCAAATATTGGTGGTCTAATGGATCCCTCTCTTTCATAGTTACTCATGATGATAGATCTTCCTTCAAGTGATCAAGCTTCTTCTAAAGGACCTGCTCTGATACCAATTGTTGGAAATAATATTGAGAGGGGGGGTGAATCAGTATTAGCAAGTCAATAATATTTCATTTCCATAAACAGAATCATATATGCTACTTTAGTTAATGGAACTTGCATGTATATGCAACTGTATTTAAGGCAACTAGCGTATATCCTGCAAACTTATGATTCAGTTAATTCATCATATGTTGATCTTGAATCAGTGCATCATAACCATATAAATAGTAACCAGGTGCAGTAAAAGCAGAACAGACAATCACACACATGAACATAAGATATAAGGTGGAAACCCAATGTCGGTGAAAACCACCTACTGCAATCGTCTCTATCTTCTTTTTAATAATAAACTTCTTTTTACAATTTTTGTACTGGTGTCGTCTTATACCAGTACGCAGGCTTCTACCACCAGAAGGCTACAACCTTCTCTCGTTCTCCAGATTCTCCTCGAAGGGAGCTACAACCCCCTAGCTCTTGTACTAGCTGATATGTTTACTAGTACATAGGTGTTGGCCTACAAAAAGCTACAACCTTCTCTTTTCTTCCAAGGACCACGTTTCATAAATTTTCAGACTGGATCCATCAATAACATCATTCAAACATCAAATACATCTACATCAACCAATCTCCTTTGCACCAACCACAACTGAATCAATGAATCACTTTTCAGAATGTTGTAACTAGAACACAGTAACCAGAACCCAGAACATTGCAATAGCAACCAGAAGTAGCTAAAGCATATTTTATGAGGTATATGCTACTTCAATGTGTCGAATCTGTGTGCATACGCACTCTTCTCAAGGTGAACCTGCATATAGATCTGCAAATAAAATTTAAGATGTATACGTTGTTTTCATATGCAGAACCAGCGTGTATACACGCCTTTTATAAAGTGAACCTGCGTATAGATCTATAAATGATGATTTAATCTTTACAACAATTCCAAACTTCAGTTATACCTAGATCATCATATTTATAGTCTACAACATGCATCAGTTATTCAGATAAAAGATCAAAACACAAAAATATACTTCACTTCAAGCCTTAAGATCTTGACCCATCATTAGATCTTATCCTTCATCAAGCGCTAAGGTTCATCCTTGATTCAGATCCAGCTGTGCACCATAACCCAATAACTTGCATTCTATATCTTTCTCTTCATTAGATATTCAATACATCAGTGCCATTTCCTAGTGATCTTCTCCTCCTTTTATAGTCTTAGGCCTTACTCAATACCATGGACCAAAACCACTTAGAACCAATACCTTGGACCAAATACCTGGGGTCAAAACTTCGGACAAGATACCTTGGACCAATACCAAGGATCAAAATGCCATGGACCAAATACCACGGACCAAAACTAAGTTTTCCAACATGTACGCGCCTTTCCTTCCGTGAAAGTGTGTGTGTACGCTATAAGCGCCTTTCGGTCTTTGAACCCGCATGTACATGCGACTTGGTCAATGGGGAACCTGCGTATACCTCTCTTTCTTCGTTCTATGAGTTCAAAATTATGATCTGTCATCTGAGTGAGTTGCCATCAAGGACAACACCTGTGTCATAGTGCCAAATCTATGTCATAACGCCAACAACCTTTTGTTAATTTAGTTTTGGAGCTCTCTCATTATTCTCTCTCTTTCTCTCTCTCACTCTTGAACACTTAGAGTTTTCTTGGAGCAATTTGACATTGGATCAAGAAAAGAAAATAGTAAGGAAGAGTTGGATCAAGCAATTGCATCAAGATTCTTTGTAGGTACCAATTTACATGTGTGATTTCCTTGCTAGATTTGGCATGCATGGTATTGCATGTGGTTCTTTGTTGTCATGGCATGGGTTTTTTCAGGTGTGAAAGTGTTTTCATACTAGCCTTACCATTTTTGGATAGCCATGGTGTGATGGGGTTCTCAGGTTTTGGTTGAGATGGATTTTTAGATGGATTCGAAGCTGAGTGAGGTGGATCTCCAAAAGAAAGACCGCATGGCCTAGTGATCCCTGAACTAGACTGTGGATTGTGGTAAAGCCACTAGCCTAGTGACCCATGAACCAAACTGTGGGTTGCGGTAAATCTAGGTATTGTGTGCCTAGGAATCCTTGACTAGTTAATGGAGAGATATACGTAAAACCTAGAGGTGGTTTCCCTTGATGAGGCCTATGAATCCTTGTCGATGAATGGCGAGAGATACAATAAATCCTAGAGGGTGGAGGCTCAGTTAGGGCCTAGTGATCTGGTGTGGATTGCGATAAAGCCTAAAGATTGGTTTCTTGGTTATATCGTAGTGATCCCCGTATCAGACTGTGGATTGTGGTAAAGCCTGGAGACTAGGAGATAGAAAATTCCTCACAGTGTAGGTGGAGAATTCTGGTGACATCCATGCTTGTTTTATGCCATAATGATCCGGGATGGATTGCAATGAAGCCTAGTTCTATTGATGAGGGAGAGGTGGTGTAGTGTCAAGAAGGCCTAGTTGAGTTTGGTTTTAAGTCTTGCATTCATGCTTGGAATATGGCACAAGGGTGATTGGTTGAAAGAAAGATTTGGTTCAGCTAAACTATGGTCAGGTGGTTCGTGGAAGTCCCAAACCTAGTTGGGCTTTGCATCATTAATATGAGGTTATTTCTCCTTGTTAATTCATGAGTATTATATTGGTTTATATGTGGATTATATGGCTCTTGCTTCCTTGGTATTTTTGTTGTTATTATGTTGGTTACGGACATGTATTATGACAATGGCTACGTATGGATCTCATCATGTTTTTACTTGTAAATGAATTAACAATGTATCTATGGCCTAATAGATGAAATTGAAGCTAATGTGATAAGTACATAATTCCTCATAGATAATATCAGATAAGTATGAGACCCCTATTCTCAATTAGTCTTTTATGTCCTATAGCTTTCCTGTTTGTGACATGATTGACGAAATGTTTGTCATGGCTAGTAGGGGTCAAGTCTAGTACTTGTTGATGTTTTTGCAAATGTATCTTTGTTACATTATGAAATTTCATTTCTGAACTTGTCATTGAATTTTGGGTAGTGACTTAAGCTTTGGTCCTGAAAAAGTGGCACAAATCGTGGAGTCACAGGCACAAGGCCGAGGAGAAAATTGCCAGACACACCCATGCCTTGTTGTGGGAGCAACTTGAGCCTACCATATGCACCCTTGTCCATATCAAGCAAGTATCCAAGGGTTTAATGGTTTAAAACCTTAGTGGGATCCAAGGACTAGTCATGGGGATGACTGGGAAGGCTTCTGGGAGTCCTGTAGTAGGTATAAAAGGTCTACGTTGTGGGTTTCTGTTGATTCCACTTCCTTAAAGTCACCTAGGAGGTTGAATCCCATTTTAGTGGCCTTTCGCCGCGTATTTACCCCAGTTGGCTGGTTACTTGGGTAGATGTGGGATGAGGGTGTTACAGAAGGCACCCAAACATAAGCTAGGCAACATAGGGTTGACATCAATGCCAACATGAGCTAGTTACCATCATGAACCAATGCCAACATCAGCCAGCTCGATCTATGCACACCATAATGCCAACACTTTTTAGATGTAAAGAATCTAATCTTTTATTGATTCATGAAAAATGCTTTATGATGTTTAACGAAGGAATTGTTTTGGGCCATCATATTTTAAGTGTTGGAATCAAAGTGGATTCATCAAAAGTTGAAGTTATCTACAAAATTTTAGTATCAACATGCCAAAGAGATGATAAAAGTTTTCTCAAATTTATAGATTACTATAGAAGCTTTATAGAAAACTTCACAAAGATAGCTTCAACACTTTTCAAACTACTTACTAAGGATTGTGAATTTCAACGGAATTTTGACTATCAAAAGGCTTTTGAAAAGTTGAAACAAAATTTTTTTGAAGCACCAATATTAAGAGGACCAAATTGGTCCCTACAATTTCATATTTCTAATGATGCTTCAGGTACAACCTTAGGAGGTGTATTGGGATATAAAACTTAACTCATGATATTTATTATACAAATAAAAATTTGACTCCTATAGAGTTAAATTACATTGTTACAGAAAAGGAGTTTTTAGCTGTTGTTCATGCCATTAATAAGTTTAGTCATTATATCATTGGCTATGAGAATTTTATTCATACAAATAATTTTGCTATTAAATATCTTATGAACAAACCCATTACTAATGGAAAAATTACTAGATGGATTTTATTATTGCAGGAATTCAATATTATCATTTTAGATGGACCAAGGAAAGAAAACGCAATTGTTGATTTCATGTCCAGGATGCAAAATGATAACAATGATGCTCCTATAGTAGATAATTTTCTTGATGAATATTTTTTTTCATTATCTACTAAAACTTCTTGGTTTTCAAATATTGATAATTATTTGACTATAGGGAAATTTCCTCCACAATTATCAACCAAAGGGAGACAACAAGTCATCAAAATTAGTGTGCCCTATTCTTGGATAGGAGGAGAATTTCATCTAACATTACCTGATTTGATCATTCGAAGATGTGTTAGAGAAGATGAAGTGTCGTGTGGAGGAAAATTTGCTGAAAATGTAACACATATAATGTACTTCTTTTGGGATATTATTGGCCTCTCCTTTTCAAGGATGTCAAGGAATATGTCAAAATATTTGATATCTATTAGAGAATGGGGAAATTGATTCAATCAAATGAGATGCCTCTACAACCACAAGTACTAATAGAGCCTTTTGAAAAATGGGCTCTCGATTTTATTAGACCCATCAATCCTCCATCCAAGCAAAATATGTATATACTTGTTTGTATTAATTATGTTACCAAAGGGGTAGAAGCTAATCCACTTACTTTTGCTACTAAAAATGTTGTTGTTACATTTATTTTTGAATATTTTTCACTCAATTTGGTATTCCAAGAGAAATTGTAATAGACGAGGGTGCTCAATTTACATCCAAGCTGGCTTAAAACATTATGGAGAAGTGCAAGATCAGGAATTGTAAATCCACCCCATATCATCAACAAGACAATGGACAAGTGGAATCCACTAATAAAGTATTTGAAGAAATATTGAGCAAGACTATACATCTACATAGAAGGGACTAGGAAGATAGGCTTCCAGAAGAACTCTGGGCATACCATACTACATGGAGAAATACTATCAGACATACTCCTTATGATTTTTTCCATGTAAAGAAAGTTCTACTTCCTATTGAATTCTGAGTTGAAACCTTTAAGAAAACAACAAAGTTAGGGCTATATCTCTTTGAAGCCTAGAAATAAAGGATGGCATAATTAAATGAATTAGATGAGATTCAACAAGATTCCATACAAATACCAAGTATAATCGAGCAATAGAGGACAAGGTGGCATGATAAATCCATCAAGGTTAAGAAATTTAAGCTAGGTGATTGGGCCCTTCTCTTTGATTCCAAGTTCAAATATTTTGAAGGGAAATTTCAAACACATTGGCTTGGTCCCTATGAGATAGAAACCTTTTTTGGAGTAGTTAGAATTAATGCTTTTGACGATGAATGGATAAATTTCATTTTTAATGGGCACAAATTAAAATTATATCATAAGCCTTTGACAAGAGAAGAGTTTGTTAAAAATATGCAAGAAAATTCTGATCTAAAGTTGGTAGGAAAAGGAGATCCTTCTCCTCTACTACCAAAGCAATTTGATCTCTCTCTCTCTCTCTCTCTCTCTCTCTCCTCTCTCTCTCTCTCTCGATATACTAATATATATATATATATAGAGAGAGAGAGAGAGAGAGAGAGAGAGAGAGAGAGAGAGAGAGAGAGAGAGAGAGAGAGAGAGGAGAGAGAGAGAGAGAGAGAGAGAGAGAGAGAGAGAGAAGAGAGAGAGAGAGAGAGAGAGTTATGAAAACCAACATTGTTGACATTCCTATGCAGAAAATCTTAGTTGAAAACCAAAGGATCTTTGGCAACTTAGATTTTCTCCTTTTCGTTTTTCCCATTTCTTCTCTTCCCTTCCTTCTTTGCAAAATAAAATTTCAAGTTCAAAATAGTTTTCTTGAATAATTTGTTTCTTTGTTTTAAACAAAACTCATTAGCAGTAATCAAATCATCAGTGATTGTTAGCATCTAGCATCATCAAGTCTTAAGCATCAGCTACCATCTGAAGGATTGAAGAAAAAATTTCAAAATTGTCGACATTCTGCAACTGATTCAACAATTTGTAGCTAATTCTTTTGAGATACACCTTGGACCCAAAGAAAGAAAAATTAAAGCTTTAAAATGAGTTATGCAACAAAAAGGTAACTAGTTAGTTAGTTTCATTAAAGTAAAAACTATAGATTTTTGAGTTGATGGATTTATTATAATATTTGGATGGAATTTTATATTAATGGTATGCATTTATTTCATTGATGACCTTAATCATAACCCACTCCCTATCATCTCATCTCACACTCCCCATTCTTTCATTCCATCATATCTAAAAATCTCCTTGTTGTATACAAATAACTCAAATCCCAATATCCACGACGAGATTAATGGATCAGACCCAAACAAATCGTGGGTAATTATGAGTTAAAAAGGAGAATCCTACTCCAATATTGCCACCTTATGCCATTCATACCGTTTTAACCTCACCACTGTTTTATTTCACCCATTTTGCCACTCATTCTCCATTGATACGTTGTCAAAAGGGACAATTTGGAGATGAAACTTCTTCACAATGATGGGGGTTATTGTTCATCATGAGCCTGTGGGAGTTAATTTCCTGAATTCGTATCCTCAATTCGAGGAACAATTGTAGAAGGTAGGATGGATTAGATTTTGTGAAAAGTTTAGTGGACATGAAATTTAGTAACCAAAGCATTTTCCTGGGCCTTTGGCAAAGTAGAGGAAGAAATTGGGGGTATTAAGTGGAAATTGATTGAGTCCTTCATCATTGAGGCAATAAAATTCTAACAAGCGATGAAAGCTAATTCAAGAATCATAGGTTAAAAGACAAACAATGGATATCCTTTATTCAGAATCCAGGTATTGACATTTCAGCCTTCAAGAAGGGTATTATTGTCTCTGCTCCAAAATCCAAATGAAAAAATTTATTGTTGATGTTACAAAAATTCCTCACCTACGAAGGGAGGTATGGAACCCTACTCTTCTATCATGCTAGATTGTTAATGTGCTTTATCAAATGAAACTAACTCAATTTTCCCTACTATATTATGTGGAGTTTGAAGAATATGGCGTTCAACATCCAAAGAGACTCTAGAAATATAGATCAACCCCTATATCATCATGGTTTGGTAAAAATCCTTATAAAAACACAATCGAAGATTAATGGTGATAATTGGAAATATTTTCTTGTAAGGAATAATTTTGTAGAACATGCAGATGAAGAAGAGGTCAAGAAAGCAAGAAGAGTTAAAGGAGGGTTTCTATGAAACCTAATCTTGAGCTTGAAGCTACAGAAAATGAGAATTTGTTCGCAGATAATATGGAAGAGATAGAGGTTCCAAATATTGAAGATACGGGGGATAATATCACATTGAGAGAGCTGATAAAGAAATTCAAACCCTCCAAGGGTCAGATAAAGGAAAAATAAGAGAATCAACTAGAAAGGAAGGATGAATAAGAAATCTTCAGAAGAGAGAAAGACATTAAAGAAGAAGAAAAAGCAAAGTTACCAAAATAAGACAGATAAATCTCATAAACATGGTACTAAGAGGAAAAGTGTTCAGAAGATAGTAGAACATATGCAACAAGAAATGAAGAGCAAGAGAATGACAAGAAGCATGACCAAACAATTTATTCATGGTTCACTTGAGACCATACAAATTTATGAAACAAAAGAAGGACCACTAGAAACCTCTATAAGGAAGAATCCAGAAGTAGATTTCATCCAACAAAGCTTATGATTATTTTGAAACATTGGAGAAAGAAGTGCAGTAGAAGGTAAATTTCGTCCCGAACTAGAATTACATAATGATACTCCTATGTTTGATCAACTAGAGCAAGAAGCAAATATTCCTTCTCCTAAGGAACAAGAGGCCATTAAAACATTGAAGCAAGAGGTTTATGAACTTGATATATTAAATAAGAATATAACGGATGAGAATCAATTGGCGAAAACTCAAAATGACACTATGCTTCTCAAAATTTGTTATTGGTATAAAAAAAAATCAAAATCTCAAGAGAAACGATAAGATTCTCAGACATGAAATCAGAGGGTTACAAGCTAAAATGTTGATGAGAAAGCCAAGGTGGTCACTGAACCTAAGGAGAAAGGGAGTACATTTTTCTTTAGATGTGTTGGTCCAAGAATCAGAGTCAGTCCTCTGAAAGACATCACCATAAGTTTTGAAATTTTATCACTCTTAGATGCATGAATACGTGCAACACCTTCAACATGGGGGAATGTTGAACCTCCAATTTGTCCTCTTTTTTACAATTTATCTTCCTGTTTTCCACTTATTTTTTCACAAATTTCCGATTCATTTATTCTCCTCAAAGGATTAAGAAGCCATCCAAGTCATACAATTACATTAAAAAAGTAATTTTCCATCATCAACTCAAAATCGATATTTTTCTTTTTGAAATTAGTTTAACTAGACAATAGCTACTGAAATGTGCATTTTCTACAACTAACCTAATACTATGCAACTGGATCCAAAGTTCAATAGGTTTTCATGTGCTAAAGATCAACCAAAGCATATGAGAAACTCCCAAATGTTGTCAATATGGAGGTCAACCTATTGGTTATAGATGAAAGTTCATCGGATGCATGCATCTCATTGGTAAAACCTATGTTAAACGTGACTATGCCATACCTATATGTTGACTATGCTAGAAATCCATTAACTAAGGGGTCTCCTCGATGTGAACTACCAATTAGACCTCACACTGTATGAAGTAAGAGCCCCATATGGAATATTGGCCCAATTTCTATATATCCTTAGAGATATGTCTTGGATCTAACTGTCAACAAGAGAGAGAAGTGCATGTGTGCCTTCAAAAATCAAGGGGGTGTGCCTGGTGAGTGTTCGATCATATGTGTGTCAAATTTCTTTCACTTAGGAGGGGAGGAGAAGTGAGCCTCTAAGAGAGAGGTAGTAGTATTTCCCTAGTAGGGACACACATGAATAAGAAGGGTGTGTGCAACATCAAGAGGAAGAGTCAATAGAGATGCGACGATCATTGAAACCAATATATAAAGTAAGATTTGTCTAATATCCAGCAGAATAGTCCACGAGGATGCAACAACGATAATAACAATTACAAGGCATTCTTAATATGAAAATTACCAAAATAACCAAAATAGTTCAACTACTTTAGCACAGATGAAAGCAAATATGAATTACAAACATTCACAGAATATTCTTACAAATATCCATAATCCATGCATGAAGAATGTGCTAGCCTTGAAGTCTTATGCTATTAAGTAAAATTTCCAAGACACATGTATACAATGAACATCAATCTCTCCAATAGTGGAGCATTGGAGCCACTCCTTGCTCCTCAAAAGGATTGATTTGTCTCTCTAATGCCTTGCGAGAGTAGCCAAGGTGAAAAGTCATTTGTTCATAGAATGAGAGAGTATATATAACCAAGGTGTGATGCTTCCCTTCCTTCTGAAGTTTTGTCTACCTCGTGACTATTTGACTTCCTATGATTTTTCAACTTACTTGACTCTTCGTATTCTACACATGTCCTTTGTACTTTCACTTTAAAATACATATGTTACATCATTGGCCACAAGGTGTGGCATGTGACTGCTCATGACATGACATGACATGGCAATGTTAACATGGACTGCATTATGATGTGGAAATGTCAGGCCATTGTTGTTGTTGAGTGTTGAGTGTCTGCTGGAAGATTCTCTTCTTTTCACCTCCATATGACTTGGTGATAAGGAATCTTCAACGATCTTCAGTCTTGAGTTACGATCACAAACTAATGTCCCTTTTTCTTTTCTTGATTGATTGGCTTGCATGTTCAGCTACAAGTGTGTCCTTTATTATTATTCCCTCCTTTATCTCCTTCTTCATCATCTTACCATGGTCTAATAGAGTACCTGCATCTGCAAGTCACTCATGACGAGACAACATCAGTCTGAAAACCCCCTTGTCTAAGATAGTGCATTCTAATCCACTAATTGAGCCAGAACCAGGTGATAGTTCGGAAGAGAGGGCTCAGTGACTCCACAGTGAATAGTTCCAATAGCCACGGGTGAGGCTTGAGCTCTAAGGTTGTGCAGTGCGTTGTTCAGGCAAGACTGAGGGAAAAATTTGTGCAGTTCTGAGACCCATTGGGACAGGCTGAGGGGATGAGAACTGGGAGGACACACTGGACAGTTTTGGGAGACAACGGACGTAGGGGTATTGCACAAATATGTAGTTAATAAGCTCAAGGGATGATCTTGAGGCTTGTGATTGTGCAGTGCATAGTGAAGGCTGGGCTGGGAGGAATGATTGCGCAATTTTAGAGGTCAAGGACGAAGCTTGAGCACAGAAACTACACATTACAATAGTCCTGGGAGGCAGGAACTGTGCATTGTGTAGTGTCAAGGGGGGAAGTCTCAACTAGATGACTGGAACTGCACAGTGTGTAGTTCTAGGAGGCTGGGTGATGCCAAGTTTCTTAGTTGAGAATCCTTCTTAGAAATGGTTATGTGTAAGACGAGTTAGAATCATGTGAATAATGAGAAGGCTACGACTGTGATCTCACACTTATAATACTTGATGACACAACAACATAGATCACCTAGGACACATGAAAAAATCATTTCCCTTCATTTGCCCACTTTACAGCCATTTACGACAAGTGCGACACTTAAGATAGACTTTGGGACAACTGTGATGACACTTGTGCGACAGCGCTCAAAACTTTGTGAATGAATGTGACAGATGTTTACATAGTTATAGAAACTCATATACACAAATATATACCATTGAAGCCATCAGAACATGCTTTTACACATTGTGCAATAACCAATCATGCGAAAAGACGACAATTTAACCAACTTACAAAGGGGAGAAAAATACTTCAATAAATTACGTGAAATGAGTTTCAGTGTTCGTGACAACAATGTGCAAGACCAAACAAGGCTTTGAAATCAAGTGTAAGCCCAAATTTTGGAGGGTGTTGTAGCAGCTACAACACTTGGCGACACACTGGTAGAATTTCAACTTCTCTACCTCAGTTAAATTCTTCTGTGTCGGGCCTTGGTTCTGTAGGGAGTATCGATTCATCGTTCATATTACTTTCGCCTCCCCACTTACCCCATGAATATATATGGTCCCATTTATGACTCCTCAGTTGAACACAACATAAGATTCAATGATACGACAATTTTTCGAGTTAGGAAGGCTAGTGTAGCTCACGAGCTTAATATTTTGGAGTATAATTTTTCATTTCTGGTCTTGCTTCGCTGCCAACAAGCTTGGACAGTACTACAGTGGAGTCACAGAGGAACAAAAACATTTCTCTGCTTCCATCGAGCCTGGATAGTACCCCTACGGAGTTTCTTGCTTCACCTCTCTGCGTAGGAATCCTTTCTCTTCTTTCACCTTTATTTATTTATTTTAAAGAGGATTGTGCATCGACACTTATTCGTTTTGGGTGGAAGAGGGATCCCAAATTATTGAGAGCAGAAGAGGTTGTTCCTTTAGAGAAGCATATAGATACCTCTAATTTAGGTTTACTCATTTATATTTTTCTCCTTCTCCTCTTCTACTGATTGGATAAGCATGAAAAAACTAAAACAAAAAACCAAGTGTAGGCATAAGGTTTTCTAAGTAGACAAGGGTTCATGGTTGGACCAAAAATATCCTTACAGATAGATCATATTTTCTGTGAAAACTTCATCAACAAAAAGATGTAATCAACATAAGGAAGATCGAATGGAGATTATCCAAATGTTGAAGTGTCACAAGACTCTTTAGACTCTTTAGACTTCAACCACACACATACTAAGAAGCCAAAAGAGGTCTAGGTCAAACACTTATTCACATGATGAAAACAAAAGGATACAATCAACAAGAAAGGAAAACAAAAGAAAGGAAACAAAAGGAAAGACAACACACAAAAAGGAAACAAAACCAAAAGACAAGAAAAAGAAGCTAAACCAAAGCATAATGCAAGAGAAAAGTAAGAAAAGACAAGAGAGACTAAAGAGAACAAGATGGGATGGGTGCAAGAGAAGAAAAACTATGATGCAACTAATCCTACTTCTAACCTAACAACTAGAAGGTCAGGGTCATGTATAATGGAATTTCCAGTGGATCCACCATAATCATTCCCGACCTACAATAAACTAGATATGACCGATTAAAAAAGATATAAAGTAATGTGCAAGAGAAACGCTGAGAGCTTGAATAATTTGCGTAAAAATTTGAAGGTCTTCCCAGTGGGAAGAATGATGTGTCACAACCACTAATTTAATCCAATTCACATTCTTACCTCTTTGATGGAAATCATAATCAGACAAACCTCGAAGACTCCTTGCGAATGAAACTTCTTATTTGTCATCCTCCTTAGCAAGCACGAGAAAAGGCCCAAACTTGTTTATTGCAATGGATCTTGCCGAGTAATATTGCTCCAACCATTCAGCAATTAGATCATAAAATTCATGATGATCCTCTTGAAAACCCCAAAACCTTTGAAAAGTTAGATTTTCAATTAGAGGCAAGGGATTATAACGAGAATATTGTGAGGGAAAATAGATCTGATCATATTCAACAATCATATTGAGATAGTGAGGACGTGACATAACCATCAGTGGAGACTAAAGTGCCTCTATCGCTCGACAAAAATCCGATTAATGAGATTTTTAACGATGAAGATCGAAGGATGTAAAACAACTTCCATTCAAGATATATTGGTGGGAAAATGACAACATGAATGACAGTCATCAAAAACATAATAATGATCAGATGAGATGATTAAAGCATCTGATTCCTAGTTTTTAATAAACGAAGATAGATCAATTTGAACAGTTCTGTGAATTTCTTGAACAATTGAACCAAGTTCCTTGCAAGCCAAATGTAACAAACTATTTTCCTGTAACTAATGACAAACTATGCAAGCATCGTAATCATGAAAAGAATTTAAAAGTGATGTCAGCACAACAAATACATGATGCTAGTCAGGACATGGTGAATGGAGAAGAACTTGATTCGTGCAATAACTCATGCATTCATTATTACTCAAGAGGACATTAGGTGCGGTGAAGGGGAAGATTTGCAATATAACATTCATGAGAAAAATTGGGAGTCGACTATTAAGAGATGAATCTGATGGCCATGATTCATTCGGCTACAAATATTCTTTGAAATGCTCAACTTCAAAATTCGACTCAATGAGAGACACACATTCCAAACCCAAGTTTGATGCGAGAGATTTGCATGAAGATGAATAAACTGAAAAAGAATCCTGAATCGGTCAGAAGTAAAATCTTGAACAATTGAAATATCATACCTAAAATACTAGACATTTTTCAAAAATATATTTTCATCGAGTGAAACCATGCAAAGATAAGGATTGTGCGGGAAAAACAATATTTGACTTAGTTCAAGGGGGGTTACCAAAGTTACGAGATCCTGACATAACCATCAATGGAAGTTGAAGTGTCTTGACTCCCTGGTAGGTCCTGGAACTTTCCATAATTGTAAAATCCATTTTGAATATTGTACTTGATCGTGAATGGCGTGAGGATAGCTGGTACCATTGGTTTCAATAAGACCACTTCTCACCAGATGGAAGCCATCTCTGTCACTAGTTTGACCAGTTTCTTTCACTTCAACAACCCAATTACTCAAGTCAAAAAGTTTTTATGATAGTAAATTCTAAGATGAATGAATCAAGGAAATTTCATGAGCAAGTTGATTTGAAGGGTTGTCCTCATGAACGAGAAGATATATTGAGGGGTGGACTTTGCATCATGGATAATCACATTGCCTTATCTCAATTGAGAAGATAACTCATTGGATGAAGAACTTAAATATCATGGAGTATCTCTATCGCAAGTAGATGCATCGCAAATGGTAGAGCACAAGGGATAGTGAGATGGGGAGGAAGTTTTGACAAGCACAGCTTCTTTGACTGAATTAGATTCTAGATATAAAGTAACATCTTCATGAGAAAATAAACTACCATCTGATACACCTGGGCATTGATCGCATACATCAATAGAGTCATCATCATTATAATGATTTTTTCCCAATGTTACAAATTGATTGAAAGAATTAATTACATTTGATTCACTACCAAGATTAGCAGATTGAAAATCATCCAATAATGGAAGCGTATCACCTTCACATGGAGGATTTTTTAAATAGAAGATATATTGAAAGCCCCTTCACCTTCCTACTCCTCTTCCTGTGTAAAGTGAATGCCTTGTATCCAATCACAATTTTAACCAGCAACGCAAAAATCAAGAGAGTGTGAAAGACTAACTGGTAGAGCAAATTGATCAGGTGGATGATAGTAAAAAGATTCATGGCATGTATATGATAGAGGATCATAAAAATATATATCATATTGGAGTCTAGATTTATTAATGATAACATCATGTTCCAGAATGGGGAAGTTAACCTTCCCCATGGGCTTCATGAGACATTTTTTTGATTTCCTCCATTGAAATTGGGTCATGAGAAATGAAAGAAAAAAGAGAATATGGATTAGGAATTTGATTTTGAGTATTTTTAAACTTTATTATCATGGCACAGAGGCACCTTCATCAGAACTGGGAAAGGAGGAGGGCAAAGAATAAAAGGAGCAGTAAACTCCTCCTCTGAAATTAGAGGTGTCTCATGGTTCAAAAGAGTTGGGGACGTAGGAAAATTAGGGGGTTCAGGTTCACCGTGTAAAGAGATAAGAACCAAGCACTCAAACTCTTATTTCAAGAAATCCTAATTCATGACTTCTTCAAAATTTTCACAACAAAGGTGAAGGAATCAATCAAAAACTCCTCAAATGATTTATTAGGCTTCATTCTTAAGAGATGGATTCTTTTACAAACATCTCGGCAATTATACCTATCAAAGGCTTGATGAATCTCCCTAAGGAAATGATGAAGGGAATGGATGGAAGCATGTGGAAAGGTATGGAACCATCGATTAACATGACCTTCAAGGGTGAGGAAGAAAAGTACACAAGAAAACTATTCATCATTGATTTCATAAGGCTCACAAAATTTAAGAAAATCATAAATGTGCTCAATTATGGATGTTCCATCCTTTCTATCAAACTTTAATTGCGAAAAGTGATAGAAGGCTCATTAGGGATTGAAAATTGATAAAGGGAAAAATTAGAGAAACACCCTGGAAGTAAGATTTGAGTATGAGCCATTTTAAATTAGAGATTCAAACCAGATTCAATGGGCTCAACATGTCATCTCGATGTCCTTCTAGCACCACTGTTGACAATGCTAGAAATTTGTAAACCAAGGGGCCTCCCTGATGTAAAGTCCCAATTAGACCTCACACCATCTAGAGTAAGAGCCCAATCTAGAATATTGACCCGTTTTCCATATATACTTAGATATATGCCTTGGCTCTAACTGTCAACAAGAGAGAGAAGTGCACATGCACCTTCAAAAAGCAAGGGGGTGTGCCTGGTGATTGGTCGATCATATGTGTGTCAAATTTATTTCACTGAGGAGAGGAGGATAAGTGAGCCTCTAAGAGAGAGGTAGTAGTACCACCCTAGTCAATACACACATGAACAAGAAGGGTTTGTGCAACATCAAGCGGAATAGTCCACAAAGATGTGATGGTCATTGAAACCAATATAACGAGGAAGAAATGTCTAATATCTAGCAGAATACATGAGGATGCGAAAATGATAATATCCATTAAAACACATTCTCAAGATGATAAGTACCAAAATAACAAAAATATTTCAACTAATTTAGCACAAATGAAAGAAAACGTGAATTACAAACATTCACAGAATAGCCTTACAAATATCCATAATCCATGCATGAACAACTTGTTGGCCTTGAAGGCTTCTATTATTAAGTAAAATTTCCAAGGCACGCGTATACAATGAACGTCGCTAGCTCCAGTAGTGGAGCATTGGAGCCACTCTTTTCTCCTCAAAAGAACTGATTTGTCTCTCTAATGCCTTGCGGGAGGAGCCAAGCTGAAAATTCCTTTGCTCATACAATGAGGCAGTATATATAACCAAGGGGTAACGCTTCCCCTTCCCTGTGAACTTTTGACTACCCTCATAATTCTTTGACTTCCTATGACTTTTCAACTTACATGAATCTTCATATTCTACACATGTCCTTTGGACTTTCACTTTACAATGCATATGTTACATAATTGGCTAAAACGTGTGGCATGTGAATACTCATGACATGACATGACATGAAATTGTTAACATGGGATTCATTATGATGTGGAAATGTCAAGCCACTGTTGTTTTCAACTGTTGAGTGTTTGCTTGAATATGCTCTTCTTTTCACCTATTCATGACTCAGTGATAAGGAATCTTTGATGATCTTGAGTCTTGAGTTACAATCACAAACTGATGTCCCTTTTTATTTTCTTGATTTATTTGCTTGCATGTTCAACTACAGGTGTGCCCTTTAGCATGGTTCCCTCCTTCATCTCCTTCTTCATCATCTCTCCATGGTATGATAAAGTACCTGCATCTACAATTCACTCATGATGAAATGACATCAGTCTAAAAAACCCCTGGTCTAAGATAGTGCATTATAATCCATTAACTGACCTAGAACCAGGTGAAAGTTTAGGAGAGAGGGCGTAATGACTATGTAGTGTTAAGTTCTAGTAGCTAGGGGTGAGGCTTTAGATCTAAGAATGCGCAGTATGTAGTTTAGATAGGACTGAGGGAAAAAATGCGCAGTTTTGAGAGTTAGTGGGACAAGTTGAGGGGATGAGCAATGGGAGGACACACTGCACAGTTTGGGAGACAAGGGAGGTAGGGATATTGCTCAATTATGCAGTTCATAGACTCAGGGGATGAGCTTGAGAATTATCATTGTGTAGTCTGCAGTGATCGCCGAGATGGGAGGAATGATTGCGTAATTATGGAGGTCGAGGCTAGAGCTTAAGCACAAAAATTGTGTAGTCCAGCAGTCTTGGGAGGTAGGAATTATGCATTGTGAATTGTCAAGGGGAAGGTCTCAACTAGAAGATTATAAATATGTAGTGCATGGTTCAAGGAGGTTGGGTGATGTTAGGTTACTTAGTTGGGAAGCCTTCTTAGAAATGGCTAAGTGTAAGACTAGTTAGACTGATGTGAACAGTGATAAGACTTCAACTATGATCTCACACTTAGAATAATTGATGACACAATAACATAGATCACCTAGGACACATGAATAATTCATTTTCCTTCGCTACGACCACTTTATGACAATTTACGATAAGTGCGACACTTAAGATAGACTTTGGGACGATCGTGACAACACTTGTGCGGTAGTACTCAAAACTTTGTGAATGAATGTGACATATGTTTACATAGTTAGAAAAACTTACATACACAAATATAGACCCTTGAAACCATCAAAACATGCTTCTACACATTGTGCGACAACCAATCATACGAAAAGACGACAATTTACCCAACTTGCAAAGGGGAGAAAAATACTTCAAGAAAGTACATGAAATGAGTTTCGGTGTTTGCGAAAACAATGTGCAAGACCAAAGAAGTCTCTGAAATTGAGTGTAAGCCAAAATTTTGGAGGGTTTTGTAGCAACTACAACACTATAATACGAAGAATATTAAGTGATTGGTTCTATAATCAAGCGAGTGGGGATTATTAGCAGGCAAGCGGGATTTGAAGATAATATCAAAGCTTATAATGTGTCAAGAAGTGTCTTCTCATCATTCACTCCTTCAATAGTGAATCATGAGAAGCAAAACTCCTATTTCAATTAAGAGACTTAGATGTCGATTTCAATTCTAGTTTCTAGGCAATAACTTCTTAAGCTGTTTAACTTTGAAAATATTATAAAAATGCTTCATTTGTAAGTGAAAGATATTTTAGAGATTATTATTATTTTTGAAGTTTATTATTGTGAATATTTTCTTTACACACTGCGAATAATATAAGCTTTGTTCATGGCATTTAATAATAGACTTTGTTTATATTATATTTTCATTTAATTTCTTTCTCCTCTATGTTTATATTAAAACTATGTTTCATTTAGATGCTTTGTTTCTTAGCTATAATTTATCTTTCATTTTACTTATCTACCTTTTCTTCTCTATAGGTCAAATGCTTGATAAAAGATCGAAAAACAACAAAAAATATTTACTTTGATTTTCGTTTCTAACTTAGTCTTAGATTTATGTTTGATAAGTTAAGATTAACTCTAGTTTAGTACGCACGCACAAGTAATCTCTTAGGCTTCCTGCACTTTTGTTTCTATCAATTTATTTTTTGTTTTAGAATAAATTTTCATTGCTCTTTTGTTATTTCTTCCTAGAACAATTTTAATTCCAAATTTTCATAGACTAGCTTTGCTTTCACAGTATAATAGTTTAGATTTACTTTCAAGTCTTGTAGATTAGATTAAATTCTTTTCAAAGCTCCATATATTGGATTTATTTTCCAAGTCAAATTACAATAGAGTAAATTTATCTTTCAAAGTTCAATCAAATGGATTTCATTTCTTACTCAATAGAATATAATTTTTAAGCTTTCATAGTTCATAATTAGAATAATATGCTTTGAATTCCTTTATATTTCAAGTCTTGTGTTTGATGTTTTCTTAGATATAGTCTTTGAGAAAGAACATGTGTGTTTGATCACTAATATCTTTTCATAAATAGGTTTAACTTTCATCTTGCAATTAGAATAGGCTTTCCAATTAAAAATTGATAACCTAGCATACATAGTGCAAGTATACTTCGCACGTTCACGAACCCTAGATTCATAATTTAATGCAATAAATTTAACTCACAATTAAATTACCCAACAAAGGTTATCAGAACAACTAATGAGAGTCCACATCCTAAGTATATAATTGTAATGGAGAGGGTTACCCTTCTCGTCTTACCTTTTCCACCCCTATAATGCGCCCTTTACTTCTTTTTTATAATCATTTTTGTTTTGGTGCATAGCTCAAGGATCAACACATGCTCTTTATGATATAGTATTTGTTTTATCCCTCATGATGAGACAATTTCTTGCTCATAATAGCTAGGACATGCAAGGTTTGATTTTCATGAGATAGATCACCAAGTTCTTAGGAACTAGGTGATGGCTAATGAGGAAGGTAGAGCTCATACTAGACTTTTTCCTACGTGCCAACTTATGTCTCGACCATATTTTACATTTTAAATTATATTTTTATTTTATTGTGGACATCTTATGATTTTTCATTCTTTCAGCTACATTAACCTCTAGGACAATTTTTTCTGGTCCAATGCGAGGATGTGGATAATAGAGTGACAAATCACAATGAACATGGGTACTTAAATTTAAGAATGGATATGAGATTAAAGTGTTTGTGGGAAAATTCCCTAGGCCTAGGGTTGAAAGCCCCAATAGAGAAAAACACAAAATTCAATATAAAGGCACAAACAAACATGCATACAACTTGAATTTACAAATTAGGCATGATGTACTCACCTATAGGTCCTACAATTGATGAATATTTCGCAGGGTCCAAAACCTAACTTATCCTTCCAAAGTTGAAAGCCATAATAGAGAAAAACACAAAATTCAATATAAAGACTCAAACAAGCATGCATACAACTTGAATTTACAAAGTAGGCATGATGTACTCACCTGTAGGTCCTACAATTGATGAATATTTCGTAGGGTCCAAAACCTGACTTGCCTTCCAAAGTTGTAGACCTACAGGATGGACAAGAAATCAAGAATGATCATAACATTCAAAGTATATATGGATATAAATAATTTGATCCATAAACTTCTATATTATCCATTCACATACATAAGAAATTAACAATGGAAAAAGGAACATAATATAAGTCTCTTTATTGAAATTATAACAATAAAGAGGTAGTTATGATACAACCTAATCTGGTTACTGGCATTGACGAAATGCTCCTCCAGATCCTTCCTACTCGAGCCATTGAAGACCTCCTCTCCAATAGAAAGAACGAGATGTGAGATAAGATTTCTCATTATCAATGCAAGGAAACTAGGGTTTCATGGAGACAGGGAATTGTATAAAAACACGGGATACACAAACATAATCCAGGGGAAATTTGGCAAGGTATGGATGTCAATTACTAGGATGATATGAGAGAAACCCATGGTGTGCATTTATACTACAAAAAATCAGTTGTGTTGGTTATGCTATAGGATTTAATACGTGAGTTCCCACTCTAACCCATAAAATTTGCCTAAAAAATAGTTGAATTATATATTTTTCAAATTTTAAAAAGTTGTACATGGGAAGGTTTCAGTGGAACCACATGTGTACGCATTTTTACAGTAAGCAGGTTGTGTATAGATTTTAAAAAATAGTTTTTTTGGATATTGATAGGTATGTAAGGGAAAAGGGATTATGCTTAGGTCAACATAAGCATCTGATGAAAAGTGTGGCAAAATATGTTATAACGGATGCCCCCTAATGTATGAGGTCAGAAGAGGGTCTAATGGTTGATATGCTTTAGGTATATAAAGGAGGAGTCATCATGAGGACCTTGAAGGAGATCACCAAATTCAGGCCCCATGCAAAAGGAATTAGAAAGAAAACTCATATCCGAAGTAGGCATACCATGCTCAAAGGAAGGAAAGCATGGTCGCAAATCAATTATACTACGAATATATGATAATGTATATAGAATTGCATAGTGAATATCATTGTTGTGGATCCTAGAGACAACCCCCGTGTGTTACATGTCATTTTTTCACCATTAGGATAATGATCGTCAATCTGGATCTTTTGATATCCATCAAAGTGTTCCAAAGCATTCCCCTACAAGGCTAGAAGCTAAACAATTCCAAAGAGAATAAAATTTATGGATTACAAGGCCCAAAAACCTATTTTTTAGTACCTACGTGGTTCCCTAGCTAGTTTCGGTGCATATGCAGACTTTACTGTTAAATTCAACACAAAAGTGCACTTTGTCTTCCACTATGGACTACACATATGACTCAATGTAAGTAAAAATAAAAAAAGTAAATTCTAGAAGCTTGATCTGGATTTAAACAGGAACGCAACAAATTACAGAGATAACCATATACACAAATATGCAGCGGAAATAATACTTCATTTCATTAATGGAAAATACTGAAATATGCTTACAATCAGAAAATGGAAATAAACTAGCTAGGGCGATGGTAGCTTATCTCTGAGAAGAGATGTGTTGGCTACATGCCTCTAGACTGACTTACAATGAGGCTCGAAGGCCTATTTATTGTTGAGAAACAATGAAAAACCCTTAACATTCCAAAACCTAACCCTAGGAGATGAAACGCCAAACTGTGGGCCCCGTTTGGGGGGTAAGTTGGTACATCAACTTCCCGGGGTCGTAACTTTAGCATATGATCTCCGATTGACGCGTACAATAGCTCATTAGAAAGATCTATTCGAGCACTATCATTGTTGGAATGGGCAACATCGTCCATTACATGGACCCATGTTTCCCTCGGATTCCCCAAAAAACGTCGTTTAGGGCCTCAAAACGGCTCCGGAAGTTCAGGACCCGAAAAACTGCTAAAAATAGCAAGTTGTGCTATAATTAAGGAAACTGAAAATGCTGAGAAAGACAATGGTGGGGGTCCAGGTGGACTTGGCAGGTGGCCACCAATATCCACCTGGATCATTGATACCAATAGGGACATCTTACTTGCCTCTATGCAAAATCGCGGTCAAGGCATTACCATACGACCCACTGCTGGGACTCCTACACCAAACGATCTGAGGTCTAATTAGGACTTATTACCAGAGAGATCCCCTCACATGTTGGTGGGTCCAGCACCATCAACATTTTGGCACTAGAAGGAGGGCCAGTTGACAAGTTGAGTCCTCACATCTGTTTTGAATCTCTACATATCTATCATGACTAACTACAAAGTTGCTCTTCCGGAGTGTGTGTCTTATGGAAATGACTTCATAATCTCAGAAGAGCTCTCAGATAACTTGTCACATACAAAATACAATGATGGAGGCCACGTAGCCTTGGTTAGGTACACGGTCGGCATTGTAGGCTCATGCAAAAGACATGGAATATTTGAAGAATACATGACCTACACGTTGTTCATCTACACACTTTGAGGGCACCCAATGCACTGGTGTGCCCCACTTTCCCAAAAAATCTATTCATTCTCTTGCTCATCTGGTTGCAGAGATAGACCGTGCTTTCAATGACTTTAACCATAAAGCACTCGATCAAGAAATTCTGAAATTATGAAAAGCACCCGATGAATCTGTTGATCAGTTTTACACAAGCTTTTGTAATCTTGCATACCGATTTCCTGGAGACGAAATTGGAATTTCTTTATGGGAGATTTGCATATCTTCTTCGCATATTCGAACCCCGCTCAGCACACTTCGGTGATGGAGCTGTGCAATCAAAGGCAAGCATAGTTGCTGTCATGAGTGATTGTCCACCTTTACCTCATCAAACAGCTCACCACGGCGGAGTGATGTGGGAGATCATGCACACACATCTGTTGAAATGTCACATCCTCCCACCCCACCGGCTCTTGAGATTTGTGTAGATTCGACTTGCAAGCCTGTTGGTTGTCACGTGGATTCATTCCCTCAACCTTCATCCCCATGTTCTATAGATCCTTCAGATTGTATTGTCTTTTGTTCTTCCATTTTGGACTCCTCACCTGTTGTGAACGAGGATCAAGTTGTCGATGGATTTGGTGTTATGCTGCCAACCTGTGCCATCATTCATGATGAGTGTGTGTGGGAATCTAAAGAAGAACCCGCGGTGAAGGATGACTCCCTTCCATCCGTGTCTCATCCACTTTATCCTGACATCCCTTGTGATTCTGCCATTGTTGATTTCCCTTGTGAAAACTCATTTCCAGATGTTTCTACTTCCAATTGTTTACAGAACACATCAGATGTTAGTTTGTCATTACAGTGCAAAGAGGACACATCTTCCTCTGGAACTCCATCCAATCTGTCATCTGTCATTTCTGGAAGCACAAAAGGTGAACATATTTGCTTCCCATCTATCCCTCTGCTCGATTCAACAAATCATGAGGATGTCGACAAACATCCTGAATTTTCTGATCTTGGTTGTCATGATCTCTATACTTCTTCATCTGATACGATGTTGATTCAATTGTTGTTAATCTGTCTTAGACACTGGTTTGTGATGATCTATCTGTCAATGAAGTCGAAACCCCGCAAAATGTTGAGCACTTTACCCGAGCTTATGGTTATGTTAGGCCCTTGCTCTCCTAAGGTTGGTTTCACTTCCGGTTAGGAAATTTTTGAAACACTCGAGGCTCGTCATCACTCTCTACTTTGCATTGAAGATCAACCACACACCTAGATTTCACTTCCTCCACTTGAACTACACGATCCCATCACTCATGCATTGGAGAAATCTTACACAGTAAGCACACATGCACAACGTAAGTGGTCTACCTTTCTCACATTTTCTTGCATGTCACAGTCAAGAGAATGCACACTCGACATATTTACATAGTGTAGCATAGCACCATGATAGCTCCATAGAGTGCATGTCATGCGCTTTCACTCATCTTTGTTATGTGGTCACTTGTAAGCTCAGAGTGTGTCCATCTTCATTGTTATATCTTTCATACTTGCTGGTTTGCGCAACTACAATGTTCACAAATCGTGCTTTCACCAACATGGGACAACCATTGCGCCGATGGCTACATTGGAAGTATCACTTCACGTGAGATGACCCATGCACTGTTAGCTTAGGAGTAGGAGTAGTGTTTGATTTTGGGTTGTTTTCTTACATGCATGTTTGCTTATTTTCTTTGTGTGTTTGTTTGCTTACTTGATTTGATTCTGCATTTGCTTCTACTTCTTGCTTTGCTTTTTGGTTTGTTTTCTTGTTATTATCTTTAGGTTAGTTTTGCATGAACCATGTGTGACTCTTGAAACAAGCTGGGTAAAGTACGAGAAGACTTGTACAACTATCAACATTTGGTTATCGGTTGTGCACTTGATTATGTAAGAACTTGTTGTCTTCAATCCATGATACATAAATGGAAAATATGTGTTGTTTGAAGTGAACCTCGGTGAAAACACAATGCTTGCACGCTACCTAGTATCACCTACTCTAGTCGGTTGTTTTTGGGTTAATCCTTGTTACCTTAGTCAAGTAGAGTAAGGTGAGGGGGAAAACCTTAACAAGCACATAAGAGGTATACATAAAATAATTCTCTGAAGGAACAACCTCTTCTACTCTCAATAAGTTGGGATCCCTCTACCACCTCTTAAATGAATAAGTGTTATGCACAATTATGAAGATGAAAAATGAAAAAATGAAAAAGTGAAAAAAGTTTGAAAAAAAAATGAAAATGAATAAAGCGAAGGAAGAGAAAGGCTTCCTGCATAGAGAGGTGATGCAAGCAACTCTGTCGGGGTCCTGACCAGGCTCGCTGGAAGCGAAGAGATGCTTGTGTTCCTGTGTGACTCCGTCGAGGTACTGTCCAGGCCTACTGGTAGCGAAGCAACACCAGAGATGAAACTAAGGCTTTGACGACTACACTACTTGTGCACCAATATACCCCTCAATCCCAATCAAAACAACTGTGTTGAATTGGCTTGGAATGTGTGTCAATCGACCATGAGCTTGGCAGATACTACATCTTACAATCAAGCAAGTTTGGAAACCAAGATGAATTAAGAACTGAACAATACTTTCGGAGGTGTTAGACTTGCTTTTCACGAATAAGGTCCATTTAGAGAGTTGGAGTTCTACCAGTGTGTCTCCAAGTGTTGTAGCGGCTACAACCACCCTCCAAAATTTTGCCTTAGTTTCGTTTTGGAGCCTCCCTACCAACCTTTCACAACAGCATGTCTTGTCTTTTCAAGTACACAAGCTTCAGTGATTTTATTGTAGAATGACAGCATGTCCATAAAAGCTTGTTGTTTCCCCCTCACAATCTATTTCACCGGACTTGGTCTAGCTGTAGGCTGAGCAACTCCCTCAAGAAATTATGTGATTATGGAGGGAAATGAGCCTTCCCTCCAGAAATTGCGTAATTTTCTCTGGCAGCCTACTAGGCTCCAAGATTTCGCAATTATGCCTGTCACTGTTCACTGAGAAAATTGCACAATTCCTCCTAGCAGGGTTGCTCAGCATAGAAATTGCGCAATTCTGGGCAGAAGTCATCTGCTCTGCCCAAAAATTGCGCAATTCTAGGCAGCAGTCAGCTGCTTTGCCCATAAATTACACAATCCCTCCAGGCATCTAGCCCATCTCCCTCCCAGAAATGCGCATTTTTTCCTCCTAGCTGAGTAGACTATTGCATGTGTAGTTGAGTTGAGAGGTTCCCTCCAGGACTGAGAAAAACTAATTTGCATGCATAGTTTTCTCCTCCCAAGGTAGCTTGCAAAGGCATCCCTTGATTCAAGGATCTATTTTTAGCAGCTGGAGGTTACATGCAAGGATCATCTCAGAAACCTCTCGCCATGTGTCACTTTTCCTATATTTGTGGCATGTGTGTCATAACCTCGATCTGATCAAAACTCATCAACTGGATGCTACAGATCTCATTCCTCACATCAAACTTACAGCTTTGCCATTCCACATTGCATCTAAGAGTCGTTGGCACATTCAACTCAGTTGTCTTGGCGTAAGCCCACTGATCATGAATTGTGTTGCGTTTATGGCGCTTTTTGTGATTCGCTTCATATGAATGTTGACTGTTTGGTTTCAGTGAGTGCTTACTGTAGTTTGCATGCATACTAGCTTGTACTAGCACCGTTTCAGTTTTTGTCTTCATCTCAATTTTGTTGCATGCATGACATTGTTTTGCATGGAGGGTCGCCATTGCGGCGACTTGCCTCACACACATGCATGCTTTCCCATTTTTCGAATCCTGTACTTGTTGTTTGCATGAATGATCATTCACTCTTGTTTTCATTCTTCTCACCATGCATTCATACTTCTCATGTTTTCAGTCACCCGTCAACTGGACTGGGTTGCCTTGGCCCGGACTGTGCCTTGCCCAACTAGCACTACTCATTTCTAGAAGCGAAGACTCTACCTTCCCTCTAGAAATTGCACAAGTCTAGACAGGCACTGACCTACAAGCTTTCATTGTGCAATTCTTAGAGGCAATGTCCTATTGGCCTAAAAAATCGCGCAATACAGTTTGTTGGTTGCATGTCACTACTAACTGAAATTGTGCATTGTGCAGTTTTCAGCGCTTAGTAGGCCAGGTTAGACTATGTGTTGCATAGTTATAGTAGTAAGTCAGCCTCCTGATAGCCTAGACTATGCCTTGCGCAGTTTTGGTAGTCAGTCTCCAGACCTCCTGACGTAAATTGCGTGACCTTCATGATCAGTCACACAGGTATGTTGCAAGTCAGTTCTCAAGTTTGTTTTGGTTTTCCACTGACAGATTTCTTGCCATGATTGTTGCCATGTCTCCAAGTATCGCAGGTGTTCATCTGCCTCTCAACAGTACAGGTACAATGGTTTCAAGGAGAGCATAGTTGAAGACACCATTCA
The DNA here is from genome assembly GCA_000404065.3 of Pinus taeda. Lineage (NCBI taxonomy): Eukaryota > Viridiplantae > Streptophyta > Pinopsida > Pinales > Pinaceae > Pinus > Pinus taeda. The sequence goes on from APFE031566095.1 coordinate 115,059, forward strand.
GAGCACACTTGGGGATGCAGTCAATCAAGTGTCTATGAACTTGCCTAACCACGAAAACATCAAGTATTTCATAGACAAGGACATCAAGATATGACGGTAACAACATCACAACAAGAAGCACCATGAAAAATAGTTGAAGGCATCATACTGGATGCAACGAATGCAAGAGGAAGGTTTTTGACAACACAAAGGCAGAACAAAGTTGCAAGCTCAAGAAGATCCACTTGTGATGAAAGAAACTTTGGAGACTCAGGTTATGAGGTGACGATGTGACATGAAGATTGCGTGAAGGCAGAGAATGGAATAGAGAAGTAGTTGCATGTGCTAAAGCAACAACTCAAGGAAGAAAAAGAGCTGCATAGATGAGAGAATGAGTTGCAGCAGGAATAGGCACAATGGGGAGGACATGCACTCATGGATGAAACTGTGCCCGTACAAGTTATAGATCCATCCCAGAAGATGGCACAGAGCAAACATGGTGAGCAATGTTGTTGATTGCATGCAAGGGAATTCAGTAGTATGCATGTCATTGTGTGCACTCATGTGATCCCACCCATTCAACACACTCATCGAGGCAAAGACAAGAAGCAAGTCTGACTAGAGCTGAACATGCAGTTGACAGTTGATGTGCATGACCACTAACACACATTGGAAGATCAACACAGACATTATGCATTAGTGTGTTGCCAGTTTGGCTACTCCAAAGAAGACCATGCACATGCTAGCAGATGAGTTGGATGGAGGAGCCATACCAATGCACGCGGATGCAATAGAGGCAAGAGTTCGCTTCAGCGAGATATCACCATGGAGTGCATGCACACCATCATGGATGACCAAGCTTGACATCAGCTCACCACCATCACTATCACAAGCATGTTAAAGAGTTGGTCTCACCACAACAGACCGAGTGTCAGTGATATATTGCATGGCTTGCTCAATCCATTTTGTCTCACATGGGCACATGTGCATTTTAATGTAATGTCTTGTCAAGTGAAAGTTCAAGAGTCAATAGTTGAGAGTAACAATCATAGAGTAGATCAAGAGTCATGAGGGTAGATGAACTGCCACAAAGGGGAATTTCAAGGGTCACCCCACCCTTTGCTATAAATAGAACCTCATAACTCATTGGAAAGGCTTTTGGTTAGCCAAGCCTCTAATAGGACCATCTTAGAGAAAGCTTGGATAGTATTGTAATGAGCCTTGGCTTCTCCACTATGCAGAGCTAGTACATCTCTTGGGAGGAGCAGGCGGTTGTGGTTGTAACGTTCCGTTGTCAGAACTAGTGGTTGGACATAGATGTATTGTATGACTGGAACTTACACTTCTTAATATAATAGAGCCAACATGTTTCATGCATATGTTGTATTGTATTCTATGCTATTTGGTTTACTCTAAATAATATATGTATTTTTTTGATAATGCATGCATGTATGGAATATTTTGTATAAGTATGTATGAATATTTCTGAAATGTGCTATTGGTTTAACCATCACTTTGGATTTCTCGCTAACTTTCTTTCCAGCTTGCGATGCAACTTCGCTCGTGTTTTCCCTTCCAAGCCGCGTACTATTACAGGTTCGCAAGGGGCGCACTCACTTCACCCTTAGTGTGATAGAACATCTCATGCACCTTCCTTGACTTACTACAGCTGTCACACCCTTGCTACCAACAGGGACATCTTACTTGCCTCAGTGCGAAATCGTAGTTAAGGAATTATCGTACAATCCACTGCTAGAACTCCTACACCAAACGATCTAAGGTCTAATTGGGACTTCTTACTGGGGAGATCCCTTTCCATATTGGCGGGTCCAACACCATCAACATACTAGAAGGGAGCTATAACCCCCTTTCCAAACAATGTTATCCTCAACTCTTTATGGATCACTTTTTAGAATGTTTCAAACTAGATCCACTCCCAACAGTTTTGAAATCAACTACTCAAATATTGAATCATCAAATCTACTAATGTAACCAATGAAATTAGATCAGAATAGATTAGAACAAATCATACCAATGCATAGCCACTCATCAATATACCGTGTCAAACATTGTTACCCATCATAAAAACCAATTTGTTGTTGCAAACCCTGATCAAGCATGCATTAGATTGTATATGCTACTGTTCTTAATCATACCTGCATACGTACATGATTCTCTTGAATAATGCCCCTGTATAGATCTCAAAACATTGATACCTGAATTTGAATCATTGTCACATTGAATCACATGTTGAACCCATCACAAATCACTAAACCAAATATAGATCATCACACAGTAGCATCATCCCTAATCAACATATCATTTCATAAATAATTCATTCGAACCAGAGCTGGCAAACACAAATTATCATGAGAGATACATCATCGACAAACAACATGAAACATAACAAAACTAATTGGACATCATTAACAAATCATACTGCAAAACCATAGCAGATGTATGTGACTCTTATAAAGAATCTTTGTGTATGTATGCGCTTATCATTCACCACACAAGCGTACAAATTTGTCCATATTGTAGAATATATACGTGACTACCCATAGGAATATTCAGGTATGTACACAACTTCTCAATGACACACCAACGTACATATATGTAGTTATTGAGTCATATCTTTGCTACAACCACAAAACATACTTTTTAACCCTTATTGTCACATGTTCATATCATAGTCTTACTATCACCACAGATTTATCATTGTTAGTTATAATCATAAAAGATCAAGTGAGCATGTCCATTAGTCACTATAATGCTTTCAAATCTATCAAATCTGAACCTCCTTCAAGCTCCTTGGTGCACACTTGTTTAAGATCAAATCATTTATCAATAACCCATAACTTACACTCTGAACACTTTGATCTCCATCTCCTTATATAACTTAGGCCTTAACCAATACCTTAGGCCAATCCCTTAGTAATGTTGATGGTATTCTTTGACAAGATCAAATATTCATTTTCATGCTCTTTACTATGGGACAATACCATGGTAAAGACCTATGGCATTGATAAGACCATGGTGCAGAAACTTTACGTGACTTTTTTTCACCATAATCGCATATGTACACAGTTTAGCTTCACAGAACCCGCATATACTTCCCTAAGGACAACACATTAGTCATAATGCCAACAAGTTGTAGGATTGGGCAAGTGATGAGCCTAGGTATTGTAGCAAGAATGCTGCAACTCCTAGGGCTACCAGCTTTACTTATCAACCCAGGTTTCGTACAAACTTGGAGGTGACTATGCTATATACACAAGTAGAAGTGAAGGTACTACCTATTGTCACTGCTTATCTGGCAAGAGAACCCAGGGGTTCCAAGCCAAACTTCTATAGGGTCAGAAGAAGCTTGATCTTGATGGGAGGACAGAAAACCTGTTCTAGGGGAGAGCTATTCTATTGTAGAAATGAAGAAAACAACATGCAAACTTAAATCACCATAACCTAATTAATCATGAAAATAGCTAACTAGGCAGAATGGCTAAGCAACACTAATCCAATGCTAACTATCTCAGTTGCAGAAGTAAAAGAGCATAAAACTAGACTAAGGGTTGAACAATGGAAACTAGGCTAAGTTTGTGTTTAGGCGGAAGAGCAGTCGGAGGTCAAAATGGCGAAAAGAGGATGTAATGAGCAACAACGCATGAGGATTGTTGGATCAGGCGGGTGAAGGGTAAATGAACGGTTGAGATCGGACATTAGGAGGGTACGTAGGCAAATGGATGGACATGGTGGACTAACAGGATGGACGGCTGGGATTATATCGCGGAGGCAACCGATAGACGATCAGTAGAGATCGGCCAAGGCAGTTGGCGATTGGGTGAAGCGACAACCGTTAGATCAAGAGACAGATCGACGATGGATATTGGAGCGTGAAAAGAAACGTGCGGAAATGACGAACGGGCTTGGAGGGTGGTAAGCTATATCTTGTGCGCCTTCAAAACCATAAGTTTTGTTTTTAAAATTCACGCGCTTAGCCTCCCCGGACGACACATAGCACAGGGAAACCCCCCATCTTGTGGGCTCTTAGCCTGATAATGTTCAGACAGAAATCCACGCGATATGGCACGAAAATCATCAGATCTAGCAAAGCAGATCTACGGTGGAGAGGTGACTGAATAGGTTGGTGAGCGAGTATGTGATAACTATCAGATCTGACTAGGCAGATCAATGGTGGGGATTTAAAGGGCAAGAAGTCAAACACGAAACATGGATTTGAGCAGTGATTGGTGGGTTTTGCGTGTGAAAGGCGATCGACGGTTAAAAACCATTTGAACGTGAATTAACAACTCTCGTTAAGCGTTTCAAGCCGAAAGAGAAAGACATCGGAATGTGAGTGAGGCCTGAGACACAGAAGGAGGGTGAACAAGCTGATGACCATTAAAGGGGTAGATCACTATGAAATGACTTCAGTGACTATATTAAATGGAAAAAATCCATGAAAATCAAAACCCTGTGTTTTTGGGGTTGCTGCTGGGTTTCTTCCTCATACCATAGTCCCAGAGGGAGGAGGTGACGCCGAGACACCTATGAACAACCTTGTGGATCTTTTTCTTTTCCAACCTACTGCTTAGATGAAAGCATGAATGGAACAAACTAAAACACAACTACTCTGTTCTGCACCATTGTAGTGAAACTGTAACTATTCAAGCAAATGAACGGAAAACACGAAACTACTTAAGTCACTGAGTAGGAAACCAGAAATCTGTGTTGAGCCACTATAATGAAAATGCATCTATTTAACCAAATGAACAATCAAACCATGCATATATGCTACTGCTGTAATGGAAATGAACTGCTTAAGTTAATGAATAGAAAGAAGGAATACAATACAATAAAGAGGAGCTTTGGCTACTAGGGTTGGGCCCTAACCCAAGAGCTTCCGCCCTCTGAGTTAACTCAGTGCTGGCTCAAATCAAAACTCATCTTCATTATCAAAGAACATTGTATTACATCAAACTATTACAAGTCAAAAGGTCCAAGTACTTGCCGACTAATTGACTAACTATTGGTTAACTGCCTAGCTGACTAACTAAAAAAACTAAGGTCCTAAGCCTCTCTATTTATACACCTGAAGTCTCAATGACTTCCCTCAAAATTAGGGAGGTACAACTCCCAACTTAATGGTAACTTTTCCTTTCACTTTCACTAGCTTGACTGCCTTCTAGTAGGAAGGCTACTTGTACTTCCACTTGCTTGGTTGTCTTTTAGTACTCCTGATTTGGCTGTGTACTTTTAGTTGATGGAGGGATATTCGATTGGATGGGTAGTAAATGAGGAGGATTTACCTCCTGTAATTCCTCTCCCTTGTCCCATTTGAGTTTTTACCAAGGTCTTTTACCATAGTTCCTTTCCTTTACCTTTTATCCCTGCATTACATGCACATTAGACCACAAAGCAAAATATCCAACTCTAACTCAACTCATAAGCAAAATATAATCAATAGTATGCAATAAGTTGTGAGAATAGTTGGTTTGACTGAGCTAGGATATGAATTAAGGCCAATTAAGGCCCACATAATTACTCAATGATGAGACTCAACATCACCCGCCTACTGAAAGTGTTGCTCATTCTCTAAGCAACTTAGTGGCTCTGGTAGCCTCTCTAACATCTCATGCTTCTGTTGTCGTCTTTTCTTCTTGTTTGTGGCAGTCTGCTTTCCTTTCTTCTTCTCCCCACTGATATTCTTTGATCTTCAATCTATGTGGCAGTGTTTCATCTCTTTTAGCAGGCATGTATATTATCATTTCTTGTCACCCTAAACATATCCTCAAAATGTGTACTTGCTTTCCCTTGGGCAACAAAATATCTGAGTGTTAGCTGAGGATTATTTGCAATTAAATTATGGGTGCTGATTAAGGCCATGGGATTTTGATTGCTCAGCTGCTTCTCTGTTCCTGAAGCCACTTAGCTATTTTGTTTCTTATGGCTCTTTTTTTTTTCAATGCCTTCTTTCTCTTCTGTTTCAACATCATGTTTCTTTGTGTTTTCCTTCATCATGTCCCTATGTATTGGTTTCTTCTGTATCCATCTCCTCCCCATCTAGCTATGTATCTGCTTTTTCTTGTTTTGTCTCCTCCTTACTGATAGAAGGACTAACATCATAGATGATTTTGATGTCATCCTCTGCTGGTAAGTCATTGAAGACTGTCCATGTTATAGGGATCCTGAGGTTTTGGAGGGCATAGCCTCTTTAGAGGAAACTGGCCACCTTTTTACGCACAAACCAACTACCTCTTAACCTTTATAACTTTTGATCAAATGATGCAGATGAGTGAGTGAGTAGGATACCTACCTGTGGCCTTAATGCCATGATGCAAGTGTCAAAGATCAGAGGTGTTGTTGATGGTCATTCTTCTTCCCCCTCTGTTGTTTGCTGATGGTTTCATGACTGCAGATCTGATGCTATTGTTGCTGTTGTATGGTCATATTTCTACCTCTTCTGCTATCTATTGTACAAAGGGATTAGGAGTGTGTGTGAAGTCAGGGATGATGGTAATGGATGAGGTGATGCCGTGGAAAACATAATCTTCTCTTGAATTGAAGTAGTGAAGTGAAAAAAGACAATGGAAGTTATAGAGGGATGCATGGTATGGAGTGGGGGAGATGAACATATGTGAGGCAGGGCCCCTTTTGGATCTTCTCTTTGCTCCTTGATTGTCTTTATCATCCTCCTGCAAACAACAATTATGTTTTTTCTTCTTTTATTATTATATATATATTTAAAACACCTAGGCTGCCTCAGAGAGGTTTTCATCCTAGGTATCTGCCCTGGGCGCCTCAAGGAAGGATTTCACCCAAGGATCTTATTTTTCTTTCCTTTTTTCTCATCTTTGGGTTGCCTCATGGAGGTTTTCAACCCAAAGATGGGACTCAGGCACCTCATGGAGGTTTTCACCTGAAGCCTTATTCTATTTTTTCCTTTCTTTTTTAGTGACTTGATGAAGGAGGAGCTGAAACTTGCTCCACCATCATCACTATCTTATTGATGCTATCAATGAACTCTTGTTTAAATGAAGGCCTCTTGTATAATTTCAGTCTGTGTCCATCAACTAGCAATGGAATGGTTTCTTCATCTATAGTCCTGATTCATACTTAACCATTTTCACAAAATCTTTACACCACATTTGGTCTAAGCCATCTTGTTCTTAGCTTTCCCTTGAAGCCTTTGTACCTTGAATCATATAATAAGGCCCAGTCTCCCTCTTGAAAATACTTCTCCTTGATATACTTATCATGACAGATCTTTCTCTGGAGTTGAATTATCTCTATATGGAGGAGGGCCTGCATTCTGAGTTCACCTAGGCCATTAAAATGGAACGACCTTTCTTTTTGTGCATGACTGCGATCTAGATCTAGTTGGGCTACCATCCTCAAGGTTTTATATTAAAATTCAATGGACAACAAAGTGTTTTTTCCATAGACCAGCTCATAGGGTGTAAACCTAGTGGTGGTCTTCCATGTTGTATTATAGGCCTAGGTGGCCTCAACTAGTCTCTCAACCCAGTCCTTTTTGCTGTTGTTCACTACCTTAGTCAAGATGTTTTTCCAGTGCTCTGTTGATCACCTCCACTTTCCCATTAGCTTGTCAATGATAAGGATTGGAGGTCTCATGTTTGATCTTGTGATGTTTGAGCAGTTCTTCGATCATGCTGGGGTGAACTTGATGCCTTGGTCTGTGACTAGTTCCGTGGGGAACCCAAATTTGTAGAATATTCTCTCCCTTAGGAACTCAGCCACCTTTTCTACTGTTGCTGCCTTGATTGCTTTGGTTTATGTCCACTTAGTTAAGTAATCGGTGCACATAATGATGTGTTGTTTTTCCTTGGAAGGAGGGTTGATAGGCCCAATGAAGTCAATGCCCCACTTGTCAAATGGCTTGAAAGTCACTTGAGGCTGCAGGGGCATTTCATCCCTTGGAGTAGGCTTTCCCATCCTCTAGCACCGATCACATTGATTAACATACTTCTTCACATCTTGATGAAGAGTAGGCGAATAATAGCCTTCTTGCAACACCTTGAATGTTGTCCTTTTTGCTGCAAAGTGACCTCCATAAGGCCCATCATGACAGGTCACAAGGATGTCAAAGACCTCCTCTTCCCTTACACATCTTCTCAAGATTTGATCTGGACCAAGTTTGAATAGATTTCCCACAATCTAGGTGAAGGGGGCACTCTTCCTGATTATCTTACTCTTCTCTCTAGAGGGCAGGTTTGGTGGGAATTATGCTGACACCAGATAGTTTTCTATATCAGCAAACCACGAGGAGAGCACTGAAATAGCAAAAAAATGCTCATATGGGAACTGATCATCCACCATTCCTTCTTCACCTACAAGCACATTCATTCTAGACAGAAAGTTAGCAACAACATTTTCTTTACCAGGCCTATGAACAATAGTTATATGAAACTGTCGCAATAAGAGTAACCATCTTATGGTTCTAGCATTTACATCTAGTTTGTTCATTAAATATTTATTTTCATCATGATCAATATGCACAAATGTCTGATATCCTGTAATGTAATGCATAAACTTGTTCAATAAATGCGCAACAACCAAGAGTTCTTTTTCTATCACAGTATAGTTCAGTTCAGCCTTTGATAGGTTTTTATTGGTAAAGTAGATGGCATAAGGCAATTTCTCTTCTACCTGTCCTAAGGCTACTCCTATGGCTCTATGTGAGGCATTGGCATGAATGTGAAAAGGGAGGGCCCAGTTTGGGCCTCTAAGGATTGGTGCAGTGATTACCTTATCCTTTAAAATGACCAAGGTCTCTTGACAACTCTTTGACCACATAAATTCAAAATCTTTCGCCAATAATCCAAACAAAGGAGAGGCTAGCTTGCTGAAGTCTTTTATGAAAGTTCTGTAATATCCAAATAGCCCTAAGAAACTCCTAAAATCTCTCCGTTTTTGTGGAGGAGGGACCCTTTGAATGATTTCTAGTTTGTTTGGATCCACTTGTAGTCCTTGCTAAGATATTGAGTGACCTAGCACAGTCCCTTCAGTCATTAAGAGTTCACATTTTTCTGGACTGAAGGACAGGTTCATCTCAATACATTTGCATAACACTTTTCCTAAGTTAGTCAGGGCTTCTTGGAAATCACAGCCATAAGGTGTAAAATCATCCATGTAGATCGCCACAACGTCATGAACTAATTACGCAAAAATACTTAGGAATGCTCTCTGGAAAGTGGCAGAAGCATTGCACAGGCCAAAAGGAAGGACTCTATAGGCAAAAGTACCACATGGATAGGTGAAAGTGGTCTTATCCTAGTCTTCTGGGCAGATTTGGATTTGGTTGTACCCACTAAATCCATCTAGGAAAGAAAAGAACTTCTTCCGTGCCAGGCCATCTAGCACTTGGTCAATGAAGGGTAAGGGAAAGTGATCCTTGTTTATGGCCTTGTACAATTCTCTATAATCGACACAAATCCTCCACTTCCCATTTTTCTTGGGCACTAACACTAAAGGAGAGACTTACTCACTGTCAGAGATAGGGTAAATGAACCCTGCATCTAACAGTTTATGTAGTTCTTCTTTGACTATGTCTTTGAGGGCTGGATTCATTCTCCTTTGGGGTTTCCTGACTAGCTGGCAACCTTCCTTGATGTATATGTGGTGAGTACACACCGAGGGGTGTACTCCCTTCATTTCCTTGTAGTTCCAAGCAAAGGATTCTAGGTTCTCCCTCAACAAGTTGCATAGTTGTTCCTCCTCTAAAGTAGAGAGAGATGGATTAATCTTCAAGGTTTTCTTTGGCCCAAATTCTATGGTTTTGACTTAGAGTGGGTTGGAATCAGCCAAGCATAAGTCAATTTGATGACTGTTCAATGTTTCTTTTACTTCTTCTTCTAGGGGTAATGAACTAGGAGTTGGATTTTGGAGTAGGTGTTCAACTACATCATCCTCATCTTGTTGTCCTCCTCCTATGATGGATTCCAAAGTATACTGTTCAACAGAATAAAGTTCACCTTCTTCATCCTCCTCCAACCATAAAGGTAAGTCATGTTCTAAGGAGGGTTGAGTAGGAGGGTATAGGACTAATTGTTTAGACATATTCCCATTCTTGATGGTCATATTCCGAGCTCTGCAGCTAATGTAGGCATCAGCTATGGCCAGCCATGGCCTCCCAAGGATGAGAGGGTAACCAGTAAGCTTAGCCTTAGGTTGGAGAACTAAGAAATCTGCCGGGTACTCCTAGGAATCAATGGATACCATCACATCCTCCACAATTCCCTCATGGGTGACTGTGGAATGGTCTGCAAGTTGCAACATTGTTGTGGTCTTCCTTAATAACCCTTGGAGGTTAAGCTTGAGGATGGTGTCCTTAGTCATCACATTAATGGCAGCCCTAAGATCAATCAGAGTGTGTGGGGCAATGGTGCCATTGATGTGGACATCAACTACTAGGTTTCCAGGGTCTAAGTATTTTGGACATATTGCCTGCCCTAGAATTAAGTCAGATAACTGCCCAATGAAATTAATGGTAGGGGCATCCCTTTTTCTTCTTCCTGGATGCTTAAAACACTTCTCCTTAATAAATTTATTGTAAATAGGCACATCTTTTATTGCCTGGAGAAGGGGAATCTTTACACATAGGTTTTCCAATTCTCTCAGAAGTTTAGTTTCTTCTGGGGTAGGCTGGTGTGGTTGGGCTAATCTTTCAGGAAAGGGTGGATTTGCTTTAGGGTTTCTTTCCTCTCTTTTTTCCCCAACCTCCTTATGTGGAGAGGGAAGTTGGTTATCTGGGAGAATTCTCCTAAATCTTAGGTTGTTCTCCTAAATTTCAACAACATAAGTTGGGTATGATGTCTCTCCACCATATGTTTGTGGGGCCTGCCTATTTTTTGGGTTTGGATTTGGCTAGGTAGGCATCTGGGGTTGCCTAGGTGGAGCAGAGTGCAGGAGTTGTGTTGGGTAGGTGATGGAGGCAATAGAGCTAGAACATTGTTGAATTGGGGCCTCCACCCCTAGGGTGGGGTATCCGACTGATGTTGTGGCTGATTGTAGGTTTGAAATAACTGGCTGGCTGGCTGGGAATGATATTGAGATGCATAGGCCCAAGGAGGGGGTGTATACTAGGAAGGATTGGTAGGGGGTCCCCAAGAAGGTGTAGTTGTGTTTTGGTTGGGTCTGTAATATGCATGGGATGGTCCTTGCATACCCTGCTAGTATGGTCTAGGCCCAGGAGGTCTCCTTTGGTTAATGAAGCAAAGCTACTCAGTGACCCCTTTAGCTCCTTGATATACATCTTTGAGTCCACGTAAGGAAGGTAACTTGTCTATGGAGTGGTTTTCTTCACAGACTGAGCAAATATCAATATAGTTTAATGGGCATTCATTCCTAGGATGCCTTCTGGTGCACCTAGGATAGAAGATAACCAAGGATCTCTCTACTTCCTCTTGCTTTCTTATGATATTCATGGTATCCAATTTTTAGGCAAGGGTTTGCAACATCTCACTTTTGAAGTCCTCCAACATAGTTCCAATTTCACCCTTCATGGATGAGTTGGAGGACGATGTACTAGCCATATGTTGACTACTTCTACCCTTGTTTCTGGCTAACCTAGAATGGTTTCTAAAGATTGTCCTCATAGGGTAGTTGGTAGATATCTCCTCCTGATAACATGTGTAAGGTGTCTAGGATGTCCTCCCTTATTCCCTTAAGCAAGACCAACTTCAGTGACTCGGGGTCAAGTGTGCACCTGGCCCTTTTGTAACTGAGCTGGAATCTTTTTTCATAGTCTTCTAGGGATTCATCATGGCCTATGGTCATCTTGAAAATCTCATCCTTAGTGTCTTTTGACCTACAATAGTCCCTATATTTGTTGTTAAAGGCCTGCTGCATCTGAGGCCAAGTTGTTATGATATCTCCAGGTAAACCCATGAACTAGTGCAATGCTACCTCCTTGAGGGTAGATGGAAACCATTTCAACTTCTTCTCATCATCTATGTAATCATAGGCTTAGAAGACAATAATAAACTCAAATAGGAAAGTGTCAGGGTCCTCTGTGGTCAAGCCATGGAAATGAGGTAGAGCAGAGGGGCTTATGTTCTTCATTTTAGTGTCCCCATTGGTTTCCCTAATGGGGAAGGCACTCCCAATTCTCCCTCTATTTCCTCTGTCATTTAAGTGTTTAGCCATTGGTTCAGTAGGAATGAGTTCTTCCTCTTCTTCTTCTTCCCCTATAGGTTCCTCAAATATGTTAGGTTGCTCACCTAAAGGGGATTCCAACTCACCGTTAGTGAAGAAGAAAGAAGGTTGACTGTTAGATGAGGTGGGGGTGTTTGGAAAGAATTTTCCTGAAGTATCCCTAATCCTATGAGGCATGAAAGGAAATGTTTTTGGGTTTTTGTGAGATTTTTCTTTAAAGCTGAGAAGTAATTGTGGAAAGGAAATTGTTGATTAAATGAAAAACAACTAACAGAATGGAAACTACTTACAGAATGAAATTGTTGAATTGAATGAAAAGCACTAACAAAAGGAAACTACTTACTGAATTGAAATTCTACTTGCAGGAAAGGAAACTATATTAACTTGTAGAATGGAAAGGAAAGTAGATAAATGACAAAATGAATGAAAGAAACTAGATACTTTTGCAAAAATAAACTAATGGAAGAAAGTTGGAAACTAGAAAATAGAAGAAAAGAACAGTAATCACTACTACTCTAACACCTCCTTGGCAATGGCACCAAAAAGTGATGAGCCTAGGTATTGTAGGAAGAATGTTGCAACTCCTAGGGCTACTAGCTTTACTTATCAACCCAGGGTTCGTACAAACTTGGAGGTGACTGTGCTATATACACAAGTGGAAGTGAAGGTACTACCTGTTGTCACTGCTAATCTAGCAAGAGACCCCAGGGGTTCCAAGCTAGACTTCTATAAGGTCAGAAGAAGCTTGATCTTGATGGAAGGAGAGGAAACCTATCATAGGGGAGAGCTATTCTACTACAAAAATGAAGAAAACAACATGTAAACCTAAATCACCATAACCTAATTAATCATGAAAACAACTAAACTAGGTAGAATGGATAAACAACACTAATCTAATGCTAAGTATCTAAGTTGCAGAAGTAAAAGAGCATAAAACTAGACTAAGGGGTGAATAATGGAAACTAGGCTAAGTCTGTGTTTAGGCAGAAGAGCAGTCGGAGGCCAAAATGGTAAAAAGAGGATGTAATGAGCAACAACGCGTGAGGACTGTTGGATCATGTGGGTGAAGTGTAAATGAACGGTTGAGATTGGACAGTAGGAGGGTACGTAGGAAAATGGGTGGACATGGTGGACTAATAGGATGGATGGATGGGATTATATCGTGGAGGTGATTCACAGATGAATGACAAAGATCGGCCAAGCCAGTTGGCAATCGGGTGAAGCAATGGCCGTCAGATCAAGAGACATATCGACAGTGGAGATTGGAGCATGAAAATAAATGTGCAGAAATGACGAGTGGGTTTGGAGGGAGGTAAGCTCTATCTTGCACGCCTTCAAAACCATAAGTGGTATTTTGAAAATTCATGCAATTAGCCTCCCCGGCCGACACGTAGCATGGGGAAACTGCCCATCTCATGTGCTCTTAGCCCGATAACATTCATACATAAATCCACGCGATATGGCACGAAGGCCGTCAGATCTAGCAAATAATATCTACGACGGAGAGGTGACCGAGCAGGGTGGTGAGCGAGTGTGCGATAACCATTGAATCTGATAAGGTAGATCGATGGTGGGGATTTGAAGGGAAAGAAGTTAAATGCGAAATGTGGATTTGAGCAGCGATTAGTGGGTTTTGCATGTGAAAGGAAATCGATGGTTAAAAACCGTTTGAACATGAATTAACGGCTCTCGCTGAGCATTTCAAGCTGAAAGAGAAAGACATGGGAATGTGAGTGAGGCCTGAGAGACAGAAGGAGGGCGAACAAGCTGATGACCATTAAAGGGGCAGAGCACTATGAAATGACTTCAGGGACTGTATTAAATGACAGAACTCCATGAAAATCAAAACCCTGTGTTTTTGGGGTTGCTGTAGGGTTTCTTCCTCACACCATAGTCCAGAGGGAGGAGGTGAGGCTGAGACACTTGTGAAAAACCTTGTGGATATTTTTGTTTGCCAACCTACTGCTTAGATGAAACCATAATGGAAAAACTAAAACACAACTACTCTGTTCTGCACCATTGTAATGAAACTGTAACTATTCAAGAAAATGAATAGAAAACAGGAAACTACTTAAGTCAATGAGCAGGAAAGCATAAATTTGTGTTGAACCACTGTAATGAAAATGCATATATTTAACTAAATGAACAATCAAACCATGCATCTATGCTACTTTTGTAATGGAAATGAACTGCTTAAGTTAATGAACAGAAAGTAGGAACCTATGCTAGAATAAAATACAAGAAAGAGGAGCTTTGGCTGCTAGGGTTGGGCCCTAACCCAAGAGTTTCAGCCCTCTGAGTTAACTCAGTGTGGGCTCAAGTCAAAACTCATCTTCCTTATCAAAGAACACTGTGTTACATCAAACTATTACAAGTCAAAAGGTCTAAATACTTGCCAACTAACTGGCTGACTATTGGTTAACTGCCTAGCCGACTAACTAAAAACATTGAGGTCCTAAGCCTCTCTATTTATACCCCTGAAGTCTCAATGAATTCCCTCAAAATTAGGGAGGTACAACTCCCAACTTAATGGTAACTTGTCCTTTCACTTTCACTAGCTCGGCTGCCTTCTAGTAGGGAGGCTACTTGTACTTCCACTTGCTTGGTTGTCTTTTAGTACTCTTGATTTGGCTGTGTGTACTTTTAGTTGATGGAGGATATTCGAATGGATGGGCAGTAAATGAGGAGGATTTACCTCCTGTAATTCCTCTCCCTTGTCCCATTTAAGTTTTTACCAAGGTCTTTTACCATAGTTCCTTGCCTTTACATTTTATCACTGCATTACATGCACATTAGACCACAAAGCAAAATATCCAACTCTAACTCAACTCATAAGCAAAATATAATCAAAAGTATGCAACAAGTTGTGAGAATAATTGGTTTGACTGAGCTAGGAGATGAATTAAGGCCAATTAAGGCTCATATAATTACTCAATAATGAGACTCATCAGTAGGATCTGTGGAGGGTAGCATCAGATAGGTGTTATCTCTTGGATCATTACCTTGGCTATGAGGTCCCATAATTATTGCTGGCTTCTACAATTATCCCTTGAATCTCCGAAGCTAGTTGTAGGGACAATAGATCAATTCTCAGTTGCAATAATTGCAACAACAGGAATGCAATACAAGCAATGTTAATAGCAGTGCAGGGAGGCATAATTTAGTGTCAACAACAACATAATTACTAAGTAGTTCAACTACAAAATTAGCAAATGAATCAAATTATGTGTAATAGCTTGGTGGATAATGAAAAGTTATTGCAGATGTCAAACACCAACAATGTGGTCCAACTACAAAGAGGAGATGTTGGTATGGGAGTGAACACATTCTTCGCGAAGAGGGAGTGTTAGATTTTGGTGACAATAGACAGGTGTTCTAGTCTTGATTTATGTTTATGGGACCAAGGAACGTGAGATATACAAAACCCAGAAAATTAGTTGATTAATAATTAAAAAATTACCTAAGTCTAACTTAGGAAAATTGATTAATTAATGGGAATTAATTAAGGAAGATTGAGAATTATCTAGAGACTCACATGGATTGAGTCTAAGATGATATTAGCCATTGATGAAGATATAATCATGGTTGTTGAAGCTATAATGAGAGATTATAAGAGTAAGTCAATGGGATGGAGATAAACATAGTTGCGAGAGCAAGAGCAAGGTAGATCGAGCTACCTGGTGCGCATAGATTTAGCAAGGGAAGAGTTTGAGCTAGAGGGAGCAGCATAAGATATCGAGGGAGCGTCAACAGTGAATTCTAGTGGATTTTTCCTATGCCAGAGATTCAGAAGAAGGGAGGCTGAAATATTTTGTAGGGAAAGTTGCCCAGGTGGTGCGAGTTAGCCAATCCTGTTGAGAGAATTTTCGGGAAGGGTTTAGATCAATTTCTGGAGGCTAAAAAGACATTTCGGAAGGTAAAGCGAAATTTTCTAGTGGCAGAAGAAGGCTAGAAGGCCCAGTTTGGAGCAGTTCCACAGGTCATACTAGTTGTGCAGAAAAGTAGTGAGAGAAACCAGATAGGCAGTGTGAGTAGGCCAGAGGGAGGTTGAGTTCTATTTGTAGAGGGAGAATTTCTCTCTTAATTATTTTGGAAATATTATTTTCTATAGGATTTCCAGTTGGGCATTTAGATATTGTACTCATATTTTATTGCTACATAATAATAAAGTAAATCCTCATCTATTGCTTCGGTTTTTCCTTTAATTTTTTTTTCGAGGACGTTAGTCCAAAAATATTTGTGTTGAGTTTTATGTGTGTACATCTATTTCTTAGTTCCTAGTTTTTATTTTCCACAACATATTTTATTTTGGTGAAGATTTCAACTGTGAGTTTATTGATATTTGTCGTAATGACAAATAAAATACAAATCAATTAGAGATAAATTTTTGGTTAGTTGTGGAACAATATACAATTAAAAAATTAATGGAACCCATTTTCCTCCTTGTGGCTTAGTTATAACATAGATGGATAACGGGTTAAGTTTGACTATTTGAACTCTCAACTAGATTTACAACTTTGACCCTTCTAGAGTATTCTTCATACTAATCATGTGGCCATTCCCTTTTTCCATAAGTAATGGGGGTTGGCATTCATCCTCTCAAATTACTATGGTCAATTATGAGATATAAACTTCCGAAAAGCATAATTTTTGCATCCAAATTATGATTGTTGTCTTTCTTGCACCCTTGGAAATGTATTTGAGAATATAATAGTATAAAAATATCTGAATATTAACAAAGAAATTTTTACCCTAAAAAATTATCATTTAAGGCCTCAAGACATCCCTATAAGGTTTCAAACCTATATTCTCCAAATTGAGCTCCATTTATAAAACTACTCCTATAAGTTGTTTCCTCTAATTTTTCCTCTTTAAGAGCATTGAGATGGATTAAAAATTATAAGTGATTCTAATCTAGATCATATATGGATACTTGTAATGCCTAATGTTAGGTGCCACACTTCTAGGTTACAAGTGAATAACATGATCATTATCTTGAGCAAGTGGAAGACCCTTAGGTATTTCTCCAAATTCCTTCGAATGATTGTTGATATCCTTTTGGAGATCTACTAGAGAAGATTTATATATATATATATCTATATATATATATATATATATATATATATATATATATATATAATATATATATATATATAGTGAGAACAATTATGCAATTACACCATGCTGCCACATTTTGAGTAGTTTTTTCATGTTATTAAAGCTTATCACTATAGAGGGTTTTCTTGGATACTTATAAGCTCAATTTCCTTTCCTTACGAGGAAAATATCATGAAAATAGCTTAAAAATTAAGGACACTTTTCTAAATGATCATAACTGGTGTACCTCTAATACAAAATTAACACCAACAATTTGCATTGTAATCATTGTAATATCCAATAAATACTCCTCCATGTTTAGCTTAATACTATGGCATTTCCTTAAACAATTTATGGTATCTCCATATGCAATCATTAATTGAAATTATGGTGCTAGAAATACAAATCAAGTGGGAAATTTTGCTAAATTGTAATTGACAAAGTTATGAATCCTACCTGAATCAATCAACACTATTAAATTTTTATTTTTGATATCTCATTTTATCTTGAGGGTTTCTGGAATACTAATGTTGGCCAATGCATGATAAGATATTGTTGGAATAGTCTCTTCTAGCTCTCGATCTTGAGATAGTTCCAATTTTGAACTTCTTCCTCTTCATTGTCTATGTAGAAAAATTTCTTCTCCCTACTTGTATGCTCCTTATTGTACTTTCTATCACAATGAAAACATATTCCTTTTTATCTTGTTCATCCATTTGTTGAGGTGTAAACCTTCCCAGTTGAGTGAGGTTAGGAGAGGAAACATGATGTTCTTTATAGTTCTTAGTGACCAATTTTATATTATCCATTTTTTTACTTTCAATTATGATTGTCATAATGAAAGCATGCTTTAGAGATTTAGGTTCAAAGAGATGCACCTCATGTTGGATGTTTTCCTTTATATTTCCCATAAAGTGGTCTAAAAAACATTCCTCTAAAATTTTCTTTACGTTGAGACTCAAACTTTGGAATTTCTGAATGTGCTCTATAATTGGACATCATTTTTGAAGATTTACCAATTGACTAAAAATGTATTGCTCTTAATTGTCCCCATAATATGCTACCAATTCCTCCGTTAAAATTGATAAAAATAAATAGAATCATTTTTATTCTCATAAAGCCATTAATACCATAAAAAGCTATCTTATTTTAAATAAAAGAATGCAATACTCACCTTTTGTAAGGTTAACACTTGGTGTATATCAAAGCATTGCTCCATCTATATTATCCATGTTGTAGGATATTTACCATCAAACTTCCTCATATATTTCTTTGGAATGAAGCAATTCTTGGTATTGCATTAAACCTACAATGTTGTGGATCTTGGAGTGATGAATGATCATGATTATCTATGAAATATCCCAATTTTTTTCCTTGGAAATTTCCGATTAAATATTTTTTAAACTATTCATGGGTAACTTAGTTTTCTGCTTCACTAATCACCATGAGGTAGATATACCATTTTTTTGTAAACATTGTAAGTATATTGAGTTTAGTTAAGGAAATTATGATGACCAAGACCGATAGATATGAGTGCCTATATGGGATATGATACCACAAGTTGGGAAAGGTAATGTGACCTAAGGGATTTATTTATTATTCCTTTTATATATCATACTTTGTCATATTCACCTTATTTCATGTAGAAGTAGTGGAGAAAACTATTTTCTATAGTTAATCCATCACTCTTATACTTTACCAAGGTGTCTCCCCTTTTTCTTTGCTTCTTGATGGGGAGGATGCATTGAAAATTCAAATATGAAGGAGGCTAAGCGAAAAGGAAGAAAGGAGAAGTTTTAGAGATTACAAGAGTAGAAAAAGAAGTGACATGATAATATAGAGTAGACCAACCATGAAAATATGTAGATATACTTGTTGAAAGAGCTAGGAAACTAGGAAAATATGCAAGAAATTTTGTGACATCAATTAGACCTTTCTATGTCCTCACTAAAAAAAACACTAGAAGAGAGACTTTTAAGGGACTGAGTAAGCAGAGAAAAAAGTCTACGTTGTGAGAGGTGGGTGATGTGGGTTCCTAAAGATGCTATATCTAGTTGAATTTATTATAGGATAAACCCATAATTGTTATTCCTACTTTGTTCTGGTGGTATCATAACCTGGTTAAGGGGTGAAGTTATATAACCAACTAGCTATATTTGGGTTAATATCATTAAGTCTACTAGGTTTTTTTAATAATCCTCATTGCATTCAGATAAGTTTATATTTCTACCTCTGTTAATTTGTTACGATTAATCTAGCTAAAATTCTGAATATGTTATGAGTAAACAAAAAAAATTGTTGTGTCATTTGAATTATGAAACTTGCAAAATGTATTATATGCTATTAGAAATAATGCATGCTATATAACTCTATAGTTTATTTTATGTCCTTTATGGAATTAAGGAAATAGAATAAAGGTTTGTAGTACACATTAACATGTCTCTTCCCATGTGATTTATTGAAAACACATTTTGGAAGCTAACTTTGAACTATCATTTTGTTAAATTGCATCATTTCATTTGCTTCTCCTATCATTGTTATGATATATTTTTTTCATTTATAGTGGCTTCGTGTGTCTCTTTTGACATGGATTATTCCATTAGAAAATGCAACCAACATCTATTAAAATGCAAATTGATGCATTTTTTTTCAAATTTCCTGATTGTGATTTTCAAGTGCACATTAGTAAAAAAGATTCCTTAGACCCAATTCATATGGGCCAACAGTGGATGTGACTAATCACCAATGAAGGATAGGGGAATAGAGGGTGAAGGTCCAACAAGAATAAAGCATTATGGTTATCCAATTTTTATTGTTAATAGGACATTTAGGATGTTTTAGATATCTAGATATCTAGGCATCCAAAAATTTATTTAATTAAAATCCAAATAAATATGGATATACAGAACCTTAGACTATTGGAACCATGCCTTCCACACCCCAACAACATATTTACATGAGTGCAAAAGTTTGAGGACATCATTGAGTTTCTCTAGTTTAAATCATAGAAGTTGTTTAATGATGTTCTAGATATCCAGATATCTAAATATATGGGTATCTAGAAAACTGACTAAAAGAAAACCTTTGAAAGTTTCGTAGTGGATAGTCTAGAGGAATGCAACATTAAATATGACAAACTCATATAAAGGAAATTTAAGAGTGGAATCCATCAACTTACCCTTTCCATTGGTTACTGGAAATATTCCCCATCATTTGATAGAATATAGATATCTATAGGATCAAGAATATGACAACTCAAAGGATTATTTCTTTTCATTTTATGGAATATAGATATCTAGAGGATCTAGAAGGTTGGGAGTCTAAAACTTATTTAACTCATGCCTTTTTGAAAAACTAGATCTAGACGTGATCCATAAACTACCTGTTGGCATTATGGCTACAGTGTTGTCCTTGATGGAAATCTGCTTGAAAAATATGTCCTTGATGTCAACATCGTAATAATATGATGATTTTGGAGCTAATGGAGATATAAGGAATATTGATACAGATGTTAAAGAGGATATAGAGAGAGAAATGACAGTTCAGTTATAGATGGATGAAAAATGTGAAGATCAAAAAGTATATGTGGTTCCTGTGAAGTAGGGTCCCGTACATACACAAGTCCTATGAGAAAAAGTCACGTACATAATCTGAACCATGGAAATATGGATACTAGGAGTCATTACCATGGTAATTTCCCATAGTCACTAGGGTGGCAACATTTATTTGATCTCGTCAACAAATGCTAACAACATTACCAAGGGATTTATCAAATGTATTGGCCAAGGGAAAATCTATATAAGGAGATGGAGTTCAAGGTGTTATGTGTGCAAATAAAATGGTTTGTTCATGTGTGATCTGATCTAGAATAGGTGTGCACTAAGAAGTAAGGAGAAGACTCAGATCTGAAGATGTTGACATATATGCTTTATTGGTTTTCTTGTTGCAGATGTTTTAGTAGCTAACAACGATAGATATGTGGTTATAATGATATGAATGTTTGACAATGAAGTTTGCATAATGTGAATTGTGTTAGTAGTGAAGGTTTGTTTCAGTGGTTTAAGATATGTATGCAAGTATTTCTTCTAGATAGTCGTGTACATATGCAAATCTATTTCTGTTTAGTCGCACATATATTTTGAGATATGTTTTCCAGTACATTGAAATATGTACACAAGTGTTGCACATGATAAGTGCGTATATACATAGGTGTGCTTAATCACAGTCATGTATATATTCTGAGTTAAATCTGGTCAGGGTTTACAGTGTTGCTTGATGATAATAGTTGATGAGTTTTGTTGTATTTGTTGGTGTTTGTCAATGATGTCTTGATCAGGATGATATGTATATGTTGTGGATTGGCTGCGTATTGATTTGATCTGGTTGTAATGGTTGGTTGAGATTCAGTTCAGTAATTGGTTTGCTTCAGTATTCAGTGGGATGATGTTATAGTGATTCAGTAAGTTCAATGATTTTATTTCAGATTCAGTATTCAGTTTGGTATTGAGAATAATGTTAGGTGTGGGTCCAGTGTGAAAACTTGATGAAAGGTAGCCTACAAGTTGTTTTATGATTGTTTGACAGGTGGATCCAGTGTGAAACATTATGAAATGTGGTCCACAAGGTGTTGAGGGTTGCAACTTCAGTGAGGGGGTAGGAGCTCCCTTCTAGTAGGAACCGATAAATGAGATTAGGGGGTTGTAGCTCCCTTCCAGTGGACGTTGGAGAACGAGTGGAGGTTGTAGCCTCCTGCAAATGGGTGCCTATGTGATGGCAAGTGTCTGCACCAATATAAGATGTAATAAAGATATTGTTTATATAACAAGAAAGAATATAGGTGACGACAACGATGGTTTTCTCCCACATTGGGTTTCCACCTAAATTCCTGGTGTTCTATGTGTGTTTCTTATGTGCTGTGATTTATCTGTTTTTTAGCACATTCTTGATGGTTAACAAATTAATAATGCATTGGTTAAAGTTAACTCATTGATGAAAGATATTACAAATTAAGTAAAGTAGATATACACGGTTTTCACTCAGCAAGTAGTTTTCATGAAGAACAATAGCGTACACAATTCTGAATGAGAAATTGAAATTTAAAGTGAATTTAAAATGTTGATTCACCCCCTCCTCTCAATTTTTTTCCTAACAATTGGTATCTTATCAGATCCCTAAGAATAAGTTTGATTGCTTAAAGGGAGATCTACCAAAATGAGCAGTCAAGAGGGAGTATTTTCATACAAACCACCTTTGTTTAATGGAACTAACTTTGTGCTTTGGAAGGTTATAATGATAATGTATTTACAGTCAGTATGAGTTGACGTATGGGAAACTATTGAAGGTGGATATCAATACCCAAACTCTATTCCCACAAATAATGTAACAAAGAAGCAGTATGAGAATGATGTAAAGGCAATAAATGCTATCATGGGAGGATTAGCTAAATCTAAGCTTGTGAAAGTCATTCAGTTGAGTGTGACAAAGGAAATATGGGATAAGCTTGTCCAAATATATGAAGGTGACACTAATGTAAAAAGTGATAAACTTAAAATATATAGAATCTAGTATGAGACTCTTAGAATGCATGATGATGAAAAAATTGCAATATGCTTTCTTAGAGTAGATGAAGTTGTTAACACAATTAGAAGTCTTGGTGACAAAATTAATTAAATTGTTTTTATGGAAAATATCTTAATATCACTACCTCCAAAGTTCGATTCCAAAGTATCTTCTATTGAATAAATGCATTATTTGAAGAACCTTACCCTTGAATAACTCCATGGGATATTGACAACCTTTGAGATGAGAAAAGGGGGTACATAAGGTATTAGAGAAGCAACCTTCAAAGCCACATACAAAGGGAGAGAAAAATACAAGCCTAAAGATACAAACTACATTTTAGATGAGGAAGAAGCGAATTTCGTGAGAAAATTACAAGTGAGAACTAATAAATTTAAAGGTAAGCTTCCCTTTAAATATTTTTCTTGTGGAAGAGTAAGTCATTATGCATCCAAATTTCCATATAAAGAAAATCATGATAAGAAAGAAAAAGGAAAGGATGTTGACAAGAAAAATACCAAAAAGAAGTTTTCTACTAAGAAAGTTTTTTATTCTAATGAAAATAGTCAAAGCACATTTGATGATTAAGAAGATTCATATTCATATTCAAACACTTGCTATCAAATATTTATGGCTCTTGAAGATCAATAAACTAGTGAATCAGATAGCTGTGAAGAAGATGATTTAATGCAAACATTGAAAGAAAATGATAGACTCGGGAATACAAACAAAGAACTGGAAACAAAAGAAAGCAGTATGTTCAAGGAAATAAACATGTTAAGAATGCATTTGGAAGCAACCAATAGAAGAACATAAGTCTTAGAAAAACAACTTCAATAAAAGGTAAGGCATTTAGAAAAATTAGAATCAGAAGTTGTGTCTCTAAGGAAAGATTATGAGAAAATCAACAAATGGGTAAAGACATCTGAATCACTAGAGAAAATTATCAATGAACAATGCTCTTCTCTAATCAAAACAAGCATTGGATACAACGAGATGTCTTTAGATTCATAGTGTAATGAAAAGAACAAATAGCATAAGGTTTTTCAAAATAAAACTGGATCAAGTCACACATATGAAAGGAAATCACCTAGATCAAAGTTAAGATTAGTCCCTAGGAATAAATGATGGTTTCATGGACATTGTTTTTCTTGTAACTCATTTGGGCATAAGGTCACTGATTGCAGGTCAAGAATTTGGAATGAAAGCAAAATATGGTATAAGTTTCATAAGTGCAAGCACATGATTAGAAATTGCAAGTAGGTTTGGAGGAAGAAGGAACATCAGTCGGAGACGTAGGGAATATTGTCCATACTGCAGTCCATTGTTCTTAGGATTATACTTCTAACAATGACCGTAGAAGTGATGTGAGGTACGTAACCTCATGAAGAACAAGTGATGATTATCAGGTCCATAGGATTAGTGGTGTATGGTCTCATGGGGAGCTATGCATGTACATCTTGATAATGATTCCCTATGTCGTTTTCGTATTCTTTTGGTGATGTTTATATTACTGACATTGCATCTGATGAAGTAACAATGATCAAGAAGAAACATGCCATAGTCATGAGAAGTTGTGGTTATGAAAAATCAACATTTTATATTCTGTACACAATTCTTTTGAAAGACAGTCGCGTACATATGAAATTTTTGATCAAGATAGTTGCATATGCTTCTCAGTAATGTAAAAGAAGTGGCATAGGTTTAGGTGGAGCTTCTCATATGCTTCCATCAGTTCATCATTGGCATTTTGGTTTTGGCATTAATTTTCTACAATCTATTGATGATGCTCATATGTTTCTTAAAATAATATTGGTCCATGAGTTGTTGCAAAATGTTATTGTTGTTGTTGAAATAATTATTTGGTGCAATTGTTGGTTGATGAGATGGATATAATGAGATCATAACTGATTGTGGATAGTTGGCACAACTCAAGGGGATCATCTTATAGGATTCTAATGGTCCATTGTTGTCATTATGATTTCTTGAGCACTCATTGCATTATGTTTACTATGATGAAGTGCATATCATTGTTGGTAATCTGGAGGTATGGTTATTACTGTGGTTACTTCTAAAGATACACATGTTGTTGTCATTATTTCATGAACTATCAATGATGCATGGATTGAATGTGTTAAAGTCATGGAGGATGCCTATGTGTTGCTTGAGTTGCATTTGGAGAAGCTAATAATGGTGTTTGATTCTTGTCGTTGTCAAATATTAATAAGGAAGATATATATGCTATGTTCATTGAAGATGTTGGTTGATGATGTTGCTAATAAATTCTATGTAATGATTTGTGATGACTAGAGGTACTCTTTGCACATATGTTGTTGATGCATGTATATGCTACCTATGTTGTTCAAGAGATTGATATTGCTGCTTGAGGATTGTGGCTCTTCCTATATATGGAAAGAATGTGTTGACCTTGATGACATGAGGTCAAGGGGATGAGTTGATAACAAAATGTTATTGTACATTCTTATGCTTCTGTGACAGTTGATTGGTGATGCTTGGAAACATTGCATATTTGGTCACCTGTTGATGATATTGGAAAGATTGATCTTACACTGTCTTATCTACCTGATTAATTCTTGGTGATGAGGATGCTCATGCTGCTATTATTATGTCACTTTATGTTGTCATTGTTGTCAAATGATTATGTTGCAGATGAACATTTGGAGCATGATGGTTGCTGATGATTATCATGGTTTTGCTACAAAAGATACTCTGTTGTTGAGATCCTTGTTATAGCTAAAGTTGTCATGTATATCTCTTGATGTAAAAATCATAAAAGAGACCTACATTGTAATCATTGTAAAATCCAATCATGTATGGGCTATTGGGGTCAAGTCATGCCATGTATGAAATCCCATTCTTTTGGGACATTGATGTAAAATTTGGGTCCAATATGTAAACCCAATACGTTGAGTGATTGATGTAATCATGGGAGCATAAATTCATTGGTCATAGGAAAGGGCATCCTTGTTTGGTCATATTTTTCAAGTCTTATACTCTATTGCATATCTTCATAAGGTCCAACATATGCTCAGGGGGAGCATGGTCAATATACAAATTTCATATCAGCAGATGAGACTTACAATATTGATATATACAAGGGAAGCACTTCATTCAGCCTAGTTCAACCTTTTTCCCTTGATGACAAAAGGGGAGAGAAGAATTGGTGTTTGGATAAAAGACTTGGTGTTTGAGAGAAGACTTGGTATTTGCAGGTGTTTACAAGTGGTTTCCAAACAACAAAGTGGTTTCCATCAAGTCCAAAGGGGGATATTGTTGGCATTATGGCTAATGTGTTGTCCTTGATGGTAACCTACTTAATAAATATGTCCTTGATGTCAACATCATTATAATATGATGATTGTGGAACTAATGCAAATACCATGAATATTGGTACAAATGTTAAAGAGGATATGGATAAAGAAATGGAAGTTCAGTTATATATGGATGAAAAATTTGAAGATTGAAAAGTATATGTGGTTCCTCTAAAGAAGGGTCACATATATATGCAGGTCGTGTGAGCAAAAGTCATGTCCATAATCCAAACCATAGAAATGTGAATAGGAGGGGTCATTACCATGGTAATTTCCCATAGTAACTATGGCGAAAACATTTATTTGATCCGTTTAATAAATATTAACAACATTCCCAATGGATTTACCAAA
This sequence comes from Pinus taeda, assembly GCA_000404065.3. NCBI lineage: Eukaryota > Viridiplantae > Streptophyta > Pinopsida > Pinales > Pinaceae > Pinus > Pinus taeda. The sequence continues at coordinate 141,551 of APFE031566095.1, forward strand.
GTTATTGACCAAGTAAAGAGTGATATAAGGAGATGGAGATCAAGGTGTTATGTGTGCAAATACAATGTCTTGTTCATGTGTGATCTAATCTGGAACATGTGTTTACCAAGAAGTAAGGAGAAGACTTAGATTTGAGAGATATGAAGATATGTTGATATATATGCTTGATTGATTTGCTTGCTGCAAATGGTTAAGTAGCTAGAGATGATATATTTGTGGTTGTAAATATATGAATGTGTGACAATGAAGATTGTGGAATGTGAGTTGTGTTTGCAGGGAAGGTTTGTTTTAGTGATTTAAGATTTGTATGCATGTATTGCTTCTAGATAGTCATGTACATACGCAAATATGTTTTTGTTTAGTCAAACATATATTATGAGATATGTTTTTCAATACATTGAAATCTATACGCGGGTGTTGCACATGATAAGTATGTATAAACACAGGTCTGCTTAATAATAGTCGCGTATATATTTTGAGTTAAATTTGGTCAGGGTTTGAAATGCTACTTAATGATCATAATTGATGAGTTATGTTGTATTTGATTCTATTTATCAATGATGTCTTGATCAAGATGATTTGTATCTGTTGTGCATTCATTGTGCATTGATTTTATTTGGTTGCAATGGTTGGTTGAGATTTAGTTTAGTAATTAGTTTGCTTCAGTATTCAGTGGGATGATGTTATAGTGATTCAATTAGTTTAGTGATTGTATTTCAGATTCAATATTCAGTTTGGTATGGAGCATAATGTTGGTTGCGTGCCCATTATGAAAATTTGATGAAAGGTGGCCTACAGGTTGCTTGATGATTTTTTTCCAAGTGGATCTAGTGTGAAACATTATGAAGCACGGTCCATAAGGTGTTGAGGGTTGCAGCCTTCAATGGGGGGTAGTAGCTCCCTTCCGGTAGGAACTGATAAATGGGATTAAAGGGTTGTATCTCCCTTTCAGTGGGTGCTAGAGAACGAGTGGAGGTTGTAGCCTCCTACAGGTGGGTGCCTGCATGCAAGTAAGATTATGCACCAATACAAGATGTAATGAATATTTTCTTTATAGAATAAGAAAGAACATAGAGATGACGACAATGATGGTTTTCTCCCAAAGTGGGTTTCCGCCTAAAATGTTAGTATTCTATGTGTGTTTCTTATGTGCTGTGATTTATCTATTTTTTACTACATTCTTGATGGTTAATGAACTAATAATGCATTGGTTAAAGTTACGTCACTGATGAAAGATGTGACAAATTAAGTTCACTGGATATATGTGGTTTTCACTCACCAAAGTCGCGTACACATGCGGATTGCATGAAGAATAATATCGTACATAATTATGAATGTAAAATTGGAATTTAAAATGAATTAAAAATAATGATTCGCCACCCCCCACCTTCTCAATATCTTTCCTAACAATTGGTATCAGAGCAGGTCCCTTAGAAGAAGCTTGGTCACTTAAAGGGAGATCTATCAAAATTAGTCAAGAGGGAGTATTTTCATACAAACCACCTTTGTTTAATGGAACTAAATTTGTGCTTTGGAAGTTTAGAATGAGAGTGTATTTACAATCATTAGGAGATGATGTATCGACAGCTATTGGAAGTGGATATCAATACCAAACCTTTATTCCCATAGATAAAGCAGAAAACAAGCAGCATGAGACCAATGTAAGGGTAGTAAATGCTATCTTGTCTTGGGAGGATTAGTTCAATTTGAGCTTGTGAAAGTCATGCAACTAAGCACGACAAAGGAAATATGGGAAAATTTTGTCCAAATCTATGAAGGTGACACTAAGGTAAAAAGTGTTAAACTTCAAACATATAGAATTCAGTATGAGACTCTTAGAATGCATGACGATGAAAGCATTGCAAGCTTTTTCTTAGAGTAGACAAAATTGTTAACACAATGGATAGCCTTGGTGACGAAATTAAGGAAATTGTTATGGTTGAAAATATCTTGATATCAATAACTCCAAAGTTCGATTCCAAAGTCTCCTCCACTGAAGAAATGAAGGATTTGAAGAACCTTACCCTTGAACAACCCCATGGGATATTGACAACATTTGAGATGAGAAAAGGGGGTACATTAGATATTAGAGAAGTAGTCTTCAAAGTGACATACAAAGGGAAAGAAAAATTAATGTCTAAAGGTACAAAATACATTTCAATGAGGAAAAAGCGAATTTTGTGAGAAATTTGCAAGTGGGAACCAATAAATTTAAAGGTAAGTTTCCCTATAAATGTTGTGCTTGTGGAAGAGTAGTTAAATATGCATCCAAATGTACATATAAAGAAAATCATGATAAGAAAGAAAAAGGAAAGAATGTTGACAAGAAAAATACCAAAAATAAGTTTTCTACCAAGAAAAGCTTTTATTCTAATGAAGATAGTCAAAGCACATGTGATGATCAAGATGATTTAGATTCTAACACTTGCTATCAAATATTTATGGCTCTTGAAGATCAATAAATTAGTGAATCAGATAGTTGTGAAGAAGATGATTTAAGGAAAGCATTGAAGGAAATAATAGACTCGGGAATGCAAACAAAGATATGGAAACAATAGAAAGTAAAATGATCAAGGAAATAAACATGTTGAGATTGAATTTGGAAGAAACCAATAGAAGAACAAAAGTCTTAGAAAAACAACATTAAGAAAAGGAAAGGAATTGTGAAAAATTAGAATTAGAAGTTGTGTCTCTAAGGAAATATTACTAGAAAACCAACAAATGGGTAAAGGCATATGAATCACTAGAGAATATTATCAATGAACAACGCTCTCCTCTAATCAAAATAGGAATTGGATACAACCACATGGCCTGAGATTCACAGTGTAATGAAAAGAACATCCAACATAAGGGTTTTCAAAAGAAAATTGAATTAAGTCACACATCTGAAAGGAAATCACCTAGATCAAAGTTAAGATTAGTCCCTAGGCATAAAGGATGGTTTCATGGATACTAATTTTCTTGCAACTCATTTGGGAATAAGGTCACTGATTGTAGGTAAAGCATTTGGAATGAAAGAAAAAGATGGGATAAGTTTCAAAAGTGTGATCGCATGATTAGAATTTGCAAGCAGATTTGGAGGAAGAAGGAACATCAGTCAAGGACGTAGGGGAGATTGTCCCTACTGGAGTCCATTGTTCTTAAAAGATACCTTCTAATAGTGACTGCAGAAAATAATGTGAGGTACATAAACTCATGAAGGACAGGTGATGGTTATTAGGTCCACATGATTAGTGGTGTATAATATCAGGGGGATTTATGCATGTGTATCTTGATAATGATTCCTTATGTTGTTTTGATATTTGTCTCGTGATGTATATATTACTGACATTGCATCTGATGAAGTAACATTGATCAAGAATAGACATGAAACATTTAGGGGAGGTTGTGGTTATGAAAAAATGACATTTTATATTTTGTACACAGTTCTTTTGAAATACAATCACTTGTATACACAATTTTTGATCTAGAGAGTCACATATGCTTCTCATTAATGAAAAATAAGTGGAATAGGTTCAAGGGGATATTCTCATATGCTTCCATCATCTCATTATTAGCATTATGGTTCTGGCATTAATTTTTTATAGTCTGTTGATGATGCTCATATGTTGCTTAGAATAATATTGGTCCATGAGTTGTTGCAAAATGTTATTGCTGCTGTTGAAATAGTTATTTGGTGCATTTGTTGGTTGATGAGATGGATAGAATGAGATCAAAATTGATGGTGAAAAGTTGGCATTGATCATGGGGAGCATATTTTATGCTTCTAATGCTCCATTGTTAGCATTATGGTTTCTTGAGCACTCCTTGTTGCATTATGTTGACTATGATGAAGTACATATAATTTTTGGTAATCTAGATGTATGGTTATTAATGTTGTTACTACTGAAGATACATATGTTGATGTCATTATGTCATGATCTACCAATGATGCATGGATTCATTGTGGTAATGTCATGGATGATGCCTATATGTTGCTTGAGTTGCATTTGGAGAAGCTAATATTGATGTCTTAGTCTTACTATTGTCAGATATTAATAAGGAAGATATATATGTTATGCTCATTGAAGATGCTGGTTGATGATGTTATTGATCAGTTCCATGTAATGATTTTTGATGACTGGAGGTACTCTTTGCACATATGTTGTTGATGCATGTATATGCTACCTATGGTGTTAAAGAGGTTAATATTGTTGCTTGATGATTGTGGCTCTTCATATATATGGAAAGAATGTGATGACCTTGATGACAAAAATTTATTGCATAATTTTATGCTTCTACTACAATTGATTCTTGATGATTGGAAACATTGCATATTTGGTCACGTGTTGATGATATTGGAAATATTGATGCTACACTTTGTTATCTACCTGATTACTTTTTGGTGATGAGGATGCTCATCCTGCTATTATTATGTCACTTTATGTTGCTTCTATCAGATGATTATGTTGCAGAAGAACATTTGGAGCATGATGGTTGTTGATGATTATCATGGTTTTGCTACAAAACATACTCCATTGTTTAGATCCTTGATATAGTTAAAGATGTCATGTATATCTATCAATGTAAAAATCATAAAAGGACCCATGTTGTAATCATTGTAAAATTCAGTCATGTATGAGATATTAGGGTGAAGTCATGCCATGTATGAAATCCCATTATTTTGGGACATTGATGTAAAATTTGGGTCCAATATGTATACCTAATATGTTGGATGATTGATGTAACCATCAGAGCATAGAGTCATTGGTCATAGGAAAGGTCATCCATGTTTGGTCATATATTTCAAGTCTTGTACTCTATTGCATATCTTCAGAAGGTCTAGCATATACTCAGGGGGAGAATAGTCAATATACATATTTCATATCAGTGGATCATACTTACAATATTGAGATCTAAAAGGGAATCAATTCATCAAACCTATTTCAACCATTTTCCTTTGATGTCAAAGGGGGAGAGAAGACTTGGTGTTTGGAGAGACTAATTGGTGTTTGCAGGTGGTTTCGAAACAAGAAAGTGGTTGCCATCAAGTCCAAAAAGGGAGATTGTTGGCATTATGGCTAATGTGTTGTCCTTAATGTCTATCGAGAATTCAATAGGGAAATGTATATGTTAATTATCTTTGACTTGATAATTGTTTGCGTTACCTTTTTACTTATTAGCTTTCCAATGTGAAATACATCAAACAACTACCAAAATAATAAGAATAGTGACACAGTATATAGGTTGCAAGCTAGGGCCAAAACTCCTCCTCTTGAGGGGAAAACCTGAAAATATCTTCTTATATTTTAGATCTTTCAATTGACAAATACCATGACCTAGAATCAGACAAATACCCTCCAATATCAAGCCTTCTTTGGCCTCCATCTGCAATATCTTCGACTTCCTAGTAAATATGAAATTTTGTTGCCCAACAACTATTGCCACTGCAACTTCTTCTCTAGGAGACTTCGATCTCCATCTAAATGCTCTTCCCTTGACTTTGATTTCCTTTATTTGAGTCCTAGGGCTAGTAGGAAACCCTTAGGGAACTTCGCTTTCCTTCTTTCTCTTCTTGCTTCCAAAATCGAACCTTAGACTTCCCAGTGCAGAAACCCTAACTTCGTACTTCCAGAAGAATCTGTTGCTAAGAATTCACATTGCCCCAAAATATTTTGCTACCCAAAATTCATACTACCCTAGAAGATCTTGTTGCTCAGAATTCACACTGCCTTAGAAGATTTTGCTGCCTAGATTTTGTACCACCCCAGAAGATTCTGTTGCCCATAAGAAACTGTTGCCCAGATTTTGTACTACTCCAGAAGATTCTGCTGCCCAAATTTCGTACTGCCTAGAAGAAACTGTTGCCTAGATTTCGTATGAGATATGAGTGAATGAATGATCCAAATGGAGGACAAGTTCCTCTTATATATGGGCTTCTTCAAGGGTGGATATGTCTCTTCACTTAGGGAAAATTAACAACTCATGTAGGCCAACTTGATCTTGGAGGTATTTTGACATTTTCAAGACAAAAAAATATTCTTTTACAATTTACAATCTGCCCATAGGGTCTTCCATATATGACAATGCATCTTATACCTAGGACAAACCCTAGAATTTCTCAATGGGCACTTGACCTATAAAATAAAAGAACTTGAGCATGAAACACATGCTCCAATAACAATAATTTCATTTTCATTTTATATATACAAGAATACATTTCATACTAATGAAGACCGAACCTACTTACACATTTTTCAACACTCCCTCTTAATTAGGGAGGTATTCATAGAAGGTACATGGTCATTCTCAATCTGAAGAGATCTCATAAGAAGAGTCAGATTGGTAACCCATATGTCTAGAATCATAATGACCGACATTGTTATATAGCAAGGCCTTGACTAAAAACTCTATATATCAACAAGATCAGAGCACAATGATGGCAAGTTCAATGATGTGTAGACACCAACATCATTGTCTCTCCAAGATTCATACCCCACCTAGGCATTCCCAGAGTATGACCTCTCATTGGACTATTCTTATCTTGGGTATCTAATCCTCAAAGAATATCAGTCCACAACTACTCTTATCTTGAATTCCCTACCACATTCTCAAAGAGTATCGAATGCCAGATGGTTACCCAACCATCCATTCTTTCTTCCCAAGTGAAGGAAAGAATGCTTTTGTCTATCCCTCCCTCTCAATTCGAGAAGAAAAATCCACCAAACGCAACTTGTCCCTTAAGTATGCAAGCTTCTTGTTTGGAAGTGATTTTGTCAATATGTCAACTACTTGCTCATCAGTGGAGATATACTTTAGATGTACCACACCGTTTTGTACTAGCTCTCATATATAATGATAATTGTTGTTGATATGATTTGTCTTCCCATGAAACATTGGGTCCTCAGACAAATGAATACAACTTGTGTTATCACAAAGTATCGCAATAAGGTTCAACTGTCCTTCAAATAAGTCATACTAAAACTTCCTTAACCAAACTTCTTCCTAGATAACTTAACAAATTGCAACATATTTTGCAACCAAATCCTACTTTCCTTCTTTCAACAACACTACTAAATGCATTCTCCAATTTCCTTTTCCTTCTCATGGACTTCACTCAGACTTATGGCTGTTAGTCCTAGTTTAGTGCATGACACATGAAGCAGAGAACCACATTTGTCACTTCCTCTCAACCAGGAAGCCCCTCTTTATCTAGACTCCCTATTAATCTCAGGGAGATCTCTTCTATTCAAGCTTAATTCAGGAGATCACTTCTTCTTTTTCAACTCAGGAGAATATTTTTGTGGCTTCCAATCATTTCATCAGATTTATCATCAACCTCGTCATGCTTGTCACATCGAGAATCTTCACCAAGTTGAAGAATGTGTACCTGCATAACTTAGATAGAAAGTACAAAAAAATGTATAGAAGCATGATGTTAGCCATATCAAAATCACATAAGCATTTCAACTTTATACAAATCAGATACCTAGACTTCTAAACAAGAGACATATACTCTTCAACATCTTGCTAGGGAATTTTGTTACACACCCTAGACTACTTCAAAGCACTTTCTCATTCCATCTAGGGTTTCAATGTGTCTTCCAGAGGTATGACATACATTAATACAACATATAGAAAACACTAGAAACAATTCATACAAATATAGATCTACAAAGTATCTAACAATATTTCAATATATATATATATATATATATATATATATATTATATATATTATATAATATATATATAGATATTAGACTTCTCAATAGGGATTCTTACAAATCCTAGCGTTCATACAACATAATCAATCACAGTTAATCACAACTTATTCATTAACCTAACCACCTTCCACTAGGGTTAGTTGGAAAATCTCAACCAAAGATTTAGAATTTCAACAATCCTTCACATATCTCAAATCATCACATTTCACAAATTTTATTTTGACTAAGGTTTAAAAAAAACCATAGATCTCGGATTGTTACATTACACATACTAGACAATTTTAACTTCATTATGGTTTAGCTATGACACCCTAGATTTCCAAACATCAACATCCTAGAATCTCATACAAGGACTTATATTAAATCATGGCCATCAATGACTAGGTCAACACATATCTAGGAAATCATAACAATGCATCAGCATATCATATGTCTAATAACATAGATACATTTGGCCTAGTCCAACCTAGGACATTAACCAAAAGAATATATCTATATATATGCCTAGATTTTATCATCATGTAAATATATATCATATCATGTGTTAGTCAAACCCAACTTTCACAAATATCAATAAGAGTTAGACACAAAATCATCTTGATTACACTAGGGTTTGATCAGACAAATAGACTTATACCAAGGAAAACATTTCTAAGACAATATGAGGGTCTTGATCACACATTCCACCAAACCATAATGAGCTAGGGTTCCAATTTAGAAAAAAACCTACATTACCAAAAACTGAAAAGTTCTTGGATTTTAGACCTTATCATTACATCCTAACAAGTTACGATTTCTTGATCATACCAAAATCCCAAACATGACATCATCAATGGAGACTTCAAATGGAATTTCACAATATCCCTAATAAGCTTTCAAACATTCACATTAGCATACCCTTTGGTTAGGGTTTCCTAGAACCTGTCTAGGGTTCTACAAAGTAGATCAAGAATATGAGTGGGGTGGGTAGATTTATCAAGAGAGGAATCAGCCAAACAAGAATCACTAAGATTCAATACAACTATTCATGACAAAGTTAGTAATGTATTATAAAATGAATAATCCTTTTAATCAATGTATTCAAAGCATACCATTATTTCTTGACTAACCTTGTTATTGAGAGATCCTCCTTCTTGCAAATGTTTTTCCTAATCAGGACAACAAAGGGAGAAAGGTGATTAGTATTTAATATAATCAAAACTAAATGGGTACATGAACCCAAAACTAAAAATACATGAGATACTTATATTTGAGAGTTGTTGGGGGCTCCCTCTGAAGCTTGAGGGAAACCTACAAAATGGAACAAACAGAATGTTGTTGACATGGATGTTGCTTCCATATTCTAGATTTATGGATGAGTATCCAATGCCTTTGAGAGGATAGCTCTTGTTGTCTCCATGTTCCATAGAATAAGAAAATTTTCCTTTTGATAAGGTCTTTAATTGGCGAGAATGACTAGTCATGTGCCTTGATGCACCACTATCAATTACCCATATGTCTTTGTCTTGAAATTTTCCAGAGATAGAAGAGAAGAGTCCTTCATCTTTTTCTATGATTGATTCATTCTTTGAAGAGAATATGAGACTCCATACCTATTTCATGCTTTGCTTGAGATGGCTTGCAATCCTTTTGATGACCTTCTTCACTGTAGAGAAGATCTTTATAATGCCCTTAGATAACCAAAGCTATGATACCATGTTGAGAATTCAATAGGGTTATGTATATGTTAATTCTCTTTGACTTGATAACTGTTCGTGTTACCTTTTTACATATCATCTTTGAAATTTATTATTCCAATGTGCAATACATCAAACAACTACCAAAATATTAAGAACAATGACATAGTATATATAGGCTACAAGCTAGGGCTAAAACCCCTCCTCTTGAGGGGAAAACGTGAAAATATCTTCTTATCTTTCAGATATTTCAAATGATGAATATTGTGACCTAGACTCAGACAAATACCATCCAAGATCACATCTTCCTTGGCCTCCAGCTGAAATATCTTCGACTTCCAAGTAAATATGAAATTTTGAAGCCCAACAATTGTTGCTTCTTCTCTAGGAGACTTCGATCTCTCTCTAACTTCTCTTCCCTTGACTTCGCTTGCCTTTATTCAATTCCTAGGGATAGTAGGAAAACCCAAGGGACCTTCATTTGCATTCCTTCTCTTCTTGCTTCCAAAATTGAACCTTAGACTTCCCAGTGTAGAAACCCTAACTTCATACTTTCAGAAGAATCTGCTACTCAGAATTTGCGCCCCAGAAGATTTTGCTGCCCAGAAGAAACTGTTGCCCAGATTTTGTACTATCCCAGAAGATTCTGCTACCCAGAAGAAACTACTACCGAGATTTCGTACTGCCCTAGAATATTCTACTGCCCAGAAGAATTTGCTACCTAGATTTCATACTTCCCTAGAAGATTCTGCTACCCGGAAGAAACTGCTGCCCAAATTTTGTATGAGAGATGAGTGAATGAATGATTCAAATGGAGGACGAGTTCCTCTTATATATAAGCTTTCTTCAAGGGTGGACATGTCTCTTCACTTAGGCCGAATTGATAGCTCATGTAGGCTGACTTGATCTTGGAGGTATTTTGACATTTTCAAGACAAAACAAATTTTCTTTTATAATTTACAATGTGCCCGTAGGGTCTTCCATATATGACAATGAATCTTATACCTAGAACAAACACTAGAAGCACTCAATGGGTGCTTGAACTATAAAATAAAATATTTTATCATGAAAACCATGCTCCAATAACAATAATGATTTATTTTTCATTTTATATATACAAGAATACATTTCATACTAGTGAAGAACGAACCTAGTTACACATTTTTCATCACTCCCTCTTAACTAGGGCGGTATTCTTAGAAGGTATATGGACATTCTCAACCTGAAGAGATCTCATAAGAAGAGTGAGATTGGTAACCCATCTGTCTCACATCATAATGACCAACATTGTTATATAGCAAGGCCTTGACTAACAACTCTATCTCTCCACAAGATCAGAGCACAATGTTGGTGAGACCAATGATGTGTAGACACCAACATCATTGTCTCTCCAAGGTACATACCCCACCTAGGTGTTCACAAAGTATGACCTCTCATTGGACTATTCTTATCTTGGGTAGCTAATCCTCAAAGAATATCATTCCACAACTACTCTTATCTTGAATTCCCTACCATATTCTCTAAGAGTATCGAATGCCAGATGGTTACCCAACCCTCCATTCTTTCTTCCTAAGTGAAGATGAGAATGCTTGTGTCTATCCCTCCCTCTCAATCCAAGAGGACAAATCCGCTAAACCTAGCTTGTACCTTAAGTATACAAGCTTCTTGTTTGGAAGTGATTTTGTCAATAGCTCAGCTACTTTCTCATCTATGGAGATTTATTGTAGCTGCACCACACCATTTTTTACTAGCTCTCGTATATAGTGATACTTGTTGATATTATTTGACTTCCCATGAAACATTGGGTCCTCAGACAAACAAATACAACTTTTGTTATCACAATGTATCACTGTAGGGTTCATCAGTCCTTCAAATAAGTCATACACCAACTTCCTTAACCAAACTATTCCCAACTACCTTCGCATGCTGCAACATATTCTACAATCGAATCTTTGCTTTCCTTCTTTTAGGAGCACTACTAAATGCATTCTCGAGTTTCCTTTTCCTACTCATGGCCTTCACTGAGACTTACAACTATTAGTCTTGGTTTAGTTCATGACACATGAAGCAGAGAACCAAATTTGTCACTCCCTCTCAACCAGGAAGCACCTCTTTATCCACACTCTCTCTTATGCTTGTCACATTGAGCATCTTCCCCAAGTTGAAGATTGTGTACCTACACAACTTAGATAACAAGTACAACCAAATCTATAGAAGCATGATGTTAGCCATATTAGAATCATAGAAGCATTTCAACTTTATACAAATCATATACCCAAACTTTTAAACAAGAGACATATACTCTTTAACATCTTGCTAGGGACTTTTTATACACACCCTAGACTACTTAAAAACACTTTCTCATTCCACTTAAGGTTTCAATGTTTGTTCCAAAGGTATGACATACCTTAATACAACATATAGAAAGCCCTAGAAACAATTCACACAAATATAGATCTACAAAGTATCTAACAATATTTCAGAATATATATGTTAGACTTCCCAATAGGGATTCATACAAATCCTAGCGCTCATACAACAAAATCAATCATAGTTAATCATAACTTAGACATTAACCTTACCACCTTCCACTAGGGTTAGTTCCAACTCCTAGATTTTCAATTAACCATCAAATAGTCACTAACATGACCAACCATCACTAGGGTTAGTCGCAAAATCTCAAACAAAGATTCAGAATTTTAACAATCTTTCACATATCTTAAATCAACATATCTTAGAGATTTTATTCACACTAAGGTTTAACTCAAAAACCGTAGATCTTGGACTGTTACATTACACATATTAGACAATTTTAAGTTCACTAGGGTTTATCTATAACACCCTAGATTTCCAAACATCAACATCGTAGAATCTCATACAAGGACTTCTATTAAATCATGGCCATCAATGACTAGGTCAACACCTATCTAGGAAATCATAACCATACATCAACATATCATATGTCTAATAACATAAATACATTTGAGCTAGTACAGCCTAGGACTTTAACCAAAAGAACATATCTATATATATGCCTAGATTTTATCTTCATGCAAATATATATCATATCATGTGTTAGTCAAACCCAACTTCACAAATATAAATAAGAGTTAGACACACAATCATCTTGATTACACTAGGGTTCGATCAGACAAACAAATGTATACCAAGGAAAGCATTTCTAAGACAATATGAGGGCCTTTCTCACACATTCCACCAAACCCTAATGAGCTAGGGTTCCAATGTAGAACAAACCCTACATTACCAAAAAACTCAAAAGTTCCAGGATTTTAAACCTTATCATTCCATCCTAACAAGTTAGGATTTCCCGATCACACCAAAATCCCAAACATGAAATCATCAATGAAGACTTCAACTAGCATTTCACAATATCCCTAATCAGCGTTCAGACATTCACATTAGCATACCCTCTGGTTAGGGTTTTCTAGAACCTATGTAGGGTTCTACATAGTCAATCAAGAATATGAGTGGGGTGGGTAGATTTATCAAGAGATGAATCACCAAACAAGAATCACTAAGAGTCAATACATCTAGTCATGACAAAGTTAGTAATAGATTATCAAATGAATAATCATTTTAATCAATGTATTCAAAGCATACCTTTGTTTCTTAACTAACCTTGTTTTGAGAGATCCTCCTTCTTGTAGATTTTTTCCTAATCAAGACAAAAAAGGGAGAAAGGTGATTAGTTTTTAATATAATCAAAACTAAATGAGTAAATGAACCCAAAACTAAAAAGACATGAGATACTTATCTTTGAGAGTTGTTGGTGGCTCCCTTTGAAGCTTGAGGGAAACCTACAAACTGGAACAAACAGAATGTTGTTGAGGTGGATGTTGCTTCCATATTCTAGCTTTATTTATGATGATCCAATGTATTCACATGATAACTGTTGTTGTCTCCAAGTTCCACATATTAATCATATTTTCCTTTTGATAAGGTATTTAATTGATGAGAGTGACTAGTCATGTTCCTTGAAGCACCGCTATCAATTACCTATATGTCTTCATCTTGAAATGCTCCAGAGAGAGAAGAGAAGAGTCCTTCATGTTTTTCTATGATTGATTCCTTATTTGAAGAGAATATGAGACTTCATACCTCTTTGATGCTTTTCTTGAGATGGCTTGCAATCCTTTTGATGACCTTCTTCATTGTAGAGGAGATCTTCATAATGCCCTTAGATAATCAAAGCTCCAATAACATGTTGAGAATTTAGTAGGGAAATGTATATGTTAATTCTATTTGACTTGATAATTTTTTGTGTTACATTTTTACTTACTAGATTTGATATTTATTATTCCAATGTGAAACACATCAAACAACTACCGAAATAGTAAGAACAATGACATTGTATATAGGCTACAAGCCAAGGTAAAAACCCCTCATCTTGAGGGGAAAACCCGAAAATATCTTCTTAACTTTTAGATATTTCAATTGATGAATACCATGACCTAGACTCAGAAAAATACCATCCAAGATCAAGTCTTCTTCAGCCTCCAGCTAGAATATCTTTGACTTCCCAATAAATCCAAAATTCTGTTGGCCAATGACTATTACTTCTTCTCTAGGAGACTTTGATCTCCCTCTAACTTCTCTTCCCTTGACTTCGCTTGCCTTTATTCAAGTCCTAGGTCTAGTAGGAAACCCTAAGGGACCTTTGCTTGCCTTATTTCTCTTCTTGCTTTCAAAATAAAACCTTAGACTTCCTAGTGCAGAAACCCTAACTTCGTACTTCCCAAAGAATTTGTTGCTCAGAATTTACACTGCCCCAGAGGATTCTACTGCCCAAATTGTTTACTACCCCAGAAGATTCTGCTACCTAGAAGAAATTGTTGCCCAGATTTCATACTGCCCCAGAAGATTCTGTTGCCCAGAAGAAACTGCTACCCATATTTTGTACTGCCCCAGAAGATTATGCTGCATAGAAGAATCTATTTCCCAGATTTTGTATGAGAGATGAGTGAATGAATTATCCAAATGGAGGATGAGTTTCTCTTATATATAGGCTTCCTTCAAGGGTGGAAATGTCTCTTCACTTAGGCTGACTTGATCTTGGAGGTATTTTGACATTTTCAAGACAAAATGAAATTTCTTTTACAATTTACAATGTGCCCACATGGTCTTTCATATATGACAATGACCCTTATACATAGGACAAACCCTAGATGCACCCAATGGGTGCTTGACCAATAAAATAAAAGAGCTTGAGCATGAAATCCATGCTCTAATAATAATAATAATTTATTTTTCATTTTATATATACAAGAATAGATTTCATACTAATGAAGACTGAACCTAGTTACACATTTTTCAACAATGGCAACATGCTTGATAAATATGTCCTTGATGTCAACATCATAATAATATGATGATTGTGTAACTAGTGTAGCTATGAGGAATATTGCTACAGATGTTACAAAGGATATGGACAGAGAAATGGCAGTTCAGTTATAGATGGATGAAAAAGTGAAGATTGAAAAGTATTTGTGGTTCTTGTGAATTTGTGTACATATGCAGTTCATGTGAGAAAAAATTGTATACATAATATGAACCATGGAAATCTGGATACCAGGGGCCATTACCATGGTAATTGCCCATATTGACTGTAGCGACAACATTTATTTGATCCCGTCAACAAATACTAGCAACATTACCAAGGGATTTACCTAAGGTATTGGCCAAGGAAAAAGTTATATAAGGAGATGGAGATCAAGGTGTTATGTGTGCGAATAAAATGGTTTATTCATGTGTGATATGATTTGGAATAGGTGTGCACCAAGAAGTAAGGAGAATACTCATATATGAAAGATTTGAAGATATTCTGATATATATTCTTTATTGATTTGCTTGCTGCAAATGTTTAAGTAGCTAACAATGATATATTTGTGGTATAATGATATGAATGTGTGACAATGAAGTTTTCAGAAAGTGAGTTGTGTATGCAATGAAGGTTTGATTATGTGATTTAAGATCTGTACGTAGGTATTGCTTCTGGATAGTCACATACATAGACATATTTTTTTTTGTTTAATCATGCATATATTCTAAGATATGTTTTTTAGTACACTGAAATATGTATGTAGGTGTTTCACATGATAAGCATGTATATATGCAGGTCTGATTAATAACAGTCATGTATATATTCTTAGTTAAAATCTGGTTAGGGTTTGTAGTGCTGCTTGATGATGAAAATTGATGAGTTTTATTGCATTTGTTGTTGTATGTCAATGATGTCATGATCAAGATGATCTATATCAATTGTGGATTGGTTCGCTGAAAATGCAACAAGAAAATCTTAGTTTGACCTTTCCTTGGTCAAACTAGAGAAAATTCGAATTTCCATTTCAACAGGTATCTTGGAGGTAGTTAACTGAGGTGACATGGAACTTGTCGCTCAGTTAACTCAGTTAATTTGAGTTGGGGAAGCTTGAGTTCAGTTCAATATGATTGATTGCTAATCTGTAGCAATCTATTTCAGTTAAATTGAGTTATTGTCAGTTAAACTAGTTCTAACTATTGGAGGAATTAGTAGATGATAAAGTTGTGGAAGTGTGACTTCAACCACACTCAACCAATTAACTAATCAATCAACCCAAAATAATTTATGCATGTAGAGAATTAGAGTTACCCAATTAAGATGGAGATTCCGAGGCAATGTACTATCATCTGTAGACTAATCCAATGTGTATAGGTGGTGCGTGCAGTTAGAGGACCAACCTAAAGGTATTGTGCAATTCAGTTGAGGGAATTTTCTAGTTAATAGGGTTTGAATTCCTCAAGAAACAACACAAGGAAATAAGAACTTGGAGGGATTGAAAATTGGTGAAGTGTTGGCCGAGCTTAGTCAGTCAGACAGAGAGATAGACTATACACTTGTAGGTCGTGCTCATGCTTGAGAAAGTGTATGTGTTACTTCTCTATTGTTTGATTAATGCAATACAAATAGGAAGGGGTTTTGAGCAATTGTTTTCCCCTAGATAAATTTTTGTGCATTGTGATAATTGTTCTTTCATGTTTATAACTTCGTTTTCTTGAATGTGAATTGAATTATGTAGAGCAGTAGAGTAGATTTGAGTGTTGTGTTTTAGTAAATTTCATGAGTAGTTTCAAATATACACCATAATTTTTACATGGTATCAGAGAAGGATTCACAGTATAGGAGAGATTTCGAAGTTGTTTATGAGGAGGATCAAACTTGTAGGATCAATTCTTCATAGCTAGAAGGTTTGATTTCAATGGACTAAGACTTGAGTATGCCGTTGAGGGAAGCTCAAATTTTGTTGCTTGGAAGGACTGCTTGGAAAGAGTGCTAGAAGACAATGGATTGAAGGAATTTCTTGATAATGACATCCTGAAACCAAGATTCGCTAATTCCCAGAATATAGCAGAATGGAAGAAGTATGTAGCCAAGGTGAGGAGAATATTATTGGAGGGATTACGAGACCACATTGTCTTAAATATCCACAGGAAAGAAAATACATATGAAATGTGGCAAGAAATGACAGATCTATTCAAGAGTAGCAGCGACCACAGGAAACTGGTGCTCAAGGATAAACTTCGAAATATCAAGATGCAGAAGAATGACTCTACTCAATAGTAACTAAGTAGGTTCACACAATGTCATGATTAGCTTGTAGGAGTTGGTGTCATATTCTCAGATGATGATTTTGTAAGCCTAACCTCTCTAGGCCTTCCCAAGAGATGGCATAATTACTAAGACTCGATGAATGGGAGGGAGAAATTGCAAAATTAGGAACAGTTAGGGTCTGATTCGATACAAGAGGAAATAAGGCAGAATACCAGAGATGGGACTTCATCTAAGGGTGAGGATGAAGAAAATTGTGCATTGGATGGAAAGGAAAAGTAGGGAAAAGGGAAGAAATCCCAATCCAAACTAGAATCTAGTTAAGGGGGCAAGAAGAAAGACCTGTCCAAAATTAAGTGTTTCAGTTGTCATGAATTTGGGAACTATGCCCTGAAGTGTCTACACAAGAAGGCAAGCAAGAATACCTTAGGAGGAGTGGCAGGTGAAGCCTTAGCTTCATAGTTTAAGCTTGAATTCACTTTAATTGCATGCTTGGAAAGCATAGTAATGGTGAGCATGTGGTACTTGGATAGTGGCACCTCATTCCATATGATAGGGAATAGAGAAATTTTCAATGACCTGAAGGAGAAAGATATCTAGATGCACATTGAGATAGGAGATGATGGAAGGTAAAGCATGACAAGGATTAGTACAGTCACCTTTCAGAGGGAGTTAAAACCCCCTCTCAGACTCATGGATGTTATGTTTGTTCTAGGCCAAAATAAAAATCTCATCTCCATTGTAGTTTTGGAAGACTATGGTTATGATGTGATCTTCAGCAAAGGGAAAGAATTCCTGAGACACATATCCACAGGACAGGTGAAGCAAATCAGGGTTCATGTGAAAAAACTATACAAGCTATATGTGGAAGACAATGTTGCATTAAGCATGAAGACAGAGAAGGTGCAAAGAAACGACACAAAGAAATGACTCCACATCCTCATCCTTTCTTGAGATTGCATCTACAACAACATTTTGCTTCCATTTTTGTAGATGATTTCATAATCATAACCCAACATCTTTGTGACCCATTTTTGATTCTCTTCTGAAGATAATCTTTGTTCCAAGAAGTATATAATACTATAATGATTTTTTTATTTTTTATTTTGAAAATTCTTTTCCAAATTAATCACATGATTAGTTTTGTTCCGAAGATGAACCACATTAGTTGGTTCAAAACATCAATCAAAAACTAATCGTGTGATTAATCTGGAATAACATTTTCAAAAACAACATGGATCACAAAAGCTTGAAATAAAATACTATCATGATTTGTTTTTACCTTGAAGTTTATTTTGATTAGGTAAGGTTGACATTGCTTCAGGGCATGTACTATTTCTAACATTTCCTTCTCATAAATAGGTGAGTGTAAATTATTTCCATTGATTGGACGACTTTCAAAAGAAATGGGTCTTCCTTCTTGCATTAAAACAACACCATTTCCATTTCTTGAGGGATCACATTCGATAATTAAAGTTTTTATGAAGATTGGCGTAGCTAAGACCTGAGCTCAACACATTTCCTCTTTAAGATATCAAAGGTCTTAGTTGCTTATGGAGTCCAAGAAAATGCAAATTTATTTAGTAATGTTGTTAGAGGTGTTGCTATTTTCCCATAATTTTTAACAAAATTGCGATATACCGTGTCAACCTAAGAAATCCTTGAAGAAGCCTTAAGGATGTGGGGATTTTTCATTTCTTGGTGGCTTTAATTTTGCTAGGGTCTACCTTAAAATCCTCATGAAATACAATATGACCCAAATATTCCACCTTATGTACCCCAAAGAAACATTTGGAAGGTTTTGCATACAATTATTTCTCCTCCAATAGTTTGAGCACCCTGTCAACATGTTGAATATGATCTACCCAAGACTTGTTGTAGATTAGTATATCATCAAAAAATAATAACACAAATTTTCTAAGGAAGGGTTTGAAAGTGGAATTCATCAAACCTTGAAATGTGGAAGGTGCATTAGTAAGGCCAAAAGGCATGACCAAAAATTCATAATGACCTTCATGAGTTTTAAATGTTGTTTTTAGAATGTCTTCTATCTTCATTCTAATTTGATGATGTCCTAAATGAAGATCAAGCTTGGTGAAGTAAATTGCTCCAAGTAATTCATCAATGGCAGGAATGGGGAATTTAGCTTTAATAGTGAGTTTGTTGAGCTCTCTATAATTTGAACACGTATGCCATGATCTATCATTCTTGTGCACCAATACTACTAGAGAAGAGTGTTGCACGGTTTTTGTCATTAAACTTCCAAGGAAGCGAAAGTACCAATTTTTTCAACAAGATCAGATCATTTATCAACAGTTTATGTGTCATTGTAAACCCATTACGAAAGTTATGTAATGTAAATGATGTTGGTACAACCATGAATGTATGTAACAACCTAGGTAAGCCTATTATTTTGGTGAGAGTTTCATCCTAGGAGGTTTTTCGTCTCACCGATTCATTTGTGTTTCTAAACATGGATGGTCGGCAAAGTTTTTCCCTCCAACCTCACCCCAACGCTAGGGTGAAATTCTTCATCAAAGTCTTATGTGAGTTCTAATGTTCTAGTTGAGTCTTATGTAAATGTGATTTGGCTAAATTATTTTATTAAAAATCTCTTGGTCTACTATATCATATCATGTCACAAATTGGGTATGTAGTTTGAGGGTCTAAGATGAACGGGTGTTCCCCCTTTAAGTGTTGAATTGTAAAAAAATCTTATGTAAAAAACATTTTAATGCATGGTCCCCCATACTTAGACACCATGGTTAAAATATTAGAGGTCGAAAAAAATAATTAATCCCCTCATGTGTCAATTAATTAAGTTTTATCGCAAAATTAAATTAAAATCCTAAGCCAGGAATTTAATTAATTAGAGTCAAATTTAAATGTCTTAGGAAAATTACATTCTCCAAGTGGAAAATTCGTGGGGATCAAAAAAATTAATTTTTAGAAGTCCTCCACAAAGGGAATATTGGATATTCCAAGAAAAATTGGACTCTTGGACCTTGGTGATTAAGTCAAAGTTAAATTTTTCAGGAAATTATCTCAAAATAATTAATTTTGAGCTAACTAAAATGGAATTAAATGATAAATTCAAAAATACCTCAAAAAAAAATTCAACAACTAATATTAAAAAATGATCAAGTATTTTCTGACGGCCGAGATTATTTTGACAATGATCAAGTAAACGAGCTGTTATTTTTCGATTTAGAGGATTTATCTATAAATTAGAGAGTCATTTGAGTCTCTAGCCATCTGATTTATGGCTAATAAATTGTTGTTGGAGCACTTGTGCAAACTATTGTCCCACTGGGAACTTTTATTTCTATCATAATAAAGATTTTGGGGTGCAATTCAATGTGTTCCGTGTTGATTGATTTGTGGTATGTACTAACTATGGGCTTTCCTATGTTGTGTTGATAAATGGTATGATCTATTTTTTCATTGGATGAAGATAAAATCATTCCAGTGATAGTTTTTGGCTAATTTTAGGTGATTTGATTCACCATATGATTAACAAATTTTCTTGAGATAAATCCATAGTGTTTGCAGGTACTTTAGTCTTTGGTCTTCAAGATCACAAACTGTGGGCAAGGATCAACTTTGCTTAGATCTTGAATATTTATGTGGTTGTTTTAATCTACGCTAAGTCTATATTGTGCATGAGATTTATAAAGTACTTTTAGCCATTTATCAAAGAAAATATCCATAAAAATGTATTTCTAAAAAAAAAATATTTTTCAAAACCCTTGTATATTTGTCAAGTTTTGTGAATAATTTTGTAAATTAAATTTGTAAATTATTTTGCTAATTTAGGTTTTGGGCTTTTGATATTCTGTATATATTTGGGGTTTTGGGTGTTTTATTTTCATTTTTGCAGGTGAAGTCGAGATAAAAAGTTGAAGTAGAGCTAGATTTAGGCCCTTGAGGGTAAGATCTAGTCTCCATGAATTTTTTGCAGGGTTAGCCATTAAAAATGTTGTAGCAAATTTCAGATCTGAAGGAAGATATTTTTTTTAAGTTGGTTTTTCGAGTTTTAGGCTTCTTGAGCCTAGATCTAGCCCCTCCAAGGCTAATGTCCCCCTCCTCAGCGTTTGCATCAACCTGAAAAGGCCAAGTGTTAGCCTTTTATCCCTAATTAGGGTTGGCCATGAGCCCAAGGGGCTTCTACCTTCCTTCCTTAGCCCTGCTTTGAGGGTTTTAGACTATTTTTAGCCTAATCGTGGCCTTGAAAGGCCTCATCCTCCCTCAGAAGCCCTATATAGCTTTCCTTAGGGCTAGCCATGGGCCTTTAGGCCTCTAAACCTTAGTCGTTTTTCCTCTAACCCTAGTCGCCCAACCTTGTAGGCCTCTCTCCCTCCAGCATTGAATTTTCTTGGCCTTCTCCTTCCTCATTAACCATTTCCTCAGCCTCCTAACCTCCTTAGCCCTCATTTCTAGCCCTATTAGGCCTAGCGTTGGACCTAATATGCCCTAAATTCATCTCTTATTATTCTAGACTAAATACTTGGTGGTTTTGCAGGTTTTTGGCCTCAAAAAATCTATTTTTTAAGTGGCAGCTTTATCTTGAAGGTTCAACAAATTTTAACCAAGGGATCTTCAAGGCCTTTGGCCTAGGGTTTTCTCTCTAAACCCTAATTTTCATTGTTTTATTACTACTGTAATTTTTAGTTTATAACATTGATAACATAAGCCCTAAAATCACATTAAAATTGGTCAAAATAACTTAAAATTGCAAAATTTTAATTTTCCTAAAGTTTGGCCACTTAGGCATCAAGGATCTAGCCTAGATCTAAAGTTTTGTTTGCTATAATTTTGTGCATAACTCGCTAAATCCAATCTGAAGTTTTATGAATAATGCACTCTAAAGAGCCTAAAAACTTGATTTTTCAGTTTTGGTAAAATTTTCCAAGTTTTGGGTGAAATTTGGCATTGGTTCAAGCATTAGTAGCTCACTGTTCACTCATTTTTCTTATTGTTGTAATTAACATTTCATATCTGATATAATAGTGGCAATTACATCTTAATAGGGCTAATACATCTGATTCTTGAATTGGCTAAGTTTATTTGGTAGTTGGGTTTTCTCTTCATGACATTTGGAAATCATATACACTTTGAATTGTGAATTTACTTGCTATTGTCATAATTATCCTGTTGTTGTCATAATAGTCACTTTTTTCTTATCAAAGGATATTTGGAACATAAAATGCATAATTGTTTTCACAACTCTCTATTTTGTTGTCACTTGTTCTAGCATTTACATTGTGGAAGTGCCTAACATTGTGTTTTTCTTATGAGTTTATGTGCTATAAGAATTCATATTTCACATCTATTATAGCTCACTCACTAAAGAACCTAAATCATAAATCATCTTGGTGATAATTCTCTTGGGCATATTGGTATCTTGTGAATCCTGTTGAGTTAATAATTTGCATTGAGTAATAAGATTGCACATAATCTTGTTTGGAAGCATCTTTGGTAATTGTGATTGGCATCTTATAGCTTTGTGGAAAATTGATAAGTGGATAAATTGCTCTAAGTTCTTGTCAAGAATTGGTTAAGCATCTTGTGGATTCTATAGGGTGTGTCTTATATTCTTTCCACGACTAGCCCTAGTAGTGAAGCCGGGGAGTTAGAGGGGGGGTAGCGAGTCCCCCCTTCATTGGGTTGGGCGCAACAGGGGGGTCATAGGGTGGTAGTAACCCCCCTCTATGGGGTTTGGGGCAACGCCCTGGGGAATTTTTTTTGGACCCTATATTAGGTGGGAAAAACTACCTATGATTTTGTACGTGGTTTTTGCACATGGTTTTGGGCATGCTGGTTTTCTTCCCATGGTATTTTGTAGATCTGGCCAAGGGAACTATGGTTATGTTCTAATCCAGGGTTAATGGATTGGGGTTTATGGATGCTTCGGGATGTATATATATTTATTGTAACATTGAAAGGAATATAATGAAAAATCAATCTGGTAGTCTCAGTTTCAGAATCTAGGGGAAAATCTGTGTATATCTATTTTATGTTTTATGCTCTCGTTGTTGTTTATTTTCTTTTTCTAGAATTTGTATGAAGGTAATTTCTCTACGGAGTTAAAACCTACATTTGGTACCAGAGAAGTTTTGGATTCAAGGGGACACTTTTGCTGCTAAGGGGTTTTGCTCTGGCCCGTGGTAGACCCTATTCAATGGGAGATCTGTGGGGTCAATTCTTGTGGTGAAAGAATATGGCAAGCAGTGGAAAGATAGAGATCGGGAAATTTAATGGTAAAAGTTTTGAGTTGTGGAAACTCATGATGGAGGATCTACTGGTGGATAAATATTAGTTGATTGCAGTAGATCTAGGTACTAAACCAACGATAATGTCAACTGAAGATTGGGTGAAGTTGGATCGGAAGGCAAAGAGAACAATATAGTTATGTATCTCAGATTCAGTATTATTGAATTTATTAGGGGAAACTTCAGCGAAGGAGTTTTGGGACAAGTTAGGGACTTTGTACCAATCTAAGTCTCTGGTGAATAAATTGTTCCTACAAAAAAAGTTGTATAACCTGAGGATGAAGGATGGAGACTTGATGACAGAGCATCTGAACACCTTTAATACTATGGTAAGACAGTTGTTATCTGTTGATATAAAAATTTCAGATGAAGATAAGTGCATCAATTTGTTGTGTTCTATACAAGATTTGTGGGATAGTCTGCTTGTTGTAATAGGTAGCAATGTGACTTCCTTTCAGTTTGATGAAATAGTCTCATCCTTGCTGTCAGAGGAGATGAGATGGAAAAATATAGAGGGCCAGAATGGTCATCCCTTGTCTATATGAGGATGGTCCTAGAACATAAACAAAATTAAATCCTCAAGTGGGATATCTAAATCTAGAGCAAGATATAAATCTCCAGGAAAACCTGTAAAGGTGTGTTGAAAATGTAGAAAGGAAGGGCACTTCAAAAAGGACTGTAGATCTAAAGCTCCTGAGAAAGGAAAGGGATCTACTGATGCTCCTTCTGCAGAGGTGAAAACCACCTCAGATGAAGGTGGGGATGTGTACTTGGCTTCTTATTCAAGTACACATGTAGATCATGAGGGATATGGTTGATTGAATCAGGTGCATCCTCTCACTTCACTCCCCACAAGGAGTGGTTCTGTGAGTATGATAAAAATGATGGTGGTGATGTCTTCTTAGGAGATGATAGGAAGGATAGAATCATCAGCCACAGAAAAGTCAAGTTGAAGTTGCGAGGTGGAAGGATTAGAACACTTCCACGTGTTCTTCATATTCCTGCATTGGCCATAAATATGATTTCTATAAGCAAGCTGGATGACGCGGGTGTGAAAATTGTGTTCGATAAAGATACCTACAATATGGTTTGGGGAGCACTAATATTGATGTGGGGTGTTCGGATTGGAACTATGTACAAGCTTCAAGGTAGTACTATTATTTATGGGTGTCATAGTTCTGTGGTTTCTAAAAGTGGAGCAAAAAATCTAGTGGTCACTGGAAAAAAGACCATGTTATGGCATCAAAGGCTTGGACATATTGGAGAGAAGGGCCTTTTATGGTAATGGTATCATAGAAGGTATGTCTAATTTCTCTCTGGCTTTTGATTTCTGTGAAAATTGTGTATATGGGAAGCATAATCAGGTGAGTTTCCCCTCTGGTGCTTAGTGTTGGAAATACTGAGAGGGGGCTGAATCAATATTTCTTTTCAATTGTGAATTTTACCAGTTAGATCACTTATATTTAGAACACAAAATGAAAAATAAGAATAGAATATTTTATTAATTTCTTTAATAAATCAAGTACAATGTATATAAGGCTTCAACCCTAAATGAAGACACTGATCTTCAATTAGGTTCCAACCTGTTCACAAGCACCAACTTGGACTTTTGTGAGGCTCCGACCTCTAGAGCACCAACCCTATCTTCTCAAGGCACCAACCTTGCGTTTAGAGGCACCAACCCTTCTCTAGTATAGGCTCTCACCTAGTTTCTTGAGGACACCAATCATCTAGGGATCCAACCCACTATAATACTTTGTCAAGATATGTTTGGTAGTAACTCACGCCTCCAAAAATATTCTTCACTAAGCCTTGTCAAACTTCAACTTCACTATAGTATTGCTAATTTTAGGTATGTTCTATGCTAGAGAAATTTATTTCAATTTTAGTTATTTTTTCCTGATAAGCAATCACATCAGCGTTAAAGTAAAGTGTAGAACATAAATATAATTTGCAGAAGACAAGCCAAGACAAGAGGACACAATATGTGGTGCTAGCCAGGGACAAACCCCACAATGTGGGGAAACCCTTGATCAATTCTTCTTTTATGTTCTTCATAGTTCAACAAAGAAAGTGAGAGAGATAGTACATTTACAATAGAAGTCAACATTTTGACTTTTGATATCTATAGAGATCATCTCCTATAACGATGACGAGATCAGTTGAAGAAATTTTGCTTCAACTGATTCTCCAAGGTGACAGCTTCACCTAGTAGTGTTGCATTTCGTCCACTTGTTGCACATAACCGTGTAACACCATGCTATACTATCACAGTGTTAAACCTTGATGACTGAGCTGCTCTTATCTGCTCTTGTCATCATGTAGCTCATTATGCTACATCTTCCATCATCATGTTTCCCTTGCTAACACGCATCATTCATCATCATGCTTCCCTTGCTAAAGTGCATCATTCAATATCATGCTACAAATAAACCCTTCTAGGGCTCTGAAGTACCTAGGTTAGCTCCCTCACTTGCCACACTGTCTTTATATGGATCTATCCACCCTTGACAACCTTCCATGCAAGCTTAACTATGTATTATGGCCTGTGGCCTAGCACAACAATCTTCCAAAGTGAGCTACCTCCAAATTTCACCATAGAACCCTTCAAACAGTCCCTAACAGCCAGTTTTTCCCCTTTGCTACTTAGCCTTACAACCCAGCTCCTTGGCCCTCAACACAGCTCTTCGGACCTGATGTTTAGCCCTTAATCAACCCTTAGACAGTCCGTAGTCTAGGCCTTCAAACACAGTCCTTTTCCACATTTTCCAAGGCTGATTCTTCACGCTGTCTAGCCTTTAAACTTTGGCCTTTTTCCCCTGCAAGAGAACCCAAGAACAACACCGATCAACCACCCAAATAGGCCTAGGTTCCCATGCTGTCACCTATAGCAATCCTGAAATCTTCAACATTGTTTCAAGGGCTTCTCCATGCTGTGGTTACCATCTACTGCAGCTACCTATTTCCGTCATGGCTACCATCTACTGCGGCTCTCTTACTGTATGATCTGCGGCCACCTAATTATGACTGTGGCTTCCATATGACAACGGATACAGATTAGGGCATCATGTTGACTGTCTTCATGAACTGTGTGTAATGAATGTCTTCATGGCTAGTGTAGATATGTCTTCATGACCATCGTATAGATGTTTCCATGAACTGTGTATATCAGTCTCCATGAACAGCATATGTATGTCTCCATGACCAGCGTAGATAAGGGCATCATCTGCAACTAGGGCTCCTTCTAGACCAACATATTCTTTAGTTCTCTCCTTCTCCAAAAACCCAAGACGTGGAGAGGAGATCACCTCAAGAATACATGTCTAAAATGAATTCAAGTTCTCACCAATTTATACTAAAATGTGGATGATGAATAGATACGTCTATTGGGCTTCTGAGCCTGTTAGCACTTGAAATTTCACCTCAGGCTTAAAAAGGCAAACCTCAAGGCAACATCAAACCATTTAGCCTCGTAGCTAGCCCTACAGGGCAGGAGAAGGCTCTCTCCGGTCAACCTCAGTAAAATCTTCAATGGATGAGATGACCAATAGGGTAACACTGATTTTAGGCTAGTAAATTGATCAAAAGGGTTGATTTGGGGTTTTTAGGGTTTTTGGTGGCAAATTGAGGGGATGGCAATTTTGGTTGCGGGGATGGGACACAGTTTCTGCAGGGGGTTCCTTAGGGCGAGGTAGGAGACAGTTTTGATTCCTTTAACTGAAGTGGATGGTCAGGAATGAAAGAAAGAGAGCTAAAGAGAGCAAACAATAACTTTGAATTCTCTTTAG